>CM066921.1:10288198-10705898 GCA_033964015.1 Scolanthus callimorphus
AAAATAATGAAAAATATAGCAAACATTGAAAACATTCTTCATGTTACTTGTTTTTGTATGCAACGATAAGGGCCATTCCATTTTTATCCACATACCCCCTATTGACGAGATGATTCAGAATTTGACCCTCAGAAATGTTTTTTTAACTAGACCCCTCAGAAAATTGCCTCAGAGGCCAGAGACCCCTCAGAAAATTTCCGAATTTCTCCACAACAGGCTTCAAAACCCCTCGGAAAATCGATAAATATCGTCAATAGAAGTCAAACCCCTCGGAAATTCTCGTCAACAGGAGCTTAAATACGTCCAAAAAGCAAATATTTTCCATTAAAACCCCCTCAGAAATCAGATTTTAGAACCCCTCGGAAAAACTCGTCAAAGGGGGGATGTGGATAAAAAATGGAATGGCCCTAAGCAAACGGGAACCTAACGTCTGTTACGACACATTTATGAGGTTCCCCTCGCCCTCAAAACTTTGAGCGATTTTTTTGCAGCAAAAACGAACTCACGTTTTGGCTCTTCAGACTTCAGTTAGCATCGCAAACCTTTTCCTTCTCAGGTAAAAATGACTTAGAACTCCAGTTTTTTGTAAGATTTACCCTAGCTTATCGCTAAATGCTTTTTTTGTTTCAAAGAGTTTTTCGATTTACGCGCGCGCTCTTTTTTGGGCCGACTTTTCCCGCAAGTCACGCGAACCACAGGCAAACCAATCCTCAATTAGTTTTTCCTTATTTTTATTCGATAAGCACGGGCCAACAGGGCCAACCAGAAAGTTAACAAAGCGATTCATGTTCCCTTATTTTAAGACGTTGTAACGAAAATTACAAGTAATGAAAAAGTTGTGATTTCGTCCTAAATTGAAATTTCTAGTATAGACGGGGTTCCTGTGGTTTAATGTACGAGGTAATCTGAGTCAAGAGCGATGCAAATGACGTCATTGCAAAATACACCATTTTCATTTACGTTCGGAGAAGGTTTTGAAGTCTCCGAAAACTTCGCGATTAAAATGTCTATAAACAAAATAGAATGCAACGGAGGAAGGCTAACACTGCATGGAGACTAGTGAGTATTTTGTCTTGGGTCTTTACATGATTTTGTTCACTGATTGCGATTATTTTGCTCGAATTTCAGCGTGGTTTATCATCAAGATGATGTCCACTTTGAACTTGAAGGAGATGGAATTCCAGGTTTCCTGAAGGGATCGAGACGAGGAACATTTTCGTCTCTAAATAGGGTAAGAACTTTGCATGTTTATGATTCTAAAACGCTTCTTTTTCCCTTTTGGTTCCTGTATTGCCATCATTACGCATTGGAAAATGAATAAATACACATACAAAGTGGCGGGAGTATTTCGATGACTTGCATAATTTTTGTTTTTCATATGATTTTCTCTTCACTATGTTTTAGGTGATTTTTGCACCACAAGGGAGTTCGAATGTTGGTCATTTCGATGAATTTTCAAAGTATCGAGGCGTAGAGGTATCTGCATGTACTATACTTTAGCTACACTTTTCCGTATGTGATTGTAGGCAGCTGTGCTCATGCAATAATGGTAAACGGGTTCTTCCATATTTCCATTAATAATGACATACGAACTTTGTTGTTCATCATGGTATTAATAGAACTTTGTTGTTCAGAAAGAAACCTGTTTGGATCTACGATCTAGGATCCTGTGAGACCTGCTTAGGTTTTTGTACAGAGTTTCCTTCCGAAAAACAACAACATTGCAACACACGATGTCCACTTTCATCACATGCCCCTCTCAAGGTTGAGCGTTACTGCACTAACAGTTAGTCCCTTTTGCATAAAGCTGGTAACACAATTCATCTTTCTCAATATTAAAGAGGAGAAGGAAAATGTCAGATTGTCCATTTACACAGGCCCACTGGCATTGACAACTCCTACTGTAAAAATTTTGCGAGAAAGTTGTCCTTCCCCGGGGAGGGGACTCCCAATATTTAGACGGGGGTGCTCGTACCCTAAGGGATAGCAAAATGGGTGTGGCAAACAGCAAATTTACCCCTAAAAGAAAGCAAATTTGGCGTGGCGACGCCGAATTTACCCCTAAAAGATAGCAAATTGGCAGGTCAAAACAAATAAAAGCGAATTTTAGGTCTTTTAGGGTTTTCAACCAAGTTTCCTTTGTAAATATCGGTTCTGGTGTCAGTACCAATATATTTCTGGGCAAGGATTGGTCTGAGACTCCCCTAAGGGATAGGGCTGATTTTAAACACCCCTAAGAGATAGCACGTCTGTCAATTTTATACCCTAAGGGATAGGACGAGCAACCCCGTCTGAAAATATGGGGAGTCCCCCCCCCCCCCCGGGTCCTTCCCAGTAGCTTGAGTTATTTATGTATTACAAGTGTTTACACTATGAGTATCTCATGGTACTAATTAATTTGCAGGTTAAGCAACCTATATTTGGTGCCAATTACATCAGAGGAGATGTCATATCTGAGCCAGAAGGAGGCTGGCAAGGAAGAGGGATTTTTAAAATCCTCTCAGTAGTGGGGAGCTATAGAATTTGCTGAGCATTTTAGAAGAGCAGTTCAAACAGGTGTAATATATACCCATTTCAGAAAAGCTTAAGGTGTCACAACTGTGCGTTGAAGCCTGCAGTATATTGCGAGAGAAACCAAAACAAATGAAAATCTCATGTTAACCAAGTACAAAATTTCCCACAAGTGATTTAATTGTAGAATCATTTGGCATAAGCAGGGTGATAAGCGTCTTGTGATTCTGTTTTGCTATCCCTTCTGCTCCCCTTATGTATTGCAGAGTACAGTGTATAACAGAAAGTTGTGATGGTGTAACCTTTTCTGAAATAGGTGCATGAAATAGTAAATGGAATTAGCCCACACCCAGGGGGGGGGGTACTCCCTTACAAGAACTATACAGGTATGTGCCACCAAATGGAGTCCCGATTTCTTCCTCCAGCTGATAGAACGGGGTATAGTTTAGGAACCGTCCTCTAGAACGGGATATGTTAATGAAGACTACCTAGAAATCTTTAAGGAAGCAACCTGGTGGTCACGTATTGTTTTGTTAAATGTAAAGAATTCAACAAGCTTTGACATTTACAGATAAAACCGTAAAACAACATAATCTGCTTTCTTCTTGCGACATAGATATTTTTAAAGAGTTCAATAAAATTAATCTCAAAAAAGAGGTTTTAAATGAATAAATCAATGTCATTATTCCAACAGCTCGACGCCCAGGACAGACCCCACCCATGGCACCAGCAGGGCATCAAGCAACATTTGCTGTCTACAACCCCTACCCTCCCCCACTCCACAGCCAGGCTACTACTATGGAGCCCCAGGTGGTCCCCCCATGGCAGGACCTGGCTACTACCCTCCAAACCACCCTGGTAAGTGACAATTTGGGAAATTTCAAAGAGAAACATCATTGTTAAAGGTCTCTAAATTCCTACTGTTTTTCAGCTCCATTTAATTTATAGAAAAGTCAAGAAATTTTGCCAAACAAGTATCATGTGACCAAAAACTGCCAGGCATGGTTGCATTGTTTTAATAAAACAAGGTCATGTTTATTTACTTGCTTTGTTTTGTTTAATTTTTGCAGTTGGTGTAATGGGGCAGCCTCCTCCATATCGGCCACCAGTAAGTTCATCAACTATTATTATCTTGATATTCATACATGTACTGTACTGTACATTTGTTCATTAATACATTTTTGAAAATTGAAAAATGAGTTTATTACATGTACATGTACATGTGCATCCATGTTTCTAAATACTACAGTCGAAGCTCTCGTATGCGACACCTCGGGAACTGAAAAATGCGGTCGTTAACGGAGCTGGTCGCTTACGAGAACGGCTCTCGTAAGCGACCACCAAGCGGCTTCTCCTTGAACAATAGGTGTTGGTCGCTTACGAGTGCTTAGTACAATAAATCTAGGAAAAAACATGTGATACTAATGCTTAAAAATAGTTGATTTATTTCCCGACTTTAATTAAGAATAGATAACCGCAAATATTTACATAGAAAATAGCATTTCACAGGTGCCGCTTGTATCAGTTTAGATATTTATGAGGTGATGAGTGATGTTTAAAAGACAAAAAGTACCATGGTCGCTTACAAGAGCTTAAAAACAATAGAAAATCTCTGTTGGTGATTTGAAATTGTGGTCGCTAATGGAGCGGGTCGCATCGATAAGGCGGGTCGCTTACGAGAGCTTGAAATAACAGAGTTTATGTGACATTTCAAATGGGGTTTCGGGAAAATGGTCGTTATGGGAGCTGGGTCGCTTACGAGAGTGGTCGCACAGAGAGCTTCGACTGTAGAATGTTGTTCTTTTTCAGGAAAACCCTCCTCCTATCCAGGCAAGCTGCTCCATCCGCCCCACCGGTGCAGCATTTGGTGACACACTTGAAGTATTGCTTTATCCCAGGAAGTAGAAATGTTATGCTCATGAGTGACAGACATTTTGTAGCTCCACTTTTAGGCAATGCCTCAAGATAATGTTAAAATAAATAAAGCTGTGCATTTGTATACAGCAAATTACCATTATGGATATGTTCAAATGTGGTTTACAGATTTGAGATGTCTGATCTCTAATGATGTAGAGTAGATTGCAGATTTGCAAATGCAGTTTACAATTCATGAGTGAGGTTATAATAGTATATCATTGTGTAGTGAGTTCTGACAAAATTAATGTTATGGACTACTATCACCATGACTAAAAACAATATCAAAATTACATTTATCAAGCTGATACATGAAATGATCTGACTGGTTAGCTCAATGGTAGGGCACCAAGCTGTTGTGCGGGAGATTGGGGATTCAAATCCCAGCCGGACTAACACTCATGGTCTTTTCTAAATAACTGAAGAGAAGGTGCTGCCCTTGCTCTACAATGCATCCATGAATAGATAATAGAAGAGCCACCTAGTGGAGCCAGGCTGGAAATTAACTTTTTTCCAAAGTCGCCAGCTTGCAACTGGGTGTAAAAAATCTTGTCGCCTAAGCTTAACTTGTGGTTGCCAGGTGATCGCCATGCCTGAAACAGTAGCAAAAAGTTGGTCGCCAGTTGGCAGCAAGTTCAAATTTTTAGTTGCCTGGCCCATGCCCTTCCAGTCCTAGATTCCAGTGTGCATAAACCTTTATTTGTATATTTTAGTTTTTTGTTATGAACTGCAGGACTTCACCTCGCCGTTTCATTCTATATTATGTTCTTTGCTACAGGTGCTAAAGCAAGAGAAGCCTACAGCTCAGGACAACATGTCTATGTTCCAGCTAATCAGGTACTTTAATGATTGGCATGCACTAGGGGACAAACCCAGGGATCAGTTGCAGTCACCTGTTGCAGGGGTGTTGATGAGCTTATAAGTAGAAGGCTGCTGGCTTGATGTAGATTGCTGGGAGATGTGCGAGGCCGAGTTTGCTAGATGGGTTTAGGGGAATGCCCTCATAAGAAAATTTGAAATTTAGGGTGCTGGTAATATGTTTCCAGTATTTGAGAACAAGCTCATTGGAGATTCATGTATTCATACTTTCTCCTTTTGTTAAGGAAGTAAATTCGCCAAAATAATTTGCAGTGCCTCCAAATAGTCAGCGGTCAGTGGCGAAGTAGACACCAATACACATACATTAGCTGCCTTCTATTGACACCCCTGCTGTTGTAAACTTGCAATGTACTGTACATGCTGGGAAAACAAGCAATCCAAGTTAATATGTGGGACTAGTGACAGGGACAACAAAAATTCATCCCCATGACTGGAATTGCAATATGAAAACAGCAGTTCACACTGAAGCAGTTTCCCAGGTCTCTGGGACCCTAAAATAGTGTTTCAAGCCTAAAGGTTGATTATAGTTAACATTGGGAACCTCCAACCCTTAGCTTGCACTGTCGGGTTCCTATCGTGAATGAAACCCGACAATAGCAAGTATTCCTGTTTGTTCAGATTGAAGAAAACAGCACATGCGAAATGATGTTCAATTCAAAAATTGAGTGAAACCCAGTAAAATAATTATTTTCTTTTGTTTTATTTTTCAGTACCCCTCCACCATATGCACCTCCGCCGTACACACTGACAAGAAGAATGACTGAAAAATTATCAATTATTTTATAAAAAAAAAACACCTTGTCAAGACTTGACTGAAAGCGATGACAAAAACCTATTCTTCGGACAAATGATTATCGTGTTTCGGATAACACAAGAATCATCTCACAATATAAAATTGAACAGTGTTAAGTATAAGAAAGAAGTTAACGTCCCTATTTTTTAGAGTAAGGTAGTTGACCAAATCAGCTACGATAGGATGATAGACTAATATGTAAATATGATTTACACCACAACGCACGCGTTTCTCGAATTTGATGGCTCTCAGCCATGGGTATATAAAATTATGTACCACGGAACGCGCCATCAGCGCGTGCGCTAAAAGAACCTATGAAAACACCGTTTGGCGCGCTGTTCTGTTTTATTTTGCCCTTTTGTTGTGGTATAAACAAATGTCCTTTGATTTTCCGTGGTGTGTCCTCTTGTATACCACGGAGAATGACGTATCAAGTGGTCAAAATGTCGTGGACCCACGAGGCGCAGCAGCCATAGTCCATAGTCACAGAAAACATGCAACAACAAAAAAACATTCCAAGGTCAAACACAATGACCCCTATGGAAATTCTAGGTTCTCGATAGGGTTGTCACGGATCTAAAATGGGACAGCCATTAGTCGCAAAGATTTCAGCTTGTCTATGAAAATATTAACTGGAGTTCTGGGTTTGGTAGGGCCGCAACATGGGGGTGCATTTTGTGACTGCCAAAATTGTAACTCATTAAAAATGAGTTAAGTAATTTAATGAAGAGAGAACGTGTTTTTAATGTGCATACTTTCCCTGCTCAGTACAATGAGGCCTAGGGAAAAAGGCGTCAGGTAGAGAGGATTTCAGATGACTGTCGTATTAATCAGATTTGTGTTTTCTCCACGTTCTTATTGGTTGAGGTCTAGTTTCTTTGTTTCGTCAGCCAATCAGAATGCGAAGCGAACCCCCCCCCCCCCAAAAAAAAAAAAAAAACCAGTGACACTTGTTTTCTGGGTCACGACTAAGACCCGTCACCACTACACCGTTTTCAAACGAAAACGGATACTTTTTGCTCCGTTTTCAAAAACAATTTGCGTCCACAGTTATCGTTTTCGTATTGTTTTCGCCGTTTTCGGTGATCGTTTTCGGCGTTGTAGTGTGGACGATAGCCGTATCCGGAGCAAAAAGTATCCGTTTTCGTTTGAAACGGTGGTGTGTGTGTAGACGGGGTCTAAGAAGTCGTACTTACTTCGTCTCCTGATTGGTCAGTTGCTGAATTTTCTTCGTTTCTGATTGGCTCTATGGGTACTTATTCTCATTCTTATTTACAATCATCCGAAATCCGAGCTCTGTGATTCCGATTTGTTCAAGAACGTTAATTTCGATGGCTCCCATACTTCCCAAATACATGCTTCAACTTTTGATTATTAGCCAGGGGCGGTTCCTAGAAGGTCAGTTAAGAGTTATCTGTAGATAAATGCTTATCCAACGGATAATCCTGAACAAATCCTATACAACAGATAACTATTATCCATGGATAACTGTGTAGAGAAGTGTAAAAGAGTTTCTTTCGTAGGAGGGGAAAGTGTAGAGAAGTGTAAAAGAGTTACTATGTTTCTAGAGAGTTTAGTGCACGAGCAAGTTACAGTTAAGATAGAGCGTGCGAATGACGATGTAAATGACATAAGGTTTTCAGTTAGAGTTGAAAGAGTTGTGAGATGCCCTCGGTTGGTTTGGACGGCTTTGTAAATACTCCCAGGACTTTCAAGGAAAAACTAAGCTCCGTTTACTGCGCTACCTATCGAACTCATTTGGATAGAATAATAAACAAGTCCTTAAAACCAGAATCATTACAACTGGGTTAACTCCGGGTGTAATAACCCTTCCAGAGGACACCTTTGTGTTCAGTTCTTATTTCATCCTGATTCGTTCTACCAACAAAGGAAGCTTTGTGACGCAGTTTGTGCGCACTCACAGGTATTACACCGGAGATCAGCCGGATAACTTTAACCAACCTTTCAGGAACCGGCCCGTGACTCGACGATTCGTTGATAAAAAAAAGTCAGACTTCACTATGGTGATCTATCCGTTAAGGTATCGCGTCCACATTCAACTCAACGAAACCGGAGGATTTTGAAAAAGGTGTTTAAAAACGCTCGGAACGGCGTTTCCCGCCAAGCACACTTTGAATTGGGGGAATTCCGAATTCTAAGAAGAATTTATCTCCAAGTGCAGAAAGTGGGGGCTGAATAATTAGAAAATATATGAAACGTTTGTTAAAAGAAGTTGAATATTAGATTAGTGGAAGCCCAGGATGAGTGTTCAAGGAAAATGAGCCCAGTGCCAGGAACATTGTAAAAGAAGTATAGTATTTAATACTGACACAAAATTCTACACAAATTGCTGTATTTCGAAATAAAACAATTTATGCTTTAAAATAAACTTCAACAGTTAGAACTTAGAACCTTATTCACTTCCAGGCTACATAGTCCAGCGGATTAGAGCAAATCAAATATTCGAGGAAATTGCGCATTTTAGGCTAAAGCTCCAATTTTTGCCAGGTGATAGTTTTCAATGTATTTCTAAATCGTAGATATGGAGGCACGCTAGAATTCTTTTGTAGCGAAAGCTAGAGAGCTTTTAGGGTGAACAATTGTTTTGCTCAATAGCAGCCATTTTTGAATGCTTTGTTATTCAAATGAGGTTTAGAACAGCTTTGCGAGCTTTCAAGTTGTTCTTTAGACTGCACAGCCATAGCAGCTCAACATTTGCTTATTCTGAACTACGGATTGATTTGACTGACTTCGGTTGAACGTCTCCTTAGAGTTTTTGGTGATTATTAAATGATCGACCAGTTTATTGGAATGTTTATAATTGATATTGTAAAACAATAGCCAACAAATTCTAAAAAAGATCGAGATAATTGGTGCCTCATGTGTCGAATGTGTAAAAAGAAGCTTGTCTCTGAAATTTTCACATGATATGTTCTACCTAGTACTGTGCATACTCTATAAACACGGACGATGGAAAATTTCACGAAGGCCGCAGAGCTCATGAATAACAAAGGATTCAAGATGGCTGCCAATGGCAAAACAATGGTTCACATTAAAACTGTTCTAGCTTTCGCTACGAATAAAATTTAGCGTGCCTCCATATCTTATCTTCAAAAAACTACTGAAAATCTTGACATGCAAAGTTTGTGTCTTTAGCCATAAGTGCGCAATTTTTTACGCTATCCGCCGGACTAACAATGATACTGGTAATTTATAGAGAATTCTAATTCAACTTCCAGGGCCGATCCAGGTTTTTGGAAAGGGGGGTGCGTCGATTGTCATTGGGGCTGCTAGAAGATTATCTTAAAGCCTGTATTTTGCAGTTTTAAACCATTTTTGTATCACAAAAGGGGGTGCGTCCGCACAGGCTAGAAATGCAATAGGTAAACCGCTCGAAACCGGTGACACTGCGTCATCGTCAACGTTGGTGCAGAGTCACGGCCGCGGTAAACTCGGGTTTTGATAACATCTTTCAGGGGCGTAGCCAGGGGGAGGTTCCAGGGGTTCCGGAACCCCCCTCTCCCCCAGCGGAACCCCCCCCCCCCCCCCCCCCCTCGCCTCTGTTCTGGACCGACTTATTACTAAAATCGGCAAAATCTAATAGACAACAAATAAAAGCTCCAATAAAATGTAGCAAATTTCTTCAAACGCTAGTTTTTTTTCCCGAGATCAATATTTTTGGCTTGGTTTCCTGTGGCGAGAACGCAAAAAACGGCCGATTTATGTGGAGTTTTTTATTTTTTGAATTTTGGAACCCCCCTCTCATAGTGCTGGCTACGCCCCTGTCTTTGTTTACATATTAAGTGGGCAGATAAAAAACTTTCTCGGGAACAAATTCGTGTAATTATCCATAAGATGTGCACACATAATGAAAGTTGAAATGGAAGGCAAAAATTACAGGGGCCGTGCGAACTTAATACTTGGTCTGTCTGGTCTTCCTTGGTGTGCCCAGCCCTGTCTCGACAGCAGGAAACCAAACGAAACATTTTTTAATAACTAGTTTTATCATGATGATGATGCTCTCTGACGCAACCTCCGTCGAGACAGGGCTGTGAGGTACCAAGCATGACCAAGTGGCTTCGCACAACCCCTCCTCTAATTTGCCTTCCTGCTCGTAAATAGTTGGCAATTTTTGCCTTCCTGATGTGCGTTTAAACCCGAATTTTCAGTTATCTTTTCTCTTAGGTTCTCTTAGCTCCAACACTCGGTTTTTCGTTGCTGAATTTGAGAATTCCGTAGCTGCCAGAGCCGTTTGCGCAAAGCGTGCGACTATAAGCGCATTTACCCCATGAAAAATTCCGCGCGCGGAACGGTTATTTGCATAAAGGCCTGGTTGCACAGTCAAGTGTTTCGGTTCGAACAGAAAAGTTGGAATCTTCGCAGCAGAATTATTTACTCGCCTCTCGACCGCAAGACATCACAATAAATATGGACTTTTCTAACTCACAAGGCTTGCATTTACAAAGATAAACGATTTATGTGGCAAAAATAGCCAATTACAAGCAATATAGCTGTGACCTCGACTCGAAGACTTGTGTGTATCACTCACTATCAGACTCGCACGATGCAAACTTCCACAAGCTGCATGAAGCTTCGTAACTTTTAGCTGGTAAGTAATGGACGAAGTAAACTATATATTTTAGAGTTTAGGCACAGCCTAATGGGCTCAAATAATTTAAAAGCTTCCCTGCTTGAGATCATAATTCTGAACATTATGCTAAAGATTTTATCAGAAAATTCGAATGCTGAAGCCATGAATTAAATTGTTCAGCTGGGTTTGTCGTCCCGAATTATTAGCTAGTATTTTTCATTACATTGCTGTAATTATTTTAATTCGACAGTAATTATGTTGAATTATTTCTAATGTAGACTAAATTGTTTTGGAGATTTAGAAACAGACAATGTTTGACATGTTTTACGTTCATATGTCTGTGAACTGATGCATGCCATTTTCACCTTGGGTTTAAAGTGCTTCTGGCTAAAATTAACATAAGTTGTACTTTTGCTTTAAATTGTTGACAGCATTATCAGCTTTCACCTGGCTTCACCTGGCGCTCTATTAGATTATAATATTTATAACAACAATATAATGACATAGTTCACAGGGGTATTCGGCTGTTTTATACCACAGGTGACTGTGTGTACTAGTGCAACATTGAATTATTGTAGGGTTTATATGGGGCTGTGTGATGGGATGCATGAACCAGGAAATTTATAAGAAATTCTCGATAAACGTTACTGAAACTATATAGACCATGTGACATGTATATTAGTCCTTGATGCTCATGTGAAGTTGAATCACTGATTTACATTCAATTGTGAATTGATCCTTTTACACAACCCCACAAAAACCCTCATAGAATTCAATGTTGCATAGTTTTAACCTGAGCTGTAGATAAAATATAGCCCTGAAAAGGAGAAAAAAATATGTTACCATCAAGAACATATATTTTTATTTAGACACTTGTAATGGGTGATTTTCTTGATTGGCTCAGAGCAACAGGCTAGAATATATCTTTACCTGCTCATCCTCCATTTTTCTGCAAAAACCCCACCAATGCTCAAAAGTTTTATAATCTTATAACAAAGGGTTGTCTTGGTACAATTCACAAGATTCTAAAAGCATTCAGAGTTATAGAAGGTACAGCCAAATGGATTACTGTAAACTGCGAAATGAAACAAAAAAAATACAATCTGTAAAATAAGAAATCTGTAAAATACGAAATCTGTAAAACATAAAATCTGTAAAACATTTTTTTTTTCAAAATAAACTAGGCAGCTTACCTTTTCAAGGGGTTCCACCAAACAAAGCTGTCCACATGCGAAGAGTAAAGAGACAAAATGTTTGGAAGTTTAGTCTCTTGGAGTTCTAGATTTATTCCCTATTATTTACTGATAACTGACCTGTAAAGCAGACTGAAATCTCAACGAGTGTCTTCCATTTTGGATACAACGGAAGCCCAGTTGTTTTTCATATTTTACAGATTTTGTTTTGTTCATTCTTACATTTTTACAACATACACCTTATTCCGCTTTGGAACGTTTTGGAAATTTTCACTGAGAATTCTGTACGGACCCTGTAACCATAGTTAGTAGAGGGTCCCCTCTACTAACTATGCTGTAACTAATACTTTTTAGTGGAAACCCACTTGCATACTATCACGAATCCTGCAATCTGATTGGCTCCGCTACTCAATATCAACTTAACAATTAGACCTCTAGCCCGAAAGGCTGCAGGCCGAATGGGCTATTGACCCGTGGCCCTTGAGGGAGAGAGTTCTAATTGTATTAGTATCACCCAACTAGTTGGACAAAAAAAGTGAAAAATTGTGTTAAAAAATCACCAGAAACCTCGACAAAACGAGAAGCGGCCACCATTGTTTTCATGTTCAAAATCAGCGCTTTCGCTACTAGAGGTCTATTGATAATAGTCCCCTAGTAGTGTAGCCAATCAGAAGGCAGCATTGGCAATAGTCCACTAGATGGGTGATACTAACATGTAATAGATAGTGAGTAGCGAAAACCCTATCGCAAAACGTTCTAAAACCATGAAAATGAATACGTTTTAGCAACAACTCGAAGGTAGTATGCTGCAGGGACGTCAACTCTCCCGGTTTTGCCGGGAGTCTCCCGGTTTTTAGTAAAATCTCCCGGTTTTCTTTGAACAAACAATTTTTTTTTTGCTTCTGGACCATAAAAAAAACGCTGAATACAGCGAAAATTTTAGACATATTTAGGTCCTGTCCTTCCTCAAAAGCCCAATATTTTGGTGTCTCAAGGTACAATACGTCAACTTGTCAATGCGGGTTGACATGTTGACCAGTGGACGTGCTGTACGGGTGACAAGTTGACCAGTGGACGTGTTGTACGGGTTGACATGTTGACCAGTGGACGTGCTGTACGGGTTGACATGTTGACCAGTGGACGTGCTGTACGGGTTGACATGTTGACCAGTGGACGTGCTGTACAGGTTGACATGTTGACCAGTGGACATGCTGTACGGGTTGACATGTTGACCAGTGGACGTGTTGTACGGGTTGACATGTTGACCAGTGGACGTGTTGTACGGGTTGACATGTTGACCAGTGGACGTGTTTGTACGGGTTGACAAGTTGACCAGTGAGCATGTTGACCAGTTGACGCGTTTTTTTGGAAGTTTAGCTGTACACGAGGGGGTATTCTACAGTCACTCCGATTTTTTTCATGATGATGTTGAAAGTCATCCGCGCAATCTAAACACTTTAATTGCGGTGCTCTGGTTAGTCAGCATGCATGCCGTGCGTGAGTACAGTACACACGCATGATTGACGTCATAGCTACCGTAGGCTAGCAAAATTAACCGTGTTTGAAGTGCGAGCGCTGTTTGGGTTTTTCATTGTGAGAAAAGTAATTTTTGTTGTCGTTCTAAATAAAACAATCTAATAGATTCATAGATGACGTCATAGCGTATCATAAAGGAACACACGCTGTGGCAGGTTACAGACGAGATGCAGTTGAGTGGCGTGACTATTGTTCCTGACACGCTATGACGTCTGTGCATTTATTAAGGCACAGCCGCACGGAAATTTTTTTTTTTTTATGCACAACATTTTTTCTCACGACGACGTAAATTAAACAGCGCGGACATTTAAACCTTGGTTCTGGTAGCGCCGCTCTCCGCCGTCAATCTTGTGTTTGTACTGGCTCATTCTCGAACCCAGAGCTACCCGGCTCGTCGCCTCGCAGGGGAGGCTCTGCGGGTGACATCCATTTGAGGGCCTTCGCTGATTGGCTGAAAATGGTGGCGCGCACGCGTACATAAAAGTAGCTTAACCTCGCTTTATAAAAACGTATCTGTCAAAATAACACTGGCATTCGTTTCCTAGTCGTCTTTTCAAGCCATTCCTCCGGCTTGAATGTTCCAAAAGTAATAATGAGGCATTAAACCACCATTTTCTTATACGCATGCGTCGGTCGGTGGCTGTCACCAGAGCCTCCCCCGCGAAGTGACGAGCCGGGGAGCTCTGGGTACGAGAATGGTACTGGCTGGTTTATACACGAAATTATATTTCCCGGAGGGTAGGTACTTACCTGACGGGGAGATGTAGTTCTTCGAACTCCTTCGGAGACTGATACGAGCAATACATATGCAGATCGCGCCGCGCGCGGTCTGGGTACCACATTACAAAAAAAACCTACAGGCGTTCCTGACTTCCTCTGAGAGAGTGGCGCTGCCATTTATAAACGAATGTCAGTAACCTCGGGAGGGGAGGAAAATGCAGCATTCCGGATGGGGAACTGTATTGCTCGTATCAGTCTCCGAAGGAGTTCGAAGAACTACATCTCCCCGTCAGGTAAGTACCTACCCTCCGGGGAAATATAATTTATTCTTCACTCCTTCTCCGACTGATACTCACAATACATATGCAGTCTTCGAAGAGTTACTGACTTGAGTACACAATAATAAACTGTAAACATGTGTTTACTAGTGAATGTAAACTGCAATATAAAATGTATACATCCTATAGACCCTACTCTAAGTAGTTGAGTTGAGTGGGAAATGAATCCAAGTACTAGAAACATGTAAACATGACATGCAAAGTAAATATCAAATTGAACTACAAATATTCCATTGTTTGGACTAAATGACCTAAATCCATGGAAATGACCCATTCATAGTAGGTCATATCAAACTATTATCATAACATTAAACTTAAAGTTCTAAACAAATATCAAGATAGTTTCTCTGATATCAATAAGGTTCAACCTGAGGCTGTATTCAGAACTGTTGTAGCAAAGTCTCCTCTGCTGGTGGGTTTGTGGTAAAACCTCTGAAATGTCACTGTCGACGACCAGTCAGCTGCCTCAAGAATGTTCTCCAGCGGCAACCCCGCATTGGCCGCTGATGTAGTAGAGGCACTACGGGTGGAGTGAGCTGTGAAATGGGTTTCAATCCCTGCCAACCATAGAGTCTTTCTAAGCCACCTGGAGATTGTCTGACTTGTAATTGCCTTGTACGGTCTGACATATGAAATTAAAAGCTGAGAACCGGTTCTAACAGGTGCCGTTCTTTCTTGGAAAGCCTCCAAAGATTTGATTACACATATCCTTTGGTCTGTGTATGCTGGAGATATATTGTTCGTGGGGGTGACCCTGTCTTGAATTCTTAACATGTGAAGTTAACTTGAATTCCCAAGAGTTTGTCTTCTTAATGACAGAGTTCAGGTCCAATTTACAGAGTTCATGTGCACGAGCAGCCGATGTCAGAGCCAACAGGGTTGTGAGTTTCAATGTAAGCAGTTGTTTACTTAAGCTACTTAGTGGCTCAAGTGTAGAAAGATACACTAGCAGTGGTTTGACCTCCCATGTCGAACATAGGCGAGGAGTCGGGGGCTTCGTTCGAAAGACCCCTTTCATAAAACGAGATACAATTGGGTGCTCACCCAGACTGGATTGTCCAATAGGGATGTGCGCTTGGGAGATAGCTGACTTATACACTGCAATTGTTCTATATTCCAGTCCCCCCTGTCCAGTCAAGCTGGCCAGGAAGGCAAGAACCTGATCCACTGGTGCCGAAAATGGACAAAGACCACGGGTAAGACACCAATTTGACCAAGCCTTCCATGGCCCCTGGTACCTTTTCTGGGTTCCTTCAGACCATGATGCCAAAAGTATGTTAATTACCTCTGGTGTGAGACCTGCTGCCTCATAGGACCTCCTGATATCGGCCATACAGTTAGGCGGAGCGACCGCCACAGCGGGTGTAATGCTTGCAGGTCGAAGGGTAGAGTCAGTAGTGATTTCCCCTGCGGAAGACGCCAGGGAGGGGCTGTTAACATTAACTGAATCTCTGGATACCAAGGTTGGCCGGACCAGTCCGGTGCAACCAGTAGGCATGTTGCTTGGTCCATCCGAACTTTCTGCAGGACTCTGGTTAACAGTGTTACTGGGGGGTGAATGAAACTCTTCCACTTGCTCCAGTCCTGTCGAAACGCGTCCACCGCTACTGCCCCCGGGTCCGGGTGCCAAGACACGTAAGCTGGCACTTTGTGGTTGAGCCGGGAAGCAAAACAGATCTATTTCCGGAGTGTAGTATCTCTCTGTTATCTGCCTGAAAATCTGAGTGTTGAGGGTCCACTCCGTTCGAGAATTGAATTCCCTCGATGCTCGGTCTGCTTCGACATTCAGCACACCCTGTAGATGGCGGGCTGTCACCCATGTTCCCTTGTTCAGTAGAAGAGACCAGATCTCCAGGGCGATTAGTGACAGAGTAGGTGACCGTGTCCCTCCCCTTCTGTTGACATAGGACACTGCTGTAGTGTTGTCCATTTCGAGAAGTATATGGCGAGGGGTAGACTTCACTTGTCCCAGAAAGGACTGAAGAGCTAGTAAGGCTGCCTTGAGTTCTAGGCAGTTGATGTGCTGCTGGGCTTCCGATGTGCCCCATCGACCCCCTGTCACTGTCCCATTGCAAGTTGCTCCCACCCCAGTAACGATGCATCGGTCTGTATGACCAGGTCGAATGGGGGGGGGTGTTATCTCCTGTCTGTTGAATGTGTAGATGTTTGGTGCAAGCCACCACTCCAGGTCCTCCAGTGTCTGTCTCGATAATGTTATTCGTACTTTCTTTTTCCACCCTACTGTGTGGAATGTAAGTGCATGAAGGCGCTGTAGTGATCGATAATGTAGGGGGGCGGTCCAAACACCCGTCTGTGCTGCATGACTCATGCGGCCCAATAGGCTCGACAGCTCTCCTAATGTTGTTTCCTGTGACTTGACCATCTCTCGACAAGAGTTCACAATCGTCAGTATCTTTCCTCGGGTAAGGATATTGTCATCCGGGACGTATCCAACATAGCCCCCAAAACACAAGCTGATTTGTTGGGGCTGGCGAACACTTCTCTATCTTCACAACAAACCCTAGGTTCGATAACATGTCCAGTACTTGCTGGAATATCCTCACTAGTATCTGTTCGTGCTCGTGTAGGGCCATTCCATTTTTTATCCGCACCCCCCTACGGAAGAGGTTTTCCGAGGGGAGCACGGTCCAGAGTCGTTTTCCGAGGGGGGTGCAAGCCCGAACCAAACCACGGAAGACTTTTTCCGAGAGGGTACGATGCATCGCGGGGTACGATACACTGGGAGCGAAAACCACGGAAGATGTTTTCCGAGGGGGTGCGCATGTACAGTTTTTCCGAGGGGGTACAGTGTCGAAGACCCATGGAAGAGATTTTCCGAAGGGGTACAGTGCCGAAAACCTACGGAAGAGTTTTTCTCAAGGGGCACAGTGCCGAAAACCTACGGAAGAGTTTTTCCGAAGGGGGCACAGTCCAAAGAACCCACGGAAGAGTTTTTTCGACGGGGTTTTGTGGAGAGGAGGGGAAAGCGCGGTGGGTATACATTTATTAATAGATGAATGATTTGAATAGGAGTTAATGAATGAATTGAATGGCTTTAAAAATCCTATTGTATAGTCGTATTCAAAGGTGCTTCGTAAATGATTCTCTCTCGGGTACTAAATTTCTTCCTCCCCGCATCTCCCAGACGACCATTTCATGTCCATTACTCTTGTACTATTTATACAATATGAGTGGCTATGTTATATCGGCAGATACAAACACGAGCGCGTAGCGCGATACAGAATACTAATTAGATCAATTAGTATTCTGTATCAGACACCTAGCCATGTGGTATCGGGGATTACAAGTAGTGTCACCTGATCCGAATCCAGTGCAGAGATTGGATGAGCATCCTATGAATAATGGATGAATATTATATACTTTACTGTTGGCTAGGATAGTACGCGAGCTCTGATTGGCTCATTTCCTTTCCAGTATTTCTCATCTCAGACCGTTACCATGACAATTGGTCCGGATTGCGTATTAGATTTGCGATTTGGTGGTGCTTCTAAAAACCGTGTAAGAAAGAGAGATTACTCGATGAGAAGACGATAAATTAGAAACAAACCCGGAAATTTCTTGATGGATATCTTTTACCTGTTACTGTCTCCTTCGCGCCTACTTTCCACATAAGGCCTCATCTTTTAAATTATTTGAGCAACGCTATGGCCCGCCATCCACATGAACCAGACGAACCACATGAACCAGACGAACCAAATGAACCAGACGAACCACATGAACCAGACGAACCAGACGAACCACATGAACCAGGCGAACCACATGGACCAGAGACAATCTAAACCATAGCCACTAGAATGTTGCTGTATGTGTGCATTGTATCAGACTGTGACGTCAGCTGTGCTCTATTACACCGGAGATCAGCCCCTTGAAGCCACCCTTAGCCAATATCCACGCAAACTTCACAACTGACACAACTAAAGGGAATTTCACTCTTTCCTTTATTTTGATGTAAATGCCATAATATCGAATCCAATTTAAATCAAGACCTCGCCAGCGTTAGTGATTGCTTAATAATAATAATAATAATAATAATAATAATAATAATAATAATAATAATAATAAGTTAATTTTTATAGCGCTTTTCTCTTACGGATCCAAAGCGCTTTACAATAGTTTTATATATAAAAAGAACATGTATAGTATCTAAATAGTATAAATGTATAGTTTCTAAATAGTTTTAAAAGATGAAATATATAAGGGTATACAATAAGTGTACCTATTAAAACGATAAAAACATATTATTAATATTTAAAAGTATTATAAATAGCTGCTGGTCGGACACCACATCTAGACGTCCTCAAAAATGTTAAGGCCGCCAGGACGCCTTAGCTGTCTCCATTGTTACGGCCAATTTGATTTCTTTTAAAACATCCAGCATTTTGCGGAAGTCTTACGTATTTTTTGCCATACTAGTTCGCATTTCTTTTGTGATTCACGCATTTTACAGTTCTTTGGAGGAACAGAGGAACTAGTGTTTGAAGTCCCTTTAGGTTTGGGAGCCAAATAGCCAAACCATGGGCGGATTTAGTCATAGAGGGGAACAATGTTTCCATACATTACCCCTGTAAAATATTGCTTTGCGTGCACAATCTTTTCTCAGACTTCCTTCGCATGTGGCATGTTAATAGACCTTTTTCCAAAATGGCCAAATTCACATTCTTTCAAATGGATGCGGAATTTGCTTCAGCGCCACGCCGAGTGTCGCGTTCGACACTCGACATCCGCCATAAACTCCTGATTGCCTTTATTTTCTTAAATCCACTTCCTATCAATAGTGAATAGATATGTACGTATTGATTAATTTGTAAAATAGAATTTTGTCATTTGTAAATGATGATTAGGTACTGTAGGGTGTGTCGAAAACGCAACGATATGGTTTCCTGAATTCTCGCTTTAATCACCGAATGTTAACTCACTCACAGAACAAAATTCTCACAGCTTAGCTCGTTTCTTCGCCATGAAAATAGAGCACATTGGGCAGTCGCAAAAAAAAATCCGCACCCCCCCTGTTGAGGACCCGAATCACAGCTACCCACCCTGGATTTTTTAAATTTGAACCACCCACCCCGGAATTCCAGTGATTTTCTCATGACCACCCTGGAAATTGCGCTTACCCACCCTAGAATTTCGTATTTTAAGGGTGCCCACCCTGGAATTCCAAGCTCTACTTTGACCACCCACCCTGGAATTCCGAGCTCCATTTTGACCACCCACCCGGAAATCCAGAGGTCCCTCAACAGGGGGGTGCGATTTTTTTTTGCGACTGCCCATTTCACACGACTGAGTGCTGAGTCACTGTCGTTTCGTTCACTGAGACTCCCGAGACTAGGCACGTCCTAGCATGTCTACTTATAAATAGCTAATGTCAATCACAATCACGGTCACCAGAAATCTAAGGGGTGGGTGGGCACATTTTCCACAGGTGATGTCGACGTTCTTGCAGTGAACTAGTTTATGTCCTGACTATGTAACAAATCATCTCACAAAAGTCATCACCCCTACTTTATCGTCATTTGCAAATGTCACAATGTAAAATTCTATTTTACAAATTAATAAATACGTAAATAACTATCAACTTTTTATAGGAAGTGGGTATAAGAAAAATATAAAGCAATCAGTCGAATGTGGAACGACACTCGACGTCATTCGCTGAAGCAGTAATTCCGCACAATCAAATACTGGCATACCCCCAGTCATACAGACATCAGTAAATTTTCAAATTTTTAACTTTCGTTTTCTCGGAAGATATTGGATATAATGCAGCGAAAGGTTATCTTCGTTTTCTCGGAAGATATTGGATATAATGCAGCGAAATTTTGTAGTTTTACTAAAGTAATGATGTGTGCTGGTGTTCATTTTTAACAAAAATCGATGTGCATTTTCGGCGGCCATTTTGGAAAAAGGTCAATAGTTCTGACGGCGGATCGTTTCCTTAGCTTTGACAGAAATAAGAACAAAGTTTTTTCTGTTATCAAGAAGAACGAAAGAGACTATGGTCAAGAGTCTGTCTGACAGAGGATACCTAAACCCCGAGTTAGGATTTCGAGTTGGATTTCGAGTTGGATTTTCGAGTTGCATTTTCGAGTTGCATTTTCGAGTTGCATTGTCGAGTTGGATTTCAGTTCGAGTTGGATTTGGATTTTTTGTAAAGAAAATCCATTCGTGTAAGCTGCAACAATTACGTCACGTCACATAGGTAATTAATTTTATTGTTCGATTTCTATCTGGTTTGATCCCCAGATTTTTGAGTGAGTACGATCCGGTTCGATCTACAAAGGGCTCGAACCAGATCGGACGATCCGAGGTTCGATTCGGTTCGATCTCCGAATGTTCGAGACGACACGCCGGGCAAATAATCGTTCGGTTTCCCTCGACAACTGATTTAGGTTTTGAGCCAATACTCCCTTTTGAGCACCGAACACAAAAATCTTTTCCCCAACTATATACTAATATTCTGAGCTCTCACGAGTAGAAATCTGTCTCGGATTTTCTTGGTTTAGGGACCGTTCATTTTTTATCAGGGAGGGGGGCTGGTGGAAATGAGGGGAGACCCTGTATTTTTTTGGTGGCCCCCCCTTCATGTCCGTATTATTTTAAGTGGCCCCCCAAAATCCAATGTATTTTTTCTTGTGCCCCCCCCCCCTCTTATAAATGCTTGCCCTGTAAGATAGACTCTTGCCTAAGTGATGCAGTCTCATTCTTCTTAACGTTTTTCTTACTTCTATCAAAGCTAAGGAACCGATCCCCCCTCAGAACTATTAAACGTTTTCGTGACACCCACCTCAGGTCCACTATTTGACCTAGTAGAAGACATTTTACATAAAGAGGGGGTCACATAATTCTTTCTTTGCGCGCGAAGCGCTCCCAACTTTTGATAACCGCATTTCATCAAGCCTCAGAAAATGGGTAGATGGTTTTTTGTGTATAGTAAACAAAGCCTGTCAGGAGCCCAGGAAATGCGCTAATTATATAGGTTAGATGAAAGCTCCTAGTGAAGGGCTCCTGAGCCTTTAGGTAATATTTTTCATGCGCTCCGCAAATGAAGAAATTATTCATGTGCTTGAAGCGCGGCCCAATGACTAAACGTTGAACTCACACTTACCTAAGGTGTGTTCTTTCAAACATAGAGACTGCCCGGCAGGCCTATCAGTGCATATTATATGTTAAATTCTGCATGCGCACGAAGCGCGCCGAAATTTTTATTAAGTATTGAGTGAAATTAGAAACATACAAGCGAGTTGAAACATGTAACAAAACATATTGCATGCTGTAAAAAATACAAACTTTTCGTTTCCTCCCTGTAATGTGCTTGTATTTTTTGGGTGACCCCCCCTTTAGTGGCGTATTTTTTTGGGTGACCCCCCCCCCCCCCCCCCCCCCCCCTTTGAGGCCGTATTTTTTGGGTGATCCCCCCCCCCCTCATTTCCACCAGCCCCCCCTCCCTGATAAAAAATGAACGGTCCCTTATTTGGCAAACATTTTGATTTGAGAGTGCAGAAACGTTTTCTAGTCAAATATCTACTATTTAGCCAGATAGTATTACAGCCAACATTTTAGAGCGGGTTCAAAATATTTTCTCAAGCAGATACATGGCTTCCGAGTTATATATGGAATATCATTAAAAACTCCAACCCTAACCTAAGCCTCAGCCTTACAATGTAGCCCTAACCGAACCCTAAAATTCGCTGAGATTCTCAGTCACACGTGCAGGTCAGCGACAAAACTTTACAAAGTCAAAACTTCCAAGTTTTAAATAAACATGCATATTCGCTGAGAAGCTAGAACAGCGAAAGTATTTGAGATGATCGTAGTTTGTCAGCCAACATTACTTTTGAGTGATTTGGCGAGCACAAATAATCGTCAAACTGATTAGGGTTTTGCGGAGTCCGCGGAGTCAATACATTTTGAGTTCCCTGCTAGCAGAGGCCCTGTTTTCTCTGCATTTCGCTGCAGAGAAAAGAGGCCGGCTAGCAGGGAATATTTTGAGCTGCATCGAGGACAAAAATCTTTTCTCCAACTGCTTATTTTAGTCCGTAAATATTTTGAGCTCTCACGAGTAGAAATCTCTCTCGGATTTTCTTGGTTTATTTACTCAAATATTTTGATTTGAGAGTGCACAGACGTTTTTTAGATAGTTTTACAGCTAACATTTTAGAGCGAGTTCAAAAATATTTTCTCAAGCCATACATGGCTTCCGAGTTATATCTGAAATCTATTCTCATTAAAAACTCTAACCCTAACCTAACCCTAAGCCTAACAATGTAGCCCTAACCGAACCCTAAATATTCGCTGAGATTCTCAGTCACATGTGCAGGTCAGCGGGAAAACGTTCAAAGACAAAACTTCCGAGTTTTAAATAAACATGAATATTCGCTGAGAAGCTAGAACAGCGAAAGTATTTAATGAGATGATCGTAGTTTGTCAGCCAACATTACTTTTTAGTGATTTGGCGAGCACAAAATCGTCAAACTGATTAGGCCGATTAGGGGTTTGCGGAGTCAATACATTTTGAGTTCCCTGCTAGCAGAGGCCCTGTTTTCTGTGCATTTCGCTGCAGAGATAAGTGCCGGCTAGCAGGGAATATTTGAGCTGCATCGAGGACAAAAATCTTTTCTCCAACTGCTTATTTTAGTCCGTAAATATTTGGAGCTCTCACGAGTAGAAATCTCTCGGATTTTCTTGGTTTATTTACTCAAATATTTTGATTTGAGAGTGCACAAACGTTTTCTAGACAGTTTTAGAGCCAACATTTTAGAGCGAGTTCAAAAATATTTTCTCAAGCCTTATATCTGAAATCTATTCTCATTAAAAACTCTAACCCTAACCTAAGCCTAACAATGTAGCCCTAACCGAACCCTGAATATTCGCTGAGATTCTCAGTCACACGTGCAGGTTAGCGACAAAACGTTACAAAGACAAAACTTCCGAGTTTTAAATAAACATGAATATTCGCTGAGAAGCTAGAACAGCGTAAGTATTTAATCTTTAATGTGATGATCGTAGTTTGTCAGCCAACATTACTTTTGAGTGATTTGGCGAGCACAAATAATCGTTTTGCGGAGTCAATACATTTTGAGTTCCCTGCTAGCAGAGGCCTGTTTTCTCTGCATTTCGCTGCAGAGAAAAGTGCCGGCTTGAGCTGCATCGAGGACAAAAATCTTTTCTCCAACTGCTTGTTTTAGTCCGTACATATTTTGAGCTCTCACGAGTAGAAATCTCTCTCGGATTTTCTTGGTTTATGTACTCAAATATTTTGATTTGAGAGTGCACAAACGTTTTCTAGATAGTTTTACAGCCAACATTTTAGGGCGAGTTCAAAAATATTTTCTCAAGCCAGTTATATCTGAAATCTATTCTCATTAAAAACTCTAACCCTAGCCTAAGCGTAGCCCTAACCGAACCCTAAATATTCGCTGAGATTCTCAGTCACATGTGCAGGTCAGCGACAAAACGTTGCAAAGACAAAACTTTCGAGTTTTAAATAAACATGAATATTCGCTGAGAAGCTAGAACAGCGAAAGTATTTAATGAGATGATCGTAGTTTGTCAGCCAACATTACTTTTTAGTGACTTGGCGAGCACAAAGAATCTTTCGGTTTCCGTCGACAAACTTATTTCTGTTTAATTATAATTAGTCAATATTTTGAGTTCCCAGCTAGCAGAGGCCTGTTTTCTTTGCATTTCGCTGCAGATAAATGTCTGCTAGCAGGGAATATTTTTAGCTGCATCGAGGACAAAAATCTTTTCTCCAAATGCTTATTTTAGTCCGTAAATATATTTTCTTGGTTTATGTACTCAAATATTTTGATTTGAGAGTGCACAAACGTTTTCTAGATAGTTTTACAGCCAGCATTTTAGGGCGAGTTCAAAAATATTTCTCAAGCCAGTTATATCTGAAATCTATTCTCATTAAAAACTCTAACCCTAACCTAACCCTAAGCCTTACAATGTAGCCCTAACCGAACCCTAAAATTCGCTGAGATTCTCAGTCATACGTGCAGGTCAGCGACAAAACGTTACAAAGACAAAACTTCCGAGTTTTAAGTAAACATTAAAACTCGTCTACAGACAAATCGTTTGTAGACGAACAAATCGTCTGATGTGAAAACGGGACGAACAAATTTTCAGACGAACAAATCGTCTGAATTTGTTCGTCTGTTTGGCCGTCTAGGAAGACGATTTTTCATAGACAACTTGTTCGTATAGACGAACAAATCGACTAAAGTCCGACCTGAATTCACACTAGACGAACAAATCGTCAGACGATTTGTCCGTCTAGACGATTTGTTCGTCTTCTAGTGTGAAAACGGCCATTCACGATGTAGTTTGAATTCCTTTACTGAGGTCAGCGATGCGTGCAACTCAAATATTTTAATTTGGAAAATTTTCAAACTAAAAACACAAGAACAGCCATCTGCTCGTGTTTTCTACTAATTTTATGAGGTAAGAAATACAAATCAGTGTGTAAGTATTTCCTCAATTTTTAACGATTTTCTTTGGCAGCGACAACGCATGATTGGCCGTTTTCACACTACAGACGAACAAATCGTCTGGACGGACAAACCGTCTGTAGACGAACAAATCGTCTGATGTGAAAACGGGACGAACAAATTTTCAGACGAACAAATCGTCTGAATTTGTTTGTCTGTTTGGCCGTCTAGGAAGACGATTTTTCATAGACAACTTGTTCGTATAGACGAAGAAATCGACTAAAGTCCGACCTGAATTCACACTAGACGTACAAAGACGAACAAATCGTCAGACGATTTGTCCGTCTAGACGATTTGTTCGTCTTCTAGTGCGAAGGAATGCATCGCCAACGTGTTTGTCTGGAGACGAGCGTTTTTTGTCGAGCCCGATAAACATCCTACCTGTTTCAAAAAATATATTCTCATTAAAAACTCTAACCCTAGCCTAACCCTAAGCCTAACACGTAGCCCTAACCGAACCCTAAATATTCGCTGAGATCACTTAGTCACGTGCAGGTTTTAGTCAGGTTAGTGACAAAACTTTACAAAGACAAAACTTCCGAGTTTTAAATAAACATGAATATTCGCTGAGAAGCTAGAACAGCGAAAGTATTTGAGATGATCGTAGTTTGTCAGCCAATTTACTTTTTAGTGATTTGGCGAGCACAAAGAATCGTTCGGTTTCCGTCGACAAACTGATTAGGGTTTTGCGGAGTCAATACATTTTGAGTTCCCTGCTAGCAGAGGCCTGTTTTCTCTGCATTTCGCTGCAGAGAAAAGTCAGGCCTGCTAGAAGGGAATATTTTGAGCTGCATCGAGGGCAAAAATCTTTTCTTCAACTGCTTATTTTAGTCGTAAATATTTTGACTTCTCACGAGTAGAAATCTAACTCGGATTTTCTTGGTTTATTTAGCAAACATTTTGATTTGAGAGTGCACAAACGTTTTCTAGATAGTTTTACAGCCAACATTTTAGAGCGAGTTCAAAATATTTTCTCAAGCCATACATGGCTTCCGAGTTATAATCTATTCTCATTAAAAACTCTAACCTTAGCTTAGGGAGAGTTCCCACGAAGTTTAATGAGAATACATATTACTCACTTGGCTAAAGAAACCTCGGAAGTCTTGGTTATGGTTTGAGTAAAGATTGAGCTACTATACCTCTAAATGTTGCTTGTCAACGATCTTGAAAATTGGAAGAAAAATGCGAATTTCAACTTTCAAGTGAAATACTTAACCTAAATACGACTTCAAACTTGGTTCGAAAACACGGAAACTTCACCCTGGCCCTAGGGTACTCACGGGTTTTCAGAGACCTTAATCAGTTTGTCGAAGGAAACCGGATTCGCGAATATTCATGTTTATTTAAAACTCGGAAGTTTTGTCTTTGAAGTTTTGTCGCTAACCTGCACGTGACTGAGTGAATCTCAGCGAATATTTAGGGTTAGGTTAGGGTTAGGGTTAGGGTTAGGGTTAGGGTTAGGTTTAGGGTTAGGGCTACATGTTAGGCTTAGGGCTACATGTTAGGCTTAGGTTTAGGGTTAATAACAACAACCCTAGCTTAGCATTTACCGGGTAAGGTTACAGGTTTATATTTGTATCTGGTTTTTGTTATTTTTTCCGAGGGGGTTGGCTACAAGAAGAAACTCTTCCTTGGTTATTTCCGGGGGGTATGTGCTTTTCGTTAGTATTTCTAAGGGGGTTTGCTATCAGGAGCAACTCTTCCGTGGGTATTTCCGAGGGGGTTTGGTATGAGAAACACCTCTTCCGTTGTTATTTCCGTGGGGGTATCTGATTTTTGTAGTATTTCCGAGGGGGGTTGCTATCAAGAGCAATTCTTCCGTGGGTATTTCCGGGAGGATATCTGAATTTTTTTTAGTATTTCCGAGGGGGTTTGTTCTTAATAGCAACTCTTCCGTGGTTATTTCCGGGGGTATATGCTTTTCGATAGTATTTCTGAGGGGGTTTGCTCTTAAAGCAACTCTTCCGTGGTTATTTCCGGGGGGTATATGCTTTTCGATAGTATTTCTGAGGGGGTTTGCTCTTAAAAGCAACTCTTCCGTGGTTATTTCCGGGGGTATATGCTTTTCAAGAGTATTTCCGAGGGGGCTTGCTATCAGGAGCAACTCTTCCGTGGGTATTTCCGAGGGGGCAGTGTCTTTCTCTTTCCGAGGGGGTAAAAGGTAATAACACACTCTTCCGTGGGTACTTTCCGAGGGGGTTAGAACAAAAAAATACTCTTCAATAGGTATTTCCGAGGGGCACGAACGAAAATTTCCGAGGGGGTCAGAAGCCAAAACGGCCTCTTCCGTAGGGGGGGTGCGGATATTAAATGGAATGGCCCGTAGAATCAGAATGTCGTCCAGGTAAATTACTGTCCGCAGTCCCTGAGAGCGGAGTCGTGCTACTACAGGGTGGAGCACTTTCGTGAAGACCCGGGGCGCAACCGAGATTCCAAATGGGAGACACTGGAACTCGAGAACAGTTTCTTCGAACACAAAGCGAAGGTATTTCCTGGACTCCCTGTGAATGGGTATCGAGTAGTACGCATCCTTCAGATCGAGCTTCATCATAAAGTCTCCGGGGTGTAGTAGGGAACGTACTGTATGGAGGCCCTCCATTTTGAATTTCTCTTTTGCAAGAAAACGATTCAGAGCCTTCAAGTTGATTACTGGGCGAAACTCTCCTGTCCCTTGGCCCTTCTCCACTAGGAATAGGGTTGATATGAACTGTTCTGGGTGGGGGTCCACTTCTGGGTCAGGTCCCACTTCCTCATCTTCACCCTCACCCTCACCAAGGGATGTATCGAGGTGGGTAAGCGCTGCCAACAATGGCCTTGCTACAGTAATATATGCAGCTTGTTTCTCTGCTAGTCCATCATCAAACGCCAAGGCACTTTTGGTCTTGGCATATCCATGCCGCTTGCGCAGCTCCTCCTTCATGCCCGCTTCCATGACTGGTGCAGTCAGAAAGTTCTCTGTGTCTTTTACTGGTGGGTATGAGTCCATCACCTCCTTCCATTTCTCCTTGGACAGGGCTTTAGCGAAGGCCTTGGTTGTTAGCTCCAGTAGTTCAGCTGAAATCTGTGCTGATTTTTCCTCCTCGAAAAATCTACTCCCTCTCGATGGAGATGGCTTATCCGCCTCTATGGAGGGTTTTGGGGTGGCAGTTGTTGCCCCATTAGCATCTCCAGCTTGTTGCTGACCCGCCGGGGTTGTGTTAGTGGCGGTTAAACCGCTCGTGAACAGGTTGGCCATCACTGTAGGTAAGGATTTCGCAATAACCTTTTCTAAGGTCTTTTCTAAGGCCTGCTGGTCATGCGGTGCAGCTCCCGCCGATAGGATCGGGGCTGACTCGCTTACTTTGTCCTGGAAGACAAATAAGGAAGGCGGTCAATGACTCATGCCTTATGTTTGTGCGTGTATCGTCGAGACGATAGGTGCGGAAGGATCCGCTTTAATCTCTCTCAAATCGAGCCATCCTGTGCCTGAAAAGCAAGAAAAGGGTTAACAAAGACTTTAACTTACTTCCTCTGTGGTCTGGTCCTCCATGTGGAAACTCTAGAGGAATAAATTAATCTGAAAAACTGTGATACGAAAGTTGTGGTCGACCGAATGCAAGCCACGAAAGAAAGAGGAAGTCAGGAACGCCTGTAGGTTTTTTTTGTAATGTGGTACCCAGACCGCGCGCGGCCGCGATCTGCATATGTATTGTGAGTATCAGTCGGAGAAGGAGTGAAGAAGAACGGAAGCGCAGGACGCAAGCGCAAGACAAGTGTAAATCACAGCGACCCAAGCGCAAACGCAAACTTAAAATCAACACTTTTTAGTTTGCTTGTGCTTGCGTTCGCTTAATTTACAGTAGAAAAGCACAAGGCGAACGCCACGTCTCGATTTCCTTATGCCTGGTGCACACTAGCGACATAACGACATGAGCGTGCACTCTCTTTTGTTCTTATGTACAAGTGTGAATATCGCGACATACGGTAACAACACAATATCAACATAACATAGACATAACGGCTTCTCTTATGTCGTTATGTCCTTGTGTCATTACGTGCTTCTGTCGTTATGACGTTAAATCGCTAGAGTGCATCAGGCATAACGCTTGCGTCTGCGTTTGCGTTCTAGTGTAAACCACAAAAGGGAAATGTATGAGTTTGATACGCTTTCGCTTGCGTTTTAATGTAAACCACATTAGGGAAATGTGTGAGTTTGATATCCTTGTGCTTGCGTCTGCGCTTGCGTTCGTATATAAACCAGCTCTAATCACGCACGACCTGCAGACCAATCAAAGCGCGTGTTTCACTAGCGTTGTTGAATATTTGTTAAATAGTCATCTCTAGGCGAATCCAAAACTTGAGTAATTTAAATGAAATCGTATATTTTTATTTTCTTTTGTAACAGATGTGTCTGACATACAGCAGTTCCCATGCTTCGCCGAGTTGTAGTCGAGAATTATGTCATCTTCAAGGGACGTCACGAGCTTGACTTCCTTGGTAGAGATGGCTGCAACTTTTACACTTTCGTCGGCGAAAATGCGAGCGGTAAGAGTAGCTTGGTAGCACTCATAAAAGCCGCTAGCAACTTGCAAGAAGAGGGGCCAGATTTTGAAGTGTTACCAAGTAGCAACGGCGAGTCAAAGGTAGTTTGTGAGTTCGAGTTCAGTAACGGAGCAGAGTTGGTTAAACTTTGCGAGCACTGCCATGAAGCTTCTTCCAACCCACAGCCTGTTTCGTCCGGACTTAGTTCCTGGTTTTCCGACGACATTTTGAAAATCCCGTCGCCATTTTACGAGGAGATTAATAGCACATGCGCAAATGTCGAGACCACGATACAAGTACTCGCGGGTCACAGACACCAACCCGTCGCACTCCCTACGACTCTAAGAAAAACAAAGGACCCGACTCGGACCCGCTCTGCAACTCGCAGTTTCTTTATATTCTAATGGAGGACGGGATTTTGGTTGCTACTAAGACGGGCGGGACTCTAACTACGGGTTTTCACGACCCGTTACCCGCGGGTGTTAATCCGGCAGACTGGGTGCCGCAAAGAAAGTTTCTTCTTAACGTTAAAGAGGTTCCATATGTAACGGAATTTGTTGCTGAGCCTCCAAATATATCAGGAAACGCTTCCTGTGCTAGCCTCGACTCCATATTCCGACAAGCATACATTCCCAGAAATACCAGCGTGCATTCTACAGATGTCGCCATGGAAACCATCGTCGACGGGGATGTTGCTATGGAAACGTGCGAACACATACGCCAGTCAAGTCGACCTCCAAGTATACAAGCGATGAGTTCTCTCATGCATCCTTAGCAACGGCGTTGCTAGGGCAAAGGCCGCCATGGCGGCGGCAGTCAAGTTTTGGGGGTCTCGCGTGGTCTAATTACCACGAACTCAAAAAGATCATTGTGGCGGAGCTGTTGCGTGACTTTCCTGACGAATGCTTCTCAGAGATTCACCCTTTGTTTCACGAGATCATTGGGGACAAGTCCATTATGTTTGAGTTCAACGTTTCAGGTACGTAACTCATCTGGAATGTTGGATGTGTTTGTAAGTAGTATAGTAGTTCAAAGCAGTAGTAAATCCTTTATTTAAACATGGTAACATTGTTCTCTAACATGTTTTGTTACATGGTCTTCGATTGTTCGTGTAGTCTACTTAGTCTCTTTTGTGCATTAGACATAAAGAAAGGCCCAGTAGCAGGACAATACGTTAAACAACGTAAAGTATATATAATATTGATAAAAAAGCTCTTCTGAGGGGATAAGTGCGGAAAATCCCGGAGCGTGGATATAGCAGTTTCTTATTGGAGGTACTGTGGTGCTCGGGGAATAGAAGATGTTTTGACTGTTTGAAAACCTACTTTTAAACCGTGTTCTAGCAAACATAACTTGCGTTTTAGTGTCGAGTCTCAAAGCAGAGAAACTAAGAAAACACAAAGGAGTTTTCGACGACGTGAGAAATGGGGAGGCTTGTTAGGGTGAAGCCAAATCAATGAACGATTCCAGCTGTAAGCGCGCGCTCTTTATTCAGAAATGCTTAAGCCGTGTCTCACGATAACCAGAATGTTTTGTACAAAATGTACAAAATTATAAATAACTTAGTTGCCATTAAGGCAGATGATTATGTTTCCTTTTCTACAACCAAAACTAGGAGGAATCATGATCAAAGCTAAATGTTCTGTCCCCCAGAACCGATATATATAAGTTTTCGTTCTTTCCACGTACCATTCCAGAGTGGAATAGCTTGCCAAGTTACACAGTGTATGCAAGAAGTGTTGCTTCATTGAAGACATTAATTCCTTAGACTAATGTATTTAGTCAACCTTTGGGGTTCTTAAACACATAAGAGTAATTTGGTAGCTTGGCCAACTTTTGTACCATAAATACCAGCATCAGGCTTCTCTTTTCAAAACCCACACGCTGCTTGGCCTCGTTTCCATGCCGAATTAATCGACTGAAAAATTCGAGATGGCGCTTGTGTGACAAAGGCAAATTGTTTGGCCTAGTGTTACGCTGGCTAACCGTTTGCTTTCTCTATTCTTCCCTCAGCCGCGGAACCGTTCCAAGTATTGGACAACAAAACTCACCGCGTAATGCGCCGCATTCCCGAGGGTCTTTTCAGCGCGTTTATTATCGCCGCCCTGTTGGTAAAACCCTCCTCGCGTAGCGTGATCCTCGACGAACCCACGCGCGGGATGCACCCGCTTCAGACCCGACGATTACGTAATATCATGATGCGGGAGTCAGTGCGCAGGCGCAAGTGTATCATAGCAACCACGCACTCGCCTGAATTACTGGACTGTGACCGTATTACCCTTATATGGAGGTTTCAGCTTTTACCGAATGGATATTGTCAGATTAGAAGGGTCCATGGGCGGTATTCAGACAGGGAGCTGCTATTTATCGGTAAGTTGTTTGGGAAGAATACGCGCGAGAGAGTACACATCTTATTAGATATTTTTTCATGTTATACGGGCGGATATTTCGCGAGTTGCGGACGTATTTTCCCGAGCCCCGTAGGGGTGAGCGCGCTTTTGCGCGCACAGTTGAATGGCTTCCCCGATCGCCTTCTAGTCAAATCACAGTTGAAAGGCTTCCCGATCGGCTTCTAGTCAAATCACAGTTGAATGGCTTCCCGATCGGCTTCTAGTCAAATCACAGTTAAATGGCTTCTCGAACGGCTTCTAGTCAAATCACAGTTAAATGGCTTCCCGATCGGCTTCTAGTCAAACCACAGTTGAATGGCTTCCCCGATCGGCTTCTAGTCAAATCACAGTTGAATGGCTTCCCCGATTGGCTTCTAGTCAAATCACAGTTGAAAGGCTTCCCGATCGGCTTCTAGTCAAATCACAGTTGAATGGCTTCCCGATCGGCTTCTAGTCAAATCACAGTTAAATGGCTTCTCGAACGGCTTCTAGTCAAATCACAGTTAAATGGCTTCCCGATCGGCTTCTAGTCAAACCACAGTTGAATGGCTTCCCCGATCGGCTTCTAGTCAAATCACAGTTGAATGGCTTCCCCGATTGGCTTCTAGTCAAATCACAGTTGAATGGCTTCTCGATCGGCTTCTAGTCAAATCACGTACGTTTTCTAGTGAATCTTGAGAAGTAGAGAAAATATTTTTGTTCGTCGTATAAAAGATACTCATTAGATGTTTTTTCATGTAATACTGGCGGACATTTTACTCGTTGCTCGCATTTACGTCAACTCGTAAAAAATCCGCCCGTATTACATGAAAAAACATCTGATCAGACACATTTATGGATGGCAATTCATTGATTTACTATGAGTAGTGAGTGACAAATGATTACTATGAGCTGTGATAAGAACAGTTTGCATAAATAATTACCATACAGAAGAGGACAATTAGAATTGTGACAAAACAAAGATCAGTGTGCGTAAATAACTGCCATATGCACGAGGGCAATTAGAATTGTGACAAAACAAAGAACAGTGTGCGTAAATAATTACCATACGCACGAGGACAATTAGAATTGCGGCAAAACAAAGAACAGTGTGCGTAAATAATTACCATGCACACGAGGGCAATTAGAATTGCGACAAAACAAAGAACAGTGTGCGTAAATAATTACCATACACACGAGGGCAATTACTGAATTGTGACAAAACAAAGAACAGTGTGCGTAAATAATTACCATACGCACGAGGGCAATTAGAATTGCGACAAAACAAAGAACAGTGTACCTAAGTAATTACCATACGCACGAGGACAATCAGAATTGTGACAAAACAAAGAATAGTGCGTAAGTAATTACCATACACACGAGGGCAATTAGAATTGTGACAAAACAAAGAACAGTGTGCGTAAATATTTACCATACACACGAGGACAATTAGAATTGTGACAAAACAAAGAACAGTGTGCGTAAATGATTACCATACTCACGAGGACAATTAGAATTGTGACAAAACAAAGAGCAGTGTGCGTAAATGATTGCCATACTCACGAGGACAATTAGAATTGTGACAAAACAAAGAGCAGTGTGCGTAAATGATTGCCACACGTACGAGGGCAATTAGAACATCAATCTTTATTAAACTTTTATAAACCTTGCACGTGAAGCTCTGTATCATGGAGCATGCTTTATAGTTCGAAACGATAAGTACTCCTGAAAACGCAGCAGTTCATACCAAGAATAACTTTCCCACATGAGCGGGGGACCTGTGTTCAGTTCATACCAAGAATAACTTTCCCACATGAGCGGGGGACCTGTGGTTTGTCACTCGAGCGAAACAGTTTCTTTGTTCGGTGACATGAATATTGAAGAGCTTGCTCGTGCGTTTGAAAGAAACGGGAAACAAACCACAGGACCCCCGCGACGCGGAAAAGGTTATTAGGTCTCGAAGAAGTAAACAAAACGCTATTGAGTGTTTTAGTGTAGTTTGGTCTGACAAATTCGAAGAAAATACGAGAAAAAGAAACTTTCCTTGTGGTGCGTAGTTCATGAGCCATGGTTTTGGCTGGGGCCAAATTTAACATTTGATTAAATTTCGTTCAGCATTCGGGGAACGCGCCATGTTGAGTGATGTTGAATGGAGGTACCAAACCAGTTATTCAACATGTTGAACTACGATGTGATTGGCAGTGCACTACCTCCAACTTACAATACCCCGCCCACGAGTTACCAATGGTGCCGGTTTGATTCTTTTCCCAGGCGGTGCTGAAATCCGCGAGATATTCTTCAGCCGTCACATCATTTGGGTCGAAGGTGAAAGTGACAAGCGATTTATAGAAGCACTACTTAGTCTATTTGACGAAGGGCGGGCGGGGCTTTTCAAAGCACTTATGTTGCATGACGGAAAGACTCCACCACCCGAGGGTCACGGGAAATTTCTACCACCTGAAATGCACGATGGGAAGACTCCACCGCCTGATATGCATGATGGAAGACTCCACCGCCTGAAATGCATGGTGGGAAGACACCATCACCTTTGTTGCATGGTGGGAAGATTTCATCACCCGAAGGGTATAATGGGAAGTTCAAGTCGCTTTCCCCCGTAGGATCCCCTCCCCGTAGCCGCAGCCCTTCCCCGTCCAGGAGAGGGACGGAAGCCTTTATTCGTACCATGCTGAAGGATCCTGCTTACCAGCGGAAGTATTACACGGAGGAGGAGCTCAATCGCGTACAAGAGGCCGTGCGAAGCTGCAAGGTCAGGAGCTTTATACACCTAATTCAGAAGAGGTTGCTTTGGTTATTGGTCTTTGGTCATTGGACGCCTTTGTTTCGTGGTCACTGATGCAAAGAATTCAATTGTTTCGCGCTATAATTGAAAGACCAAAGACCAAACTCCAAAGCAACCTTTTGCTCCTCCGACCCCGCGAGACAGCGAGGAGGGGTCGACTCTCCCTGCCCATAATGCATTGCTGTTTTTACACGATTTATTGCATCAGGAACTCTGACATAATTCAAAGGAATTCTACTATTACGGGTTTTGCTCCCGTTTGTACGGTAAAATGCGATAAACTGACAAAAGGAAATATTTTTGGGGTATCGAAAAATGACGGCGAGGCACTGTATAGGCCTTTATCACGCAATATTGATTAATAATATATAATAGTTATCAGAAAATGTATTAGTAAAATTGCAAAGTTTGGTGAAGATTGCTCGAATACCGACTGAGATATGAATTTTTAAAACTTCGTATTCTGGCTTACAAAGAAGTGTATGGGAAAATACATCGGAACGAGGCTGGACGGGCATCGATGCCCGTCCACCCTCGACTTGACGTATTTGCCCATACATTTCTTTTTAAAAAAATAAGCCAGAATACGAAGTTTTAAATATTCATATCTCAGCCAGTTTTCAAGTAATTATTTTGAAACTTTGCAATTTTACTAATACGGATGTGTAGAATTGAAAACTGGATTCCATTTTCTAATACCTTATATATTATTAATCAATATTGCGTGATAAAGGCCTATTATGGGCGTGGATCGTCGCCGCTGGCTCATACGACCGTAGGCTCTGGGGAAGAGATTGACGGGATCTGAGAAAGACGCGCATGCGCTAATCACTATCACCAGATCGAGGACTAGGGGTTGTTGCGCGGCATTCTCGAACCCAACCCCCCCGGCTCGTCGCCTCGTAGGTTAGGCTCTGGTGACATCCATTTCAGGGCGTTCGCTGATTGGCTGAAATGGCACGCACGCGTACATAAAAGTAGCTTAATCTTGCGTTGTAAAAACGTCAAAATAACACTGGCATTCGTTTCCTTGTCGTCTTTTCAACCTATGCCTTCGACTTGAATGCTCCAAAAGTAATTATGGGTAATTATTGTCTATACACGGAATCGAAATAGGGCCTTACTAGCCTCGTGTTCACGTTGAAGTTATACAAAAGCATTTCCACATGAATGAGAGAGAGGCTGGTAAGTCAACAATTATTATTCACATTTGCCGCCATATTTCGATTCGGTGTATAAAAATACATTCCTGCGCATTCGTTAAAGTAGATAGAGCACGAACTCGATTACCAATACCCAAAGAGTATATGTGAACACATGAAGACAATTTTCGTTTTCAGATGTATCAAAGCATTGCTTTCAGCTGGTTTCGCTCCAGCCTTAAATTACGTTTGCTTATTATAAAGCGTATTTTATTTAACCGTGAAAAAGAATGCAGGCTTGCATTTAGTCAGCGTTTCTATAAGCCTAGTTAGAGTTTGAATTTCGTGTTCAGTGCGCATGCGATTTTAGTCCGAATCTTTTTCTAACTTCTCTTTGTTCTTTAAAACAAAAGAAATCAACAAATTCGGACTCAAATCGCATGCGCACTAAACAATCAATCTAAATTCCAACTAGGCTTATTGGTCGAGAGCGAAGTGTTTCGTTTTTCAACCAATCAAATTACGAACTAAATCAAAACGCACATATGCTCAAGTTTAAGCCTCCTGATTGGTTCGTTGTTAAATGGATTCCGCTCCTGATTGGCTGGCTGTGGTTATGTATTTCGGTTTAGTATTCGACACTAATCTGATATCCGCTCTATGCACTTTGTATTTCGTATTAGGTCCTCTCTGTAGGGGGCAAAATGAGCTTATGGAAAGGCGCAGCTGTTTGTCGTGACCTCCACATCCCGTATTCCATCATATGCGACTTGGACGCCATTGTCCCCAACTCCCGCGAGAACTCCATACAGTCGCAGTTCGAACGCGCCGAGGGGGACTGGGACGCCGCAGGGATCCCACACGCCAAGGCCAAGCTCTTGAATGAGGAGGAAGCACCCGCCTCGAAAGTAATCGATGAGACCGACCATGAGCAGATTGCGAAGTTGAGGTCGTGCCGCGTGGTTGGAGAGGTCATCAGGTAAGCTGTCCATTACCAGTAGTGACGACCTTTCACATTAGGTTTGTCCGCCAACACTGTGGGTTATGTGCTATTTTTAGCATGTTATGACCAGGAGTCCATTACTAGGAGTGACGATCTTTCACATTAGGATTGTCCGCCAACGCTGTGGGTTATGTGCTTTTTTTAGCATCAAAATAGACAAGTCCGCGCTCTCAGTTGCATCATGGGTAATCAGAGCGAGATGGCAGAAATAATATAACAATTATTGGATGAGGTTGAGCATGATAGTGAGATTTGTCAACGCCGAGGTTTGTGTTATCTGCCGAAGCGAAGCTGACACAGACAACACAAACCGAGGGCTTGATGATTATCGATGTTATGCGAAAACCGAATCCAATAATTATATTATATATATAATTATTATATAATTATATTGAATAATAGTTATATTATTCATTGCCTGACACAAATTCAATTTCTTGAGTCGAACACGTCGCAAAGCGAGCAGCCATCGTGAAAAGAAAAGATTCAAAGACACAAAACACAAAATTTGCCGCGCATTTGTAATTTCACACAAAATACCGTTGAAATAACTTGCAGGCTCGGTCCAATAACCTGTACAGATAACTGTTTTCACTGAAAATAGCGCGTACTCGGTCCAATAACATCTACAGACAACTGTTCCCGCTGAAAATATTGCAGGCGCTTGCAAACTGCCCGAATTGTGCGTAGACTTTGAGCCAATCAGAAAATGATTACTGAGTACAGTGAATAATAATATAATAACACTTACTGGATGAGGTTGAGCATGATAGTGAGATTTGTCAACGCCGAGGTTTGTGTTATCTGCCGAAGCGAAGCTGAGGTGGATAATACGAACTCGAGGCATTGACAAAATCTTACCATCATGCGAAAACCGAGCTCAATAATTGTTTTATTATTCAGCAACCAGCAATTCTTACCTAACTAAACGAAGTCGACGATGAGGCCTTGCTAGGCGGAACGGTTTTTCAGCTTACGTTCATTGGCATTTTCCTCTTCGTATTCTTTTTAAGTAGCCATAGTTGATGTTTAGACATTCTGAGCAATGATCTCTCGGCAAAAATCATAACAGATTCAACGGGAATATTCGAAAAATTGATTTTCGCTTTCGCAATGAAAACCAACATGGCGGCCAAACCAGTCATAATGTCTGCAGTATGATGTCACGAAGTGCGCGCCAACAAGATTTTGCCAACAAGCCAATCAGAATCGAGATAGTGGCATGGCTGAATATAGGGGAAAGGCATTCGTACTGTAACTGTTAAGAAGTGACGCTATCGATTTCAAGTCCATAGCTGCTTCTCATGATATTTTTTCAAAACAGCAATTTTTCATACAATCTGGTTAAATTTGCTTGTCTAAAAATACAGAAAATTTGCGAAAAACTATGTTCGTAGAAAAAACCTCACAGATACAGCTTTGAACTTGAAACCAATTTGACTTGTATGACATGGCGGAGAAAGTTTAAGATCCCGTTCACACGAGAGCGGCACAAAACCGGAAAACCGGTATAATTCTGGTACGGTATAGTACCGCCTGTTCATACGGTACCGGTACAATTCTGGCACGTTTTTCAACAGTGTTCACACAGCCTAGCCGTGCCAAAATCGGTCCGGTACCTCAGGTCCCGTGTGAGCCCGCGACCGTGCCGTACCAGAATTGTACCGGTCTCGTGTGAACGGAGTCTAAGATTTAGGCTTCAGGCGCGGGTTGTTCAAATGTGGGGAAGCCAGGCTTAGTTCTGAACATCGAGTTACCATGAAGGTTAATCCTGGATTAGTGATTTAAACTACTTTCGACCAACCGGCTCCTAAGTGACGATTTCTCATGATGCATTTCAGAGCGCGGACTCGACTATTCTTTTGTGCTTTACCAAGAGTTTCCATATTTACTATGTACGCCCGAATCACAGTCAGAAAAGTGTCTATTTTTAGAACTAGGATGCCCGCGAAAATTCGTCATCCACAGGGTTCCCACTTTCTCGCCACGCGAACAGTTGTGAGATCCAGCCTAAAATTAAATCGCAGATCAATGGAAAAACCGTTAAAATCGCAAAGATAAGGTAGGATATTCTCTATTTTGTTGTGTATTGGGAATACGAGCATTCCGAGCCTGAGCATTCGAATGCTTTCGCGCGCAAAACTCAAATCTTAAAATAGACACTTTTCTGACTGTGATGTGGACAAATACAGTAGGGAAAGATTATAACTCTTGTTAATCCACTCTTGGTTAAATACATTACAAACTGTGTGAATTAATACACTAACCAACAGTTCTCACTTTTAGTAGTAAGTTTTTTGTAGTCTTACTACTAAAACGTGAGAACTGTTGGTATATTAATTCACACAGTTTATTATGTATTTAACCATGTAAACAAAAACAAAGCAATGCATTATGGGTAGGGTGAGGGGATCCTTTAAAAGCGCTGTTCACGCTGACGCGTGAACATCTACGGTTGGACATTAGCATTAGAATGGTAACGTTAATTACTGCGATTTTCATCATCATGCGAACTCTACACCAGACCAACAAACCGCGGTTTGGCTTCCGTCAATCAAGCGAGTGAACAACTCTGGGTGATTTCACGGAGGCTTTGATAGATCTTGTGATCTGATAGGGGCTAGCTAGGCTTCAAAACACAATTTTTCACTGTAAAATGCAAACCAAACTCAGAAAACATGCGTGGACTTGACTTACAAGGTTTGATTGACGGAAAACAAAACGCAGTTCGGAAATGTCAAGTGGGAGTTCGCAGAATTATGAAAATCGCAGTAACAGTGAATAGCGCTATAGGGCATTTTCATTATGACATATTTTACTACGACTACCAGAAACCTTTGCTTGTCCCTCTTTTTCCTTGTAGTTACCGCCTATTGTTTCCAATAGCGGTTTATCTGCATAAGAAAAGAAAACTGAAAAGGATTGCGGTAGTCGTAGTCAAATAACGCAATAGTGCAAATGCTCAATAGCGTTGCGCACAGATGACGTCAAACTCATAAAAAAATCAGACAAGCAAATATACGTTTCTCCCATTTTCTCAATTTTGAAATGAATTGGTAAACTGGTAGTTCCACTCATTACAGCAGAGCTTGTATGTACTCCTACCCTGGCTTATTTCGAGCGCGATCCTTCTGAATGGGATTGATCAGAGAGATTGCTTGTCTGCGTCTTGTGATCTAATTTTAGAATCTGTGCGCAGCGCTATTATTCTGATCCCCGAGAAAAGTCAATAGTTTGTTCCGCACAAGAGTGTTAGAGATGCAAATATGCAACTCCTTACTTTAGAGATGCTAATGATGGTGGCAAGAAAGCAGGATTTTCCTCTCGGGAATAACGGCAATGTACTATTTGAGTAGGAAAGGTCGGGAAAGGGATGGCCTACGTAGCGGCTCTAAAAGGGAAGGGGAGGGAGTCGGGGCGAGCGAAATTCGGAAATGGCACGGGCCCGACTCCCTCCCCTTCCCCTTCCCTTTTAGAGCTGCTACGCAGGCTAGGAAAGGGACCTTATGCTCAGCACAGTCACAAATGTTCTAATTTTAGATTTTCCCATTCAATCACACATTGCCACCTTTTTAACCAATCAGAAGGTTCTATGCGACGTGCCACATCACCAAGAAATAAAATCTAGCGTTTTTGTGTTCTAAAAATAGAACATCTGTAACTGTTCTGGGGATCCCATCTAAACCATAGGACCACTCTTATCTAATTTACTCTTGCAGAGGTATAGGAAATAATAAGCGAATGATGCACAAACGTATTTTGGCACCATAATGGACGATTCCAGCTATAAACGCTTGCTTTTCTTTATTCAGAAATGCCAAAGCCTTGTCCCACAACTACGAGAATGCAGCGCGCGCTTTTTTAAGTGTTTGACAAATGTCCCACGTCTACCGAGATGCAGCACGGGCGCGCGTTATAGCCAGAATTGTCCATTAGAATCTCCAAAATACGCAGATGGAAATTTGACTCAAAACGACTGCCTCTGTTATTATAGCGACAAATTCTCTCAATTTACTAGCGTTGATTATCAGGGATGGAGTCCGTGCTCATTTTATCCTTCGCGCATCATTTCTATTATTATTATAACTTTGGAAAGCATTTGAGTACAAAAGCGAGGATTTATTGCGACCATCCTTACGCGCAGGCTCTAATATATTACAGCCCGCCAAAATCTTCATTAGATCCCGGATAATACGCCACAATGCTCGCCAAAGTCATAAGAATGCCCCTTTTCAAACACTGTTATGGAAACAAGTGTCTTCGCAGAAAAGGCCCTGTAACTGAAATCCCGAGAAAGACTAGTCGAGGTACCAGAGCGAGAACTCGAGGTCGACGCTCTGATCACTTGTCGCTCTGTCTCCCTTAAAGGAGCGGAGTCACGCTTTTAACACACATGATTCTAGACTTCATACAAATTTAGTGCTGTATTTACAAATAACCATGACACAGCCCCTTAATACGCTATTATTCACAAGAAAAGACGCTGCTACTCATTCAAATATATATTCTCATTGTTTATTTTATATCCCATATTCCTATTATTCACATTCTCTTGCCTTCACTTGCTTCAGACATTGGTGTGAAAACTTTATGAAACCTTTACATGAACCTTTACGTGAAACCTTTACATGAAACCTTTGATAAAAACAACCAAAATCAAGATGATCTTTACAGCTTGCTTCAGAAATTGGTGTGAAAACTCAATGGAACCTTTGATAAAAACATTATCTTCGCGTGTTGAAGTTGCTTGGATAAATGGAAGTTGCTTGGATAAATGTCAAGACTTTCTGCCACCGTGAGACAGTGGGATGCCGCCCCACCGACCACCCGCCCCTAGCCATTAACTTATACTAATCATTTCACTAGTTCTTTTCCATGTGGGTCTCCAATTCAATATTTTCTAGCTATGTGCTGCTTATCAGCGACTATTTGCTGCGCATGTGCGACTGAAGATGTCTTCCAATATACGTCATAGTAGTCCTAGGGAAATACAAAACAAAGTCAGCGTAAGACAAGCGAGCAAAACAGTGTTCTAGCTTCTTGGCTGAAAGTCCCAATAGTCGCCTTAATTGAACATGTAAAGTCAGGCGACGCGACGTTTATTTAATTTGTTATGATTCTGCTGCGGCGTTTATTCATATTTTTAGTCCCATGTGGGGGCGTTTGTTCGGGGGCGGCCTTCTTAACGAGTAAATACGGTATGCCTCGTTCTAAGTCTAGTATTCAGCCATGAAGCATACCAAACAGGAACGGAGTTAGAAATCAATAACTTTCAGCTCGAATGGAAAAAGTTTATTAAAGATTATTTTGGTTTTCTTCACTCACCTGTCTTTAGTCACACGACCTGTCCTGTTCTTTGCTCCACCAGTTCACGTTACGCGTGTCAGCTCTATAGAACCCTTCAAACATATATTTCTCTTTCAAACCCGAACCGCCAGGTTTTACGTGGCTCTCTCTCGTCCATGTGGGATTGACGTCCTTTTGTTCATGCGCAGTAACAGAGATTTTTTGTAATACTCGGTCATCCTCCCTTTCTCAGTCCCATACGTAGTCCGTCATTACTGGATTCCCCTTACCACTTCTACCCGCGGGACGACACCTTGTCAAAATTCGGGTCGCGAATTCATGGTGACGTATGAAAAAACCCTGTTACTGCGCATGAACAAAAGGACGTCAATCCCACATGGATGAGAGCCACATAAAAGCCTGGCAGTTTGTGTTTGCAAGAGAAATGTACGTTGGAAGATGAAAGAAAGGAGTTACAAATCAATACCTTTCAACTCGAATGGAAAAAGTTTATTAAGATTACTTTGGCTTTTCTTCACTCACCTATCTTTAGTCACACGTCCGGTTGTGTTGTTCACTTCACCAGTTCACGTTACGCGTGTCAGCTCTATAGAACCCTTCAAACGTATATTTCTCTTTCAAACCCGAACCGCCAGGTTTTACGTGGCTCTCTCGTCCATGTGGGATTGACGTCCTTTTGTTCATGCGCAGTAACAGAGATTTTTTTGTAATACTCGGTCATCCTCCCTTTCTCAGTCCCATACGTAGTCCGTCATTACTGGATTCCCCTTACCACTTCTACCCGCGGGACGACACCTTGTCAAAATTCGCGTCGCGAATTCATGGTGACGTATGAAAAAACCCTGTTACTGCGCATGAACAAAAGGACGTCAATCCCACATGGATAAGAGAGCCACGTAAAGCCTGGCAGTTCGGGTTTGAAAGAGAAATGTACGTTGGAAGATGAAAGGAAGGAGTTACAAATCAATACTTTTCAGTTCGAATGGAAAAAGTTTATTAAAGATTATTTTGGCTTTTCTTCACTCACCTATCCTAATAGTTACACGTCCGGTTCTGTTGTTCGCTCCACCAGTTCACGTTACGCGTGTCAGCTCTATAGAACCCTTCAAACGTATATTTCTCTTTCAAACCCGAACCGCCAGGTTTTACGTGGCTCTCTCGTCCATGTGGGATTGACGTCCTTTTGTTCATGCGCAGTAACAGAGATTTTTTTGTAATACTCGGTCATCCTCCCTTTTTCAGTCCCATACGTAGTTCGTCAGTACTGGATTCCCCTTACCACTTCAACCCGCGGGACGATGCATTGTCTAAATTCGTGGTGACCGTGTTGCATTCAGTAATGCTGTCATTTATCTACGTATGAAAAACTGTTACTGCGCATGAACAAAAGGACTTCAATCCCACATGGTCGAGAGAGCCACGTAAAACCTGGCAGTTCGGGATGAAAGAGAAATGTACGTTTGAAGAGGACAGGACGTGTAACTAAGAATAGTTGAGTGAAGAAAAACCGTAATAAGTCCACTAGTTTTTTTAGTGCCCCCAGTACAAGGTCCGTGCCCGGGCACCCAGTGTGTACGCAGCCTAAGATATTCTCAAAGTTTGGGAGTAATACGATAATTTGGAGCGAAATTATACTTGAGGCCTCTGAAATTGTGTCCTAATGTCTCTAAAAATACGGAAGTTTAGCGGCCTATAACTTTGCTCCTAATTATTGCAATGCTCTAAAATCATCAGGATTTCTTATATTCCTGGCGCTTGTCTTTCTCCAGGTATTACGAGCATCAGCACTACATATTCGTGTGGCGCCCCATGGGAGGAGAGATAGAGGACGCCGTGCGCCTGACCAAGGCCCAGTTTGGCAAGAAGCTTTGGCCGGATATGTTATCCGAGGAAATCAAATCCCTTATTCTCTCACTTATTGACCCGCGGCAGTTGCTGTTAAAAAATACGAAGGACAGAGATGCGCACAAAGGACCCAATTTAGAAATTCTCAGAGTAATCTATTTTCTTATTCGTTTCTTTAGAGAAACCTTAGAGGATCTAAATAATTAACATATAGGCAGGTTTAGCATTGACATCATCATTCTCTTCCATCCGACATGCTTTGTTCACTGTCTTGAGGTATCTGTTAAAGAGCCTGTGTCAGCTGCACTTTTGATATACACTTTTGACATCCAAGCAACATACCGAGTTTGAAAAAGCATCCATTTCCATCGGCTGGTTTAGAGATTTTAGTGCGATTTTTTCGATCCAATTTGGTAAATGAAGAATAAAACTAATAAAACTTTGTTTCTAGATGGTTATTTCAAAATGTGTACATGTAATTCGTCTTCTAATACCGAATGAAAACAAAAACAAAGGAGTGGCTGACACTATACACTTAATGACTGCTCCCGAGGGAAACATCAGTTTTGTTTCCCGAGAATCTCGATGTTTCCCGAGACGAAGTCCAGGGAAACATCGAGATTCGAGAGAACCAAAACTGGTGTTTCCCGAGGGAGTAGTCATTAAGTGTTTTGTTATATAGCAGAAAATATACTACAATTATTAATTGCATTTAAAGAATGAAAGAGAAGTTACAAAGTGTGCGCGCGACTGCATTATGTACAGGGAAAACACTCCTAAATAACACAATTTTCTTGCATTAGCAAAAACTTATCAAAATTAGCAAAGGTTTTTTTTAAAAAGACTCGCGTGTTTATAATAAACTTCTAGTTTACCCCGCTCTCAAACGCGACGCGCGAAAGCAATACTCCCCAACCGGTCAATATGTTTTCGAAATATTGACTGATCGGAGAATATTTGATTTGTACTTCACCACGTGACCTTGATTTAGCCAATAAGAGCGCGTGCTAGGTTGGACTGAGCACTCGCTATATAACAAAAGCTCTTTAACCCGTGAGGGGTGCCGTCGAAAAAGCGATCCCGTGGCCCCGCAGTGCATTTCCCTTGGTAAACGGTCGATGCCTTTTACTGCGCTTTCAGTTGAGCGAGGAATGCCTAGAGTTTTATCGTTAAGTTTTCACTTTTGTTTTAGTGTCTAGAAAGCACATTGTCAAGTGGAGGTCGCAATGTTGTCAAGGAAAAGGTCGTAATTTTGAAACGTTTTTGAGACGTTCCTTGACAACATTATAGTATAAACCGGCCTTGGCAACATGCTTTTTGAGATACAAAACTATGCAAACGAAACGTTAAAATTTACCAAACTATAGGCATAAACATCGTGTTTCTATTGTATCCTAATGATAAATGCCCTAAAAAGGTGCGAGGGTTTTTTAGTTTCATATTTCCTGAGATATCACGTCTTGATGTTGGAACTTTGATTTCCTTCCAGGTAAGCGCGAAAACGAAAAATCTTAAAATTTTGACCGAATTTCTTTGTGATTAGAATGCAATAGATACAAGGTGTTTGTGTTGTAACGCAAAGAGTGTGGGGGTCCGAAACCAAAGTTATCCGGCTTTGCGGGCAAAATTTTACAAACATTAAAACGTATAGAAGTCCAATCTTTTATTTGATATAGCGCTATTTTTTTAACGCCCACTTCAAGATGGCGGCCATGTACGGGAGAGCCTGGAATCTAGCAAAGTGCGGAATTTTACTTCCGATCTAGGAGAATTTACTTCTTCCGCTGTTTTCGACAACGCAAGAAATATTGTCCGTTACAGATGTAAAGGTGTCTTATTGAAATAAATACATCAACTGGATTTCGCCTTTATCTTTGCGTCGTATTGTCGCTCCAATTCGACTATTATTTGGCGATTTTATATCGGCAAGGTAAAGGCTAGAAACTTGATAATCTTATTGGTTACGAAGTGGGCGTAAATTGTGATTTAAATTTCTCTTTACGCCCACTTCGAAACTGAGTGTTCTTCCTACCCCAGTTCGCTTTAATGCACAGATGACCAAGTGTTCCAGGCTCCAGGCTCTCCCGTACATGGCCGCCATCTTGAAGTGGGCGTAAAAAAATCGCCCGGAACGGTCGATGCCTTTACAGAAATGTCGTTGCCCTTCCTGATCCCCTGGGACAATCATTACCATTCATTTAGCTTCGTAGATACCAATGAAGATTGTTCAAATGCAATAAAAGGGAGTCTGTCACGATACGCGCATGCTCCAGGAGTGATTCATCAACAAAACTAATTAGACCATCCTATATCAGACAACTATTTAAGAATGTGTAAAGTTAAAAAGAATTGTCCGAGGGATTGAGAAATAGCGAGATTATAAACGATTGTTTTCGAGATTTTTACGCCTTCGCTGGCCATCGTCACGGGACGATCATCATTTTCGTACCCAGAGCTCCCCGGCTCGTCACCTCGCGTCATTCCGTTGTCAATAGAGACCTTACGCTGCGACGACGGCAACGAGGACGACAACGGCAGAGAACAATACACTTGATTACAGAGCACAAAGCGCGCACGTGCAAATGTATGAAATCAAATGCATTTCAACCGTTTTCTTCAGAATTAGAACGTGAAACTGCTTTGTTTTACGTTCTGACTAGAACGTGAGTGCAGCTACCGATTTTGTCAAACTTTTGTTTGATATGATTGCAATTGCGTGTAAATTTGCTGCTATCAAAGTTGAGATGCAATGGTAAGTTCCAAACTGTTGTTGCATATTGCGAAATAATATAGCTTTTCGGATATTTTGCGGTCGGCAGTAAAAGTCGGTACTTACTGGAACGCAAGCGAAGGACGCAAGAGCAGTACGCAAGGACAAGACGCAAGCACAGGACGCAAGCGAAATACGCAAGCGCAGTACTCCAGCATAGTACGCAAGCACAGTACGCAAGCACAGGACGCAAGCGAAGCATAGGGCGCAAGCGCAGTACGCAAGCATAGGACACAAGTGCAGAACGCAAGCGCAGTACGCAAGCACAAGACGCAAGCGCAGGACACAAGTGCAGAACGCAAGCGCAGTACGCAAGCACAAGACGCAAGCGCAGGACGTAAGCGCAGGACTCAAGCGCAGGACTCAAGCACAGGACGCAAGCGCAGGACGCAAGCGTGAATCATAGCGACGTAAGCACAGGCCTAAAATTGATTAGTTGCTTGCGCTTGTGTTCAGGCCTAAAATCAGCATAGATTAGTTGCTTGCGCTTGTGTTCAACTGATTCACACACTAGACGCAAGCCCATGTTCAAGGAAACACGACGTCTTGATGTTCATATGCTTGCGTCTGCACTGGCGTTCTTAGTGTAAACCACAAAAGTGAAATGTATGAGTTTGAAGTCCTTGCGCTTGGGTTCCAGTTAGAACCAGCCCTAAATGTTCCTTGTGAACACATTGTACTTGTCCCGGGACTGTTTAAACAGTACTATTTCTTTCCTTGCTACATCTATTGATCCCCTCACGCACTGACTAGTGAAGTTGCAATTGAGGCTCATTTACACGGAAGGGATTTTTTGGCACGGCTAGGATAAAAAGTGGTACGGGTACCAAATTTTATTGCACGGCTCGGGTCTATATGCGCTTTGCCGCACTAAATTCTCGGGCCCGAAAAGTTTTTCTGAAATTTTAGCAGATTGATCCCCAAGTTGTTGGTTTTCTTTTCTACCCTAATGATTCACATAGTCTACAACTTCTTGTCCATTCAAACCAGCAGGGTAGTAAAGAAAGCGAAAAACGTTTATCATGTTAAATCAATAAAAAATTCAAAACAAAGCTCTCGGGCGTTTCTAGAAACGGGCGCCTTTTTGAAACCACTAAATTTTATTCGCGTGATATTTTTCTTAATAATTATGTCGCAAGTGTGCATCAAGCTTAAATCCGGGAAAATATGAGGCACAAAATCTCTCAACTCGTCGCGCAAAATTGTTGCGTTGCAAGTTGATGATCGATGGCGCGTGTTTTTCATCTCGCGCCACAACTTGTCCCGCAACCAAAACATTTGTTGCAAATTGTAATAACTTATTGCGCAAAGTAGAGTGCGGGTCTACTTTGAGCCACAAATTCTGGCATTGTTGCTCGTTTTTCAGGAAACACACAACTTGTGATGACAAAACGAGCAAAAAAACATAAGACTTCCAACGTAGCGTGACAAGTTGGGGGATTTTGTGCCTCGTATTTCCCTGGCTGAAAGCATAATGATCATCCCCATTAAAAAATTTCATTTTCTGCGTAGAATACTGAATACCAGGCGCATTCACTATTCTACGGGCAACCAATACAAATAAAATTATCATCACTTAGTTTGGAATGGAATTCAAATGAACTGAAATACGGCGTACCTAAGTATAATATTTTGTTGCTATTAGGTGGTTTCTCTTCTTCTGTGATGAACAAATAGCCTATTTCGAGAAAATATTTTATAGATCGCGCGCGGAGCATTTTAAACCCGGGGGGGGGGACTCCCATATTTTTTGGGCGGGGGTGCTCATCGTACCTTTTAGGGTTTAAAATCAGGCATCTGGTACCTCTGGTAAAATTCGAAAACGTGTAATTTGTTCCAGATAGGTACCTGTTAGAGGTCCGTTCTAGCAAATCAAGCAAATCACACTTGTTGGTAGCCTGAATTTCAGACGTATTTTCCCTCGTAAAAATACGCGAGAAAATTACGAGGGAAAATACGTCTTGTTGGTACCTTTTAGGGGTCAAAATCAACTGAGCGACGCCATGTTTACCTTTTAGGGGCCGGGTAAAATCGAAAGTTCCCGACGAGCACCCCCGCCCCTAAAATATGGGAGTCCCCCCCCCGGGATTTTAAACTGACGCGTGTAATCTAATTAGAATTAGCTTTCCAAAGACTCGAAGTGTGCAAAATATGAGTTATACCAAATATGAGATAACAGATATAGAGTACTCAAGTGTGACGTCATAAATTTGAAAAATCTTGAATTTCCAATTTTAGTCCAAGAATAATGAAAGTGGAAAGAGAATCGGATGCAAAAAATGAGGCAAATCGGTTGAAACGCGACCGAGATATGGCCACCTGAATACATAATTTTCTTTAACAAATCACTGTATTTTAGACTGCGTTCAGAACTTTTATGAACGCAACCAAAAATACAGTGATTTCTTAAAGAAAATTATGTATTCTGGGGGCCATATCTCGGTCTCGTTGCAACCTATTGGCCTCATTTTTGGTGTGTAGCATTCATTTATTATGCCCTTTCCAAATCCAAAGACAAATATTGCTTAATCGAAAATTTGTCTTCTGTGACGTCATCACTTGAGTACTCTATATTCCAACACCTATAGCTGGAAAAATATGTAATTCATTACTATCAGAAATAGAAGCTGGCGGCTCGTAATCGACCTTAGGCTGATCCCACTTTTCCTAAAGACGCGCCTTTCCATGAGACTGCCTAATCTGATTCAAGTGAAAGTCAGGTGAAGTCACAGTAGCTTGATAAAGAGTCGAATTAATAATTCTAAGAAAAGTACTTTAAATAATGCAAATAAAGAAATCCCGAATTTGACCTGTTCCCATAAATAAATGAAAAATTCTGTTGACTTCTTGATTAAGCGATGTGAGTTCATCGGCTTAGATTGCATACGCTTTCTGTCGAACTCCATCTTTTTTTGCTCAAAATACCAAGAAATACAATGTTAGGTTGTTAAACAGGTTTTAAATATTCAATAATCAATATATTTTATAATATTCAACATATTTAGACCTGAAAAATATCAATATGGAAGTGTTTTAAAGTTTATTTTCTACTTTGGTTACCACGCGGGCTTTACCCTGTGACACAAGATGGCGGCCATTCAAGATTTCGAGCACTGTCTCTAAAATCTAAATTTCACCAGTTTCCACCACAAGGACTAAATAGGACTTTTGATATGTTATTAAGCATATAATTCTGTGTCGAAAACCGTTGAGAGACCTTCTGTTGCAATTAGTTCTAGGTTCACCCTATTTTTTTCGATAGATGTACGACTACAGTACGAGAGAGGCCATTCGCCTTTGTCACTTGGCAGCCAATTTGGATTTTTTCTTACAGAAATGACTATGCGTGGGTGAGCTTACACGTTTGGCCTCGCTTTCATGCCAGCTTCGCTGTATTAGAAAATCCAAGATGGTTGCCGTGTGACAAAGGCGAATAAGGGCGAGAGGAATAATTGTTTTAGTCAATGCACACTAGTAGGTCAATTGTATAGCCAAAACGTTTGCTGGTCTGGTCATTTGCCATTTTCTGGCTTTCAAATCCAACACTACACGTAGGCTAGAACTTATAGCCTACTCAGTAGCTCAACTAATCAGAACGCAGCATTGACAATAGGCCACTAGTGTGATATGACTAAAACGCGAATAGACCAAGGCACTTACTAGGAGGGAGGTTAGCCCGCTGATCTTTGCTTACCTTTTCATAACTATTCTCTTCTTGGTAGTTAAAGGGGCACTCGCACGCTTGCCTGACAAGCAAATAATCCAACGCGCATGCTTCTACTTGGGGTTGCACAGCTGCTCCTGACGTGTTAAAAAAAGAAACTTTACGCATTAGAGCACAACTTTCTATGACTTTACTTTACATAGTAATAGTAATGGAAAAGAACCAGACCTGAAACTTGCTTTCCAGCTAAAATCATTAGCATCGCTTTTCCAAAACATCGATTTGTTTTTGGGTTTGCTGTTAAGTCAAATTCCGCCAGTCAAATCTTATAAGCCAACAGATTCTTGTCCTATTTCGCCCAGTGCAGTCGCCTGGCTTTCCCGTAGCGATGTTGTCTGGTTTTAGTTCAGAGGGAAGCCAGTTGGCTTTACTAGGCGAAACAGGGATAGAGTGTAGAGTTTCATTGGCCCACATAGTTTGATTGGCGGAAGAGCAAAGTCAAAAATCATGACATAATGTGATGTTTATGACGTGGGTCGTGCAATGGTTTAAGCTATAAAAACATACCTTTTTTCTCTGGTTTGACTAAAACAATTATTCCTTTCGTCGTCGTGGCCTTTAAGTCGTAAACCCATGCCTGCAAAGAAATACTGCACGTTGGTACCAATGTTTCACAGAGAGGATTCCAGATGACCGTTGGAAAGTAAGTGAACTTGCATTTTCTATTGTTAGAGTTCGAATATAAAAACAAAAATCCCACCAATGCATCCGTATACACCTGTTAATTAACGTTGCTCCTAAAACCATGTATCATGAACAATGCTTCAAAGCTGGAAATGAATTCCTCTCTAACTCGCAGCAATTCTTCGTTTGCAACCACGTGACCAAATTCAATAAAATTGCTTACGTCACTACTGGCCGCCATCTTGGTAGGAAAACACTGCGTTCAAAATGGCGTCTGCTAGTAGCGAAATCAACAGCTCGGTTCAAATGTCGGAATATTTCTCCACTTTAAGTGGTCCAGCCAAGGAGAGATACAAGCAAAAGGTCGATATTTTAGGCTTTGACCCCTACGTTCTGAAAAAGGCCGACTTTACGGAAGATAAGTCGCTTTTACCGAGCGTAGATTATCCTGACATAGCGAACTACCTCGTGTTTCGCACGTCTTGGGCAACTGGTGATCAAATGTCCAACTGGAAGTCCATGGACTCATACAATTTCTTTGTATCCGGATGGGTGAACACTCTGCAGTTCAAGTCTGTGGCCACAGATAGAGTTCTCGTGTATGCGAGGGTAAGTTAAGTGTTTATAATTTGACTTCTCGTGTTATTAATATTACCGTTTACTATACAAAGAGGAGACCACGTTTTAGCGCAAAGCTTCCGCTCAAACTAACACTACTGTTTATAATTTTAGGTAAATCACTCCCAGAGGGCCAGAGATACACCACTTAGGTCGTGGTTTTTGGCTGAAAAGCGCGGAGTTGTCCTTGTAGCACATTGTGATTGCATGGCTGGGCTCGACGAGTGCTGTTCACACGTTGGTGCGATGCTATGGGCTACTTGGACCTCCTCAAGAATTTATGGCGCTCGCACATGCACTGATGTAGCAAACCGATGGCTTCTCCCGGCGTATGTTAAGGATATTCCATACTTACCGGTTTGCGAAATGGATTTTACGTCTGCGAGGAAAAAAAAGGAACTTTTGCTGGAAAGTGAAATCACCCCAACCACAACCCGACAAAGGCCCCCAAACAAGCCCATAATTGCAGTCACCTTGGATGAACAGAACCAGTTTTTTGAAAACATTTCTGCCAGTGGAACAAACCTGCTATTCTTTCTCTGGTTGCTCCCTTCAGTGATCTGTTTGTTCCAAAGACAGTAACATTGCCTAAGACACTTTCAGAGTTGCTGTATGATAAGGCAAATACCAACCTTAACTTTGAAAGCCTGGTGTCAAAGTATGAAGGTTCGAATGAGACATTAAGTTTGACTCATGAACAGTGTAAGACAATTGAACTTAACACAAGAAAGCAGTCGAAGTCACCAGTGTGGTATAAGCAGAGGGCTGGCCGAATTACAGCATCAAGCTGAAGGCGGCTTGTCGTACGAATCTCAACAGGCCGTCTACATCTTTAATCAATGCCATTTGTTACCCACAATCAAAACAGTTTAGTACTGCAGCTACATCTTGGGGAATAAACAATGAAGGAAAGGCAAGAGAATGCTATGCCGAAGAGCTTCGTAAAGCTCATGAAGATTTTTCAGTCTCCGAAAGTGGGCTGTATGTATATGAGAAGGTTCCATTTCTTGGGGCCTCCCCAGATGGGCTTGTGTATTGCAAGTGTTGTGGTCCTGGGGTCTGTGAAATCAAGTGCCCCTACCGGTTTAAGGACATTGACCCTGAAGCTGCTGTGGGAAGTAAAGATTTCTGTTTGGTTAATTCCAACAATGCCTTGGGTCTAGACAGAAACCATGCTTACTTTTATCAAGTGCAAGCCCAAATTTTCATTTGTGGTGTGGACTACTGTGACTTTGTTGTTTGGACACCGAAAGGACTCTTTATTGAGAGAATATTGCCTGATGCTCAGTTTTGGGCATCCACTGTTAAGAATGCTCAGGCATTTTTTAAGGTGGGAATATTCCCAGAACTAGCTGGAAAGTGGTACACCAGACCTACAGTGGCTCGTGAGGCCCCAGACCTCTCATCAGATGACGATGAATCTGGACAGTGGTGCTACTGCCAGAGATTTGTTGAGGGTAGTCAGCTCATCAGGTGCAGCACTGATGACTGCAGTATAAAATGGTTTCACCTGAAATGTGCAAGACTCTCTGTGGCACCAGAGGGGGAGTGGCTTTGCCCTGACTGTTCAAATAAAAATTAATATTGTATTTGATATTATCAGTTTTCATATTTTTTTTATTTGTACATAACAAATCAATAATGAAGTGCAAAAAACTGCATGCACTCTTCTAATTGGGTTAATATAAGGGAATTGTGACATTTTGCAAACAAAAACTGAATGCCTGTGCTGCATCTTAGTGCACACATGTAGCTGGACTGGACCATTGGGAGTGCTACAGGCAGTGAGATTATTGGTCCGTTGCTAATCAGACAGATTCTATACTACCATTTGCTTAACATCAACTGAAACTTTTGTTTCTGAATTTATTGATAATAAAATTGATACCTTGTATGGATCTAGTTCCATGTCAATTTTTTTTTTGTTCTCTGGAAATTTCACCTGGCTCTTTGAAAATTATTTGACGTGTGATACAAATTTATCAGATTCCATTGTTCCATTTGATTAATAAGTGCGCAGCACACTCTAACAATTTTATCTATGGGAGATAGTCTGTCACCTGTCTTGGCTGTTACTGTTTCTATTGTTTTTTGCCTTTAGTGAATGCTGGAATTTCCAGTCTAGCCTGTTGGCATCCTACACTGTCTGCTATGTCGAAACCACGGTCGGCTAGAACCACATCTCCTGGCAGTAACTTATTTAAAATATGACAATTTTCAGTTATGTGCTTGTCACTAACCCTGCCACCCCATGCCTTGGAAATAAAGGAGGTTACACCTTGTGGTGTTATGCCAATCAGAAATTTCACTGTATTGTGATGTTTGTAGTTTGACCATGTCATAGCTCTTGCTATCAAACTTGTAGGCCTGTCAATGAATACTTCAAAGCAGTCAATTATGACAGCAACTTTCTTCCCAAAATTCTGCTGAAACACCACAGGCATTGTCTTCTGTAGCTCCTCTCGCTCTGGCCACTTGATAAGGAAGTCAAGTCTCTCGCACATAACATCTATCCATCGGTAGAAGACTCTAGAGACTGTTGATGGGAAACCTTAAATCGGTAGGCCAGGTCCTGTAGGGGAAGGTTAAGTTTCATGCGCATTAACACCATGATAAATTCCTGAAACTGTGTCAAAGCATTTGATGATGTTGCATTTACTTTGGGTGCAATTAAGTTAAAAACATGCATCAAAAGAAGAAAGTTTGGTAGACCCGTGTAAAACTTAGTTTTCTCCGTACTTGCTCTAAAACTGTCCTCTGATAGTTCGACATTATAGAGCTGCCGCCGCAACTCGCCAAGTTCACTAGTCAGAGTTTGTACGTAGAGCTCATTTCGTTGTAACTGTGACAAAGTCAGATCTGTTTGACATATAGTGCTTATCATAGGTGGGGTACTCTGCGTGAATGAATCTGCATTGGATGGTGCAATTGCCTCTAAATTAGTGCTTGGTGTGGCTGTTCAGTGAAACTGAAACGCCTTCGCCAGCAGATTGTTCGCCGCTTGTAGTTGGTCTCGATCGTGGGCTCTTGCCTTTCGTCAAAGCCGGCTCAAGCTTTCTCTTGCTAGCAGCACGACTAGAGGCTCTTTCGTTGCGGCCTTTAGCCAGTTCCACTTTTTTTTTCTGGTATCCGATCGTGTCCCATGTTTTGTGTTGGGCCCAGTCAGGGTTGTTCTGGTCGTAGAGAGCTGAAGGTTTACCTGAAAAGACAAAACTTAACTTAGATATCTACACGCAAAGTGTCGCTGCAAAGTTAAAATTCATGTTAACAAAATCATAACCTACCTGTTATGAAGTGGTTACTACATACGCGAGTGTTATCTGGATTAATTTCTCCCATATTGCCCCTGTAGATATTTGAAAGCCAAATGCGGCGTCGATCCTTGGTCAACTCGCGTGTTTTTTCGCCTTGGCTTTCGATCACTTTCGGGATCCTAAAAAAGCTATATTTGCCTTGCTCCCGTTGAGCATTATGCCCACAGCCAACCACAGCACAGTTGGTAGGCATAATTGATATAAAGAAAGGTATAATGTTAAAACAATTGAGGTCAAGTAAGCGCTTTTGAAATGAATGAACTCCGATCAAACGTGACTGAAACACGTGTAGCGGAGCGCAATGTTGTGATCGGCTTCCTACCAAGATGGCCGACTTCCGGTTTGCTCAAGAATTTTAATTAGCTGTGACGTCAGTTGCAATCGAAGAATACCCGTCTTCGCATTACAGCGCGAGAAGCCCAAGTATGGCCACCCGGTAATTAATTCGCATACTTTCGCGTTAGCCAATCACAGGCGGGGGTTATTGCAGTGAGCCGGGCTCAAACCGCAAAACTGCTCGAGTCACGATGAGTGTTCAAGTCATGGAAAAAGAATGATCAATCATCTGAGTGTGATACATTAGATTTATAGATCTAAATTTAATTACTTGTTTACATACATATAGCTTTCGTGAGTAAAGCTTTTGATCTTCAATTGCGTGTAATTTATTGACCACACGCAACTGACTGTTTATACTTAATGTTTACTAGTAACAGAAACAACCTAATTGACCTTTTGGTCTTCTTCGATATTTTGTAACAACTACTCGACCTCAACTCAAGCTTCAACTTAGTATAGATAGCTTTTACATCCAGCTACTCATGTATATGTAGTTTTAAGATAGAGACTACACGGAATATATGTAAAAACTCTTTTCAAGCGTACTTGGGCGTATGTACCGATATGCATACCTCTGGGCTATAATAAATGCAGTTGCTAACTGGTCCCTGGTACTGTATTCCGATAGGGCAACCTGGACCTAGCCCTAGATCCATAAATTATTTTCAGTTAAGGAAAACGAAAACGATCAAAACTGCCTTGATTCTAGCGAAGAAAGGATTAAACTAATATCCTGTGCTCGACATTTTCGTATAAAGCTGCGAATCACAACGCCAGAGCACAACTAATCGAGCCTAAAACCGAGCTATTTTACAGTAAAACATATGGAAGAAAATTACTTCCGGTGAGGTTTTTTCCCCTTCGACCCAGGACTCTCGCGGTTTTTCTTAAACCCTGATTTGGCTTATTGTTTTCACGACAGTCATGTGAAATCCGCTCTAAGGACACCGTGAAAACGGAAACACGAGAAATACACGGAGATGCAGGAGTTTCTTAAGTGCCTTCCTTTAGTGGATCGCCTGAACAGGATCCAGTTCAATTTATACAGCAATTCAAAATATACGCAGAATTTCATCGATGAGTAGTATAGGGTGCGTAAATGGAGCCGCGTTAGTGAAGCATCGTGAAGCATCGCATACTAATTTTTGGCAACGAAGAAGCACCGCATACTAATTTTTGGCAACGAAGAAGCACCGCATACTAATTTTTGGCAACGAAGAAGCACCGCATACTAATTTTGGCAACGAAGAAGCACGGCATGCTATTTTTTGTCAACAGTTTGTATAGGGATTAACCAACAAAGGCTTGCCCAGGCAGGTCTAATACCTTTGATCATTCTGATTGGTCGGTATTGTTTTAAGCGCCTTCTTTGAATTAATGCTCCCAACCCATGACACAACACAACACCTTTGTGTGGGATAATGGGGTAGGGGATGGAGTACCCCAAAATTGGTCACACAAATGTCAAAACAACTACTATCCAAGGGGTTACAATCCCCATGGCACATCCTCTGGAGGGGTTACAATCCCCTGTGAGGTCTTATGTGATTTGTGGGAGCTAGAGGCAAGGGGTTACAATCCCCTCGACCTCGATCCTCTACCGGGGGTTACAATCCCCCATTTGAGAGGTCTTAGCCTATCTAGGGTCCCCCTCCATGTAACCATGGTAACGAAGCTATATGCTGGAGGGTTGGCCCTAGTTTAGTGCGTCTATGGGGCAAAGGGTGACCAATATGGGAGCACTTTTTCCCTACCCATCCTTTTATTGACACTCTGTGTAGCTACTCTCATTATTGGTCTCATACATTTTCTTTCAGCGCTAGAATGTATATAGTATATTGTTAATGTGTCCTATTGTCCTTATTTCCGTTTCTGAGAAATTCACAAATTGTAATGTGCAGGTTACATAAGTCCTTTCAATCTATTGATAACCGAACAGAACCAATGTCTACTCCATACATATAACTTAAGACTGGGCATGTGCAATGCTAACGGTTATGTACAAACTCTGCCTTCTTTATGAGCTACGTGTACAGGCGAAATGTGATCAAAAACATCAGAAGACATGTGCAAGGGAGGGAGGGAGGGAATTTACTTGAGCAGGATATAATGGCTACCAGAGCGAGTGAAATGAACTGAAGGTCGAGGGCAGACTTGACCGAAGGTAAACATGTTTGTCAGCACCCAAAGGCAGTGCACGTGAGACCTGAGATCTGATTGGCTGGGGCAAATGATACCCAGTGTGATGACGCGTGGGGGTCAATTGAGAACCCAGCTTCCCTTTGATAACATATCGTCTTACTTGACTCTGTTATGTGTCACGGTTGTCACATTAACTTTAATTTATGTGAACATAAATTTGCTTTAATGCTCCCAACCCATGACACAACACAACACCTTTGTGTGGGATAATGGGGTAGGGGATGGAGTACCCCCAAAATTGGTCACACAAATGTCAAAACAACTACTATCCAAGGGGTTACAATCCCCATGGCAACATCCTCTGGAGGGGTTACAATCCCCTGTGAGGTCTTATGTGATTTGTGGGAGCTAGAGGCAAGGGGTTACAATCCCCTCGACCTCGATCCTCTACCGGGGGTTACAATCCCCCATTTGAGAGGTCTTAGCCTATCTAGGGTCCCCCTCCATGTAACCATGGTAACGAAGCTATATGCTGGAGGGTTGGCCCTAGTTTAGTGCGTCTATGGGGCAAAGGGTGACCAATATGGGAGCACTTTTTCCAACAAATACACGAAGTGTATTCCCCATAGACGACCCCAGTCCCACATCCCGAATGCCAACCGCAACTCAACCTGACAATTTGTGAGCCGCGCCCAAGCCTGCATGATTTCCAGATCGCAACAAGGTGAGACCTCATTCCACAATCAACTCTTACTAGAGAAATCTTTCATCTCGCACTTTTTAGTCGACGATTTTTAGTCAAACTCTAATACTTCGAAATGTCGCAGTTCTATTTTGATGCTGATTTTGGCGATGAGGCAGCTGATTTAAGGTATGAGTATACCTTTGCATCTTTGAGGGGTCTCGCGGGGAAAAAATTCGTATCACGTCACAATTTACACCACAAACGTCGTTCATATATCATTTTAAAGCTAAAAGATTGGTCTATCTGATGAATACTTTTGTTTCATTATATTGTATATGAACATATATTTTTTTAGCTCTAAAGAAACAAGGACGGACTTTCTTTAAAAAGTTCCATCTTCTTCCAATTAAATTGCACAGCTCCAAATATAAGCAAAATCTATTCTTTAGAAGGCAATCTAAAAAAGAGTGTGCGGGATTTTTGATTTTCCTTTAAAATATATTTTATGCTAATTTTTGTGTTAGCATTGCCAAAAATATCTGTTTTCAACCTTTTTTACGTGATATTTGCGCAAATACGTAAAATATCAATAATCCCGCACACCCTTTTTCAGATCGCACTCTAAGGAATACATTTCGCGGAAATCTGGAGCTTTTAACATTAACTGGAAGTGGCAGGAACTCTTAAAAAGCAAAAATTGTACTTTTCCTTTGAAGCACAAAACGACGAAAATGATCCATCAAATTACCGTTGCATAGAAATATACTACTTAGTAAGTAAGGCCGCTCCATAAGCTTTAAAACGATATATAATTGGCCCTTGTAGTGTAAATAATGACACGACAGTGATTTTTGTCGCGAAAAAGTGACATCCCTCACGCAAAGGTATACTCATACCTTAACGGTGAGTTATTTTCTTATTACCGACGATAATTACCGCTTGTTTAGATGGATTCTGATGGATTCTATTTTTTTTTCTACTACTAGTTTGGTGATTTCGACGCTAACGAGACCATTCAGCCCCAAGAATTTGTTCCGGCCGAGGAACTGACGGTGAGTTTAACTTCACTGATTCAACTTACGGATTCTTTCTTAGTAGTTGAATAACATAACTTATTTATATCTGTCTCTCTGGTTTTTGTAGTTTGGTGATTTTGCCTCCCAAGAAATCAAGATGTTTGATGTGGCGGATACTTTCAACCCTGATCACTTTTTGGCGGACGTTTTTTCAGAGCAAGAGCTGGTAAGTGTTTTGACACTAATCACAACAATCCAGAAAGCCATTCTATCAATAAAACTTTCCTAACCAAACAGCTGTTATAACCGCTTTTTTTATCATTGGTCTATCGAAATGTTTACTGCTCTTTTGTAGCCGAGTTTGGTTTCACTTTTAACTCTCTAAAAAGGTTTCCATAAATCACAAGGTTGGCGGATTTCAAGTAAAGTTTAAAATATTTTTACTTACCACGGAGTAAATTATAACGCAAAAACGTTTCACACCAAAAACTGATGACCGTTAAAACTGTATTGTTCTATTGCTTACTGGACTTTTAAAGTATGTTTAATTTGTTTTTTCCTAGCCTACTAACGGAACTTCTGCGATGGAATCGTGGGCAGATCGTGACTTTGAAGGCCTACCGGTGGGAGGTTTTGACATCGATACCTTTATAGACCAGTTTGTTCTGCCGCAAGCCGAAAAACCAAAGGTATCTATTATTTACTAAGTAATAAACCTAGTTTAATTCCGCTTTTTATAATTACTTTTTTTTTATTTCATCGTAGTGTATAGAGGAAACAGTCCCTGACGAGATAAACGATAGCTGGGATTCGTGGCAAGACGAACTAGTAAGAAACCGAGTGAAAACATGTTTTAACTTTTTCAAGATTCCTGACCTTTTTTATTCTAAATTGTAGGAATCGATGAGCGTTCCCGTCCAGGAAATGTTGGAACCTTGGGACGGACCTCTTTTCAAATCACCGGTAAGTTAATCATTAGTATAAACACCGATATACAAAAGTGTAATAAAACTCGTGGTTTTAATTATTTCTGTTATTTTTATTTTCGTAGGAGAAACGCGTGGTAGACCCGGCTCCACCGGAATTTCGGTTCCCGGAACTGTCCACTGACCTTGTAAGTAGCATTTTTTTATATTACTAACGTAATCTAATTCGTAAAAAAGCTCTGTTTGTAAGAATTTTTGTCTGTGTTAAAGATTGAATCAATAACGGATTCCGTTCCCGATCCTCTGGTCCCTTATGTTCCTCAACCTATAGTAAGTATTTTTTGTTTTAGCACTAACGACGCGTCTCGAAATCATTCCTAGTGTGAAAACGTATTCTATAATTTGTTTATTATTTTATAGCCTCAAGTCGGTGGCGGAGCAAAACGGCCGTCCAGCGAGAATGCGGAGCCCCAGCCAAGCATTGGAGTTTTGAGTGTGACGAGTGTGGAAAGAGGTTCAAAAGCAAAGGAGTTCTGAACAGACATAAGAAGACACACGAAGATAAAAAAGAGCACGAGTGCCCGCACTGCGAGTCTGCGTTCAACCAAAAAGGGAACCTTAACCGTCACATAAAAAACAGGCACGAAAAGCGAGCAGTTGAGAGGGAGTTTACGTGTGGAACCTGCGGGGCCAAGTTCAACAACAAGTCACCATACAATCATCACCTGAAAACGGTGCATCCGAAGAAAAGACCCGCTGCTAAAAATAATCAAGGTAAACTTTTCTCAGTTGACGCGGTTTCCATTGTTATTCGTAGGGTATTAACTCGGATAATGACTCTCAACAAACTAAAAGTCGGGGAGGGAATTGAATTCTCCAGGGAAAGGTTGGGGTTGATCAATAGAATTGAATTTCTAGGTAAATATATGGCTCATTGTGGATTCATAGGTAAGTATATGGCTCATTATGGATTCATGGACAAGTATCTAGATACTTACCTATGAATCCATAATAAGCCATATACTTACCTATGAATCTATAATGTGTGGTTCCAGAAAATATCCCCCCCCCCACCGGTAGAGTGTTAATAATAATAATAATAATAATAAATAGGTTTATTCGAATGCCATTGCAGTTGAAACTGAATTACAGCAACGGGTCAGCAATATCTAGCAACAATAATTACAAAAATCTATGTGATACAAAGTCACCAAAGCGATTTGTAGTCGGGATGCGTCCCGTTGTACTCACAGTCCCTGACCTAAGTGAATAACCATGTGCATTTCGTGTTACACTTCCAGTAATTACAGACCTTAGAGGTTCGTGCTCCCTAGCGGAGGCCATGAACTTAAAGCATAAATCATTTCTGCGAGAGGAGAGGCTTTGTAGCCCACAGGCATCCAAAGCCTCCTGATAACGCAGGTGTGGAAGAACAATACGGAGGACTTTCCTTTGTACGCCCTCAACAGTATCAACAAGATACTCCGGTAGCGCAGCCCATACCGGTGCTGCGTACTCCACTACGGATCTTATAAGTGCACAATAGATTCTAATAAGGTCCTGAACCGGAACTCATTTGTTCCTGTTTTCTGAAAACCTTGTTAACTGTAAACTAAGTCCGTTAATTACCTCGATTCTCGGCAATAACCCAAATACATCCCGCGGGCCTACGGCCCTTGGGATGTATTGGGGTTATTGCCTCGAATCTCGGTAATTAACTCTAACTTGTTTAACAAGAAATCGGTTGAGTGATTTGTTTACAATCGTATGTTAATTTCAGAGTGCCCAAAATATTGAATAGCAGGTCACCGATTGGTTGCGTGAATTGTTCCCTATCAATTTGGCTTCTTTTAATTGGTCTTGTTCTTTTTTGTTTATATCCATATGCAAATAACTCGGTCCTGACTTGAAGTCTAGATTGTTTGACAATATTCTTATATAACTTTTTAGTAAAATTCTTTTTGTGTGTGTAATCTCTAGAGAAGCCAACTAAGAAACGCAAGACCGCCTCGCCATCTTCCAGTTCCCCTCCAGACCCTCGACCAATCTCTTCTAGCCCTCAACCCTCTACCAGTTGGCAACCAGACCCTGTTGCTGTACCTGAAGATCTCGCTGAGGAACCAAATGTGTACAGACAGAACTGGAGGCACATAAGGACACAGTTTAACAGAAACCGCCGTCTCCTCGATACCTACAATTTCCGTTTCTCCTCTCCTGACCCTCGGGAAATCCTACCGTACCTGGACCAAATCTTTACCGATCAGACCACCGTATTCAAGGTCAACTTTGCGTTTGGTTTTATCCTCCGACATGCCGAGACAGGCGAACTCCAATACTTCTATGCAAGCGCCAACAACAACCAAGTCATGGACGAACCTGCTCTTATTGCTAATGCGGAAGATTTAGAACGACTCAGGGAACAAGTCAGAAACCTGGATATCCTGAAAGTATTGCGGCAAAGTCGCCCAAACTTAAAATGGGTTGTCCACCAGCTGTGCAATATCCAGTTCTTTGTCTCAAAGCTCCGTGGGTTTCCTATCGGTAGATCTATCCTCTTCCCTGATTATAGAGCGGATTTCAGATGACCGTCGTGTTTGCAATTGGTTTGCTTTCTCATTGGCTGCTTATTTCTATCAACCAATCAAATTGCGAACTAATTACAAGCAAGGAATTGGTTCGGCTCCTGATTGGCTGGGCTGGAAACCATTCAGCAGTAAGTTGTAATTACTCTTGTTTCTGATTGGCTAGTGATTGCTCAATTGCAATTGCTTTCACGACAGTCATGTGAAATCCGCTCTATCCTGAGGAACAAGGCCATTGTAGCCCTAGACTGCAACAAAAATAAAATACGGGAGAGCCTTACAAGGACAACCTCTGCTTCTTCCGAGCTCTGGCACTCCATAATGGTCGCGATATGAAAAGTCTGGAGCGGGAAACACAACATTTATATGAGAGGTAAATATAACTTACTACTTAATAATTATATGAGAGAAACTATGACATACAAAAAAATCAGTATCAACAAAATCCTACCAAACAATTCAGTTCTATTTTTTCTATTAGTGTCTTTATGATGGATAAAAATGGCTGTAAATAATCTTTTTTTTTTCTAAATAATTTCTGACCTTTATAAAACTTCTTCAATTTTATTTAGTGTTCTTTTTTTCGAACCGTTTTTTTTTTCAAAGGTTATATTAAAGGACAATAGGGCCAAAAAGGCCAAAAGGGACAAACTTTGTTGTGTGTAGATATGAGTTAGTGCCAAAAGGGACAAACTTAGTTGTGTGGAGATAATATATATAATTAGCCACTGGCTAAAAGCGGAGCTCCCAATTACATATTTTGCTGTGTTAGTGGGACAAAAAGGTTGCCATTGTACAATAATAGCCTGTCACCGTCATATCACGTGACTAAGCACTTGCACTAAGCACCCCCTTACCACTTAGATAACTTCACCCAAGTTTGGTTGTCTGAGGTTCATCCCTTCGCGAGATATTTTTTTCTCTTGTGATGACGTCATACCACGTGACCACACGGTTGCACCCCCCTTACCACTTAGATAACTTCACCCAAGTTTGGTTGTCTGAGGTTCATCCCTTCCCGAGATATATTCCTTTTCGCCTGTGATGACGTCATCGATGACGTCATACCACGTGACCACACAGTTGCACCCCCCTTATCACTTAGATATCTTCACCCAAGTTTGGTTGTCTAAGGTTCATCCCTTCCCGAGATATTCTTTTTCTCCTGTGATGACGTCATCGATGACGTCATACCACGTGACCACACGGTTGCACCCCCCTTACCACTTAGATAACTTCACCAAAGTTTGGTTGTCTGAGGTTCATCCCGTCCCGAGATATATCCTTTTTTCCTGTGATGACGTCATCGATGACGTCATACCACGTGACCACACGGTTGCACCCCCTTACCACTTAGATAACTTCACCCAAGTTTGGTTGTCTGAGGTTCATCCCTTTCCGAGATATATTCTTTTTCTCCTATGATGACGTCATCGATGACGTCATACCACGTGATCAGGCAGTTGTACCCCCCTTGCCACTAACACAACTCCCCCCCTCGCCCACCCAAGTTTGGTTGTCTGAGCTTCATCCCTTCTTGAGATATGATTAATAAACGGTGAAAAGGGTTTTGGTTTACCTGTGGTGGGGCACGCACGCAGACACGCGCCTGCGATACCAAAATGGGAATACCGCTGAACCATGAAAAATGAAGTCGATCGTATACCTGAGTTCCACTTTCAGCTATTGTATTCTTCCTGCGATACCTATGGTGTTCCGCTCTGCGGCCTTCGGCCGCTAAGGAGCTCCGCTATTAGTTAGTAATGGTTTGTTTTGTTTCTACAGATACCGAGCTACACAAAAACCCACAAACAAAAAGTTCCCGGGTATCACTATACATGACCTCGATGAATTGGAAAAGTTGTTTGAGGTTAATATCTTTATCTACTCCCTCGAGTCCACAAGCCCTGATGGAGACACAGAGGAAGAAGAACAACCCCAAGACCCTTCTATACCGCCCATTGCAGCCCAACTTATCCATCGCTCCCACCGCCACTACCCCGAAAACCTATATCTCAACCTCTACAAGAATCATCTCTCATACATTTAAAAAATTACGCAGTACACCAAGTCCTATCGGTGCTCTCGCTGTGGAAAATTCTTCAACCGGGAGCGAGACCTCCACCGCCATGAAGTGAAGTGTGAAGGGAGTGTACGCTATGAGTTCCCTGGTGGTGTATACAAGACTCCGCTCACTATTTTCCAACGCCTTGAGAAGTACGGAAACATCACCATTCCTGGGAACCTCCACTACTTCCACTACTGGGCAACCTTTGACTTTGAGTCCCTCTTCAACAACCAAGAACACCCTGACCCTACAGATAAAGTAGAGTTTCAGTGCCGCCATATTCCTCTCTCAGTCAGCATTTCCTCTAATGTTCCCGGTACACAGACCCCAAGTGTTTCGTCTCAGAAGGCGACTCGATAGCACTCGTCAAGTCCATGGTGGAGTATCTGGTGGAAATAAGTAAAGAGAGCTACCGTCTACTCAAATAGAAATTCAAGGATGCTTTTGATACAATAAACCGTGGTTTTCGCTCACTAAATAACACTGTATACACCAACTGCCAGAGGAGAGATGGGTTCAGTTACTTGTATATCAAGAGAAAAGTGTTAGATGATGGTGTAACCACTCGCCCACACGATATTTAAGACTTGTAAATAATTCACGTTTACTTAATTCTATTCTTTTTACTTTAACATAGAGTAAGGGATCATCAGTCCTCAAACTAAACATGAATTACATCCAATCGTTTTTTTATCATCGAAACATATCCATTTGTGTTTTTGTCCATCCTTTTTTACATGAGAAAACATTTTAAGAACTTGTAGTAAAGTAAACGGCAACATACGTAGTTTTTCCCACGCCTTCTTTAATCCCTCTAGATCAATAGACTGATTCCGCCATCGCTTCATTAAACCTCAAACAATTAGCAACAAGCACCAACTCGAAGAGATTTACTATCAAGCACATATATTTTGATTTTTTTCAGCATATATTCCATACTCTATGTTAGGGAAACATGTTGGATTGATCAATGTACTATCAGTGACTATGAATATTGTTTATTCAACGTTGGAAGGATGAATTAAACACCCGGTTGTATATTGAGTTATAAATATATTGCTCTGAATGGAAGCAATGAGGTACATGAAAAAAATTTCCCTCTTAAATTATTGGGAATGTTTTGGACATTTTTTCAGATAAACCATTTCCTGTCAGAAATATAGTCTTGTTGAGTAAATCAAATCATCTTATGATGCCTTATTAGTAATTACACATGGTCTACATCTATTGTGAATCAGACACTCCCCCTTGCATACCATCGCTAACATTCATTTATCAGAAGATGAACGCTCCTATGGTTTTTAAAGAAGTACAATGGTAGTTACGTAACGAATTGAATTGTGTTTTGTTAGTGTTGTGAGGTTCTACATAAACAACATCTTGTACATTGCACACCAAAGAACAACATACTAATCAGCGTGACTAATCAGCACGGTCATGCATTTTCTTTGCTCTGTCGTTCTCATCAGTTTTCTACTAGTACATCGTCCAAATTCCGAGACAATCAGCACAAAGCCTACTCTAACAACTTGGTTTACATCATGGGAGTATTCATTGAGGGAAAACTACATCAATCGTCGAGTAACTCCGGGTTTTACTTCTCGTCTGGGCAAGTCACTGACTCGAGACGTTTTTGAGACTCACTTCTGCAGCAATTGCTTAGATTCCAGTCATTGGAATGCTTTGTCTCCTTCACAGCAAAAAGGTGTTATCTTCCATCAAGGGAGTCTAGCTGGTCGTGCGAAATGGATGGTTATTGAAATCAAAACCAAGCGAAGCAAGCGCCCGTGCGTTTACTACTCAAACAGTTCAGCGACATTCCGCTGCCTTTTGGAGGGTGACTTGGTTTTTAAGTTGAATCCTGGTCCCGAGGGAAATAACACCAAGTGTCGGGCTTCTTTGTCTACTCGCACAAAGACTTCGTCTGCCGCAATCTGTTCACAATGCGAAAAAAACCGTAAGGCGTAACCAAAAGCGCTTTATGTGTGAGGTGTGCAAAGACTCTACGCATGCTCGTTGTGCGGTCTCCGCTGATGTTTGTAAGATTTTACGCACTTCCGAACCTGGTACCTGGACTTGTTCAAAATTCAGTCTTTCTGAACTCCCTTTTCACGGATACAGAGACCTGCTAGACACATCCGAGTCATCTGGTCCAGACGAATCTGACGAACATCTCGAAGCGCTGCAGGAGAGATCGAAACAGCTGAGGCTTATTCACATCAACACGCAGAGTATGGCATCTACATTTGACGAACTTGTCGCGACTATCAAGGAATATCCTTTTGACATCGTTACAATGAGCGAGACATGGCTAAAAAACAATCCCCATCTGTTGCAGTATGTCTCTATTCCTGGCTATGTAAATGTTTTTCGAAATCGCGACACTATCCGCGGAGGAGGTGTTGGAGCCTATCTGAGAGAAGGTATATCCTTTAAACGACGAACAGATATCGAAAACATAGAACCCGAGCTAGAACACCTTTGGCTTGAAGTTGCAGGGCGGAATAAACATAGTCACATGCTACTAGGAATACTTTATCGATCTGAGCGTTTACATACTTTCCAGACATGGCTGGATATGGTTGAGAATTTGTTTAGTCAGCTAAGCACTTTGTGGGACGGTCTCCTAGTAGTCACCGGCGACACAAATGTCGACATGCTCAAGCCAAGGGACCCCGATACGGCTAGATACCGTGGGATGCTGGATTCTCTTAACCTACATCAACATGTTACACGACCTACACGGGTTACCCGCACGTCCCGCACACTCATCGACCACATCATAAGTAACGCGCGAAACCGCATCACTTACTGTAATGTGTTGCCTTGCGAAACGATAAGTGATCACGAAGGTCCGTACGCGTGTATCAACATCAGGGTGAATCGCTTTCAGGCGCGCTTCAAATTTCTGCGCAACGAAAAACAATTCGACGAAACAACTTTCAAAGAAGATCTAGCGGCTCTTCCACTCAATCTAGTGTTTGGTGTCGATGATCCGAGTGAAAAACTTGACATCTTTAGCACGCTTTTGAAGTCGTGCATCGACAAACACGCCCCGCTAAGCCGAACGAAAATCACACGTCCACATGCACCCTGGTTGAATAAGCATGACATCCGGGAATTACAGAAAGAGCGAAACAAATTACGACACTTGGCGCATCAAACAAGCTCTCCTTCGGTATGGGACAAATTTCGCAAAGTTCGTAACAAAATCAAAACGAAGATTAAGAAAGTTAAGCGCGAATTTCTTAAAAAGGCCCTGTCTTCAAAAAAAACGAAAGAACTTTGGAATACTATTCATCGTATTTTGAACCCCAGTCCCCAGCCCATCAAGGCGGACCCAGACGTCCTCAATGCACACTTCAGTTCGACCTCACAACGCTTGCTTGGCGCTACAGCAACCAATGCAGGTTTCCTATCAGAACTTATAGACTCTTTTGGGAACGACGATAGTGACTTTACTAAATTTCATCTCCGTCCTGTCACCTATTGTGAAGTACTGATGTCCTTGAAGACTATGCGTACCGACTGTTCAACAGGAGCTGACCAGATCCCAGCGAAGTACTTAAAAATGAGTGCTGAAACAATCACGTCTCCACTGACTCACGTTCTAAATAGCTTCATCTCTGAACGCTCCTTCCAAGGGGCCTGGAAAATAGCGCGCGTGTCTCCGATCCCAAAAGTTGACACCCCAGTTCAGAACGACGATTTCCGTCCGATTTCAATCCTTCCAGTTCTCTCTAAAGTTTACGAAAGGCTTGTTCTGGGTCAGTTTCTACAATTCATAGAGGCGGCAGGTATTAAGAGGCGGAGTTAACGGCTATCGCAAAGGCCATTCGACCTCCACAGTTCTTTTGCGCATCCGAGACGACATCATAAACGCAATGAACAAGGGTGAGGTTACGCTGATAGCTTTCGCTGACTTTTCTAAAGCGTTCGATACCGTTGACTACTCAGTTATAATACGCAAGTTGTATGGTATCGGGTTTTCAAACGAAGCACTGCAGTGGATCCTAAGCTACCTGTCGTCGCGCAAACAGTTTGTTCAGGTTAACGACAAGCAATCCAATATGGCGGACGTTAAATTTGGCGTTCCCCAAGGCTCTATTCTGGGACCGGTATTGTTTAACCTTTATGTGAACGATCTTGAGGACTGTTTGCACGATAGTTGCTACTGCCTCCATACGCCGATGACACCACACTCTACCAGCACAGTACACCCAAGAACCTGGACAGTTGCATCCAGATGATGAATGAGAATCTACAAAGCATCGAATCCTGGGCATCAACGTCCAATCTTCTGTTGAACGAGAAGAAGACCAAGCAGATGCTAGTCACCACCCGACAGATGTCTCGGGTACACGATTTAGGAACTCTGACACCCATGCTTATGCTAAAACACCAAGTCTTAGATAGAGTAGATAAGTTCAAGCTGTTAGGCACCTGGTTAAGTGAAGATCTCAAATGGACCCACCACGTCAACCAAGTGACCTCTTCCTGCTACAAAGTGTTGTCAACTCTGCGCAAAATAAAGAACATGACTCCAGTAGATATTAAGAAATCCTTAGCGCAAAGTTTAATCCTTTCCAAGCTAAATTTCAATGACACGGTATCGTACCCACTGCCAGCATTCCTACAGAAACGAGTTCAAAGAGTACAGAATGCCGCTGCCGGGTTCGTACTGAATCGCTTTTGTACGGAGAGTGATGTACTAAGGCTTGGCTGGTTGCCAACGTTAGAGAACACAGAATACAATATCCTTAAGCTAGTACACAGAGCTTTATATAGCACTTCATGGCCAGACAACCTAGAGTTGACAAGACACAATACACAGAGACAGTTACGCTCAAGTAATGCCCCCCTCCTGCAAATTTCATTAGTTAAGGGGACACTGCAAGATACAGCAGCCAATCTTTTTAATAAGTTGCCTGCACATTTAAGATCATGTTCAGATTTTAATAATTTTAAGAAAGAATGTTTTCATATTTTTAAAAACAAAGCTTCACGTCGCGTAATTAATAGGAATTAAAGGACATATTATTATTAGTGTACATAGATATTCATTATTAATATTCTTAGCTTTTAATTAATTATATTGTACATATTTTAACTTTTATTTTGTTTACATAGTAGTTATTTATTTTATATGCAGATGTAAAGCTACCATGTCGAGAAACTGCAATAAATCATTATTATTATTATTAGTATTATTACAATGATTAAAAATATAAATTATGTATTTTCTTATTACCAGTCCCTCTCCGTTATTTTTCACTATAAATTTGATGGCACACACCCATAAGTTGCCTTTGCTCAAGATCTTTATTTGATTCAGAGGTTCTCCTTTTACTTTAATCAAGTTTTAGTCCTTAGTCAAGATGGTTTCCATTAACAAGTACCCATGCTTTTGTAAGACGAGTGATGCACTTCAACTCTTTACGTCAAAAGGGGGAAAGCAATATATAAAGTGTAAAAAAGACGCGTGCGGATTCTTCACACCTGCTGAAGATTTTAACGTATACGCAACCAAGTTTTTCGACGTTCACAGCGTATTCAAGACCAAGGGTGGGGCATTCTGTAACTGTCAAACACCAGCAAGCTTGTGGTTGTCCAAGAAAAAACCCTGAAAAACTATTTTTCAAGTGTCGCCATAAGCCAGGCGATACCTGTACTTTTTTTCAGTGGGCCAATGAGGCTCCATCCAAAACGTCTTGGGAAAATTTCCCAATAAAACAAACTGTTGACAAAGCTACCAACACGGGTATGGCTAAAGACGAAGAAGAAGAAGAAATTGTAGTTCTTCCACCTCCACCCAAAAAGACAGTAAATGTTACAGATGGTAAAGAAGAGAACCCACCACCGTCCAAAAAGAAAAAGAAGGCCATTGATGTTACTAACAAGAAGACAAAAGATGGACCCCTGAATCAAATAAAGAGCCCGACCAAATGAGCTCTGGCCAAGACGAACAATTTTACAAGATACATTTTTTAGATAAAATATTATTTTCATAGAAAAAATGTATTTTGAAAAAAAGTAATAAACCTGGACATGACGAAAAAACGAGTATGATCTTTTTATGTGTACAAGATGGGAGGGCAATAATAATAACGCATAACAACAAACAAAACTCATATATTGAAATGCAGAATACTTTTGCTTATATTTAATTGAAAAACGATTAGATTTCTTTGCAAAAAAGTACATTTTATTCTTTTCAAATCAGGAAACATAAATTTTTATTTTAAAAAGAAGGCATTGAAAGCGTTTCTCTAACAATAATCAAGTTAAAAGAAATATACATAATCAATCCCTTAACAGTACCCCTAATCTTTACTTATACCTGAAACTATTTTCTATCAAATTTCAAATCGAGTGTAATTTGCGTAATTAAGTACGTATTACTCTTTCTAATCTTTGGTGTTCTATCAGGTGTCATGTAAATAAATCACCCCAAAGAAACATGACTGTCCCTGTTATTTAGCACATATCACTCTTCCTAATCTTTGATATTCCATCATGTACCACGTGATGAACACCCGAGGGGACATGACTATCCCTGTAATTAAACGGTTCCATTAGTAAGATAACATCACAAAGTTGATTTTAAAATCCTAATTAACAGAAAGGTAAATCCCTCTTACATAACCCAACCTTACGAAAGAAGACTATTATGTAAATCTGATGGTATAAAATGCCACACCTTTCAGTAACCCTTTCAGTAAGCAATTCATGAACTTATCGCAGTCTAAACTCATATTATGGTCTCAACATCATGGGGCTTCATCGAACAACATCTGAGAAACTCCACCGTAATCAGTACAAGGTTCAGAGAATCCTAAAACGAGCAGGTAAAGAACTTAAAAAAAGAATGTGGACCATTACAAAGTCGAAAATCAGTTCCTCACGGTAACTCAACTCAACCTACTTTTAAATTTCTGATAGAGAGGTAAACGAATAAAAAGTAAAAAAATTCTCAGCTCAAGCATGTGCCTACAGTGTTAAACTAGATATATGAAGAAAAAGATATTCGTATAACTGATGTACTGAATAGTTTAGAAAATGTATTTTCTGAAACCATTTCTAAAGTTAAAAAGAAATGTAAACTCAACAATCCATTGTCAGATCGGGTCAGCCAATTAACAGAGTAGTGAAAACTTTGAATAAATGTTGAATTTCTCAGATTTACAGTGACAGGTAGGTATAAAAAAATGCACATTTCTATAAATGTATTTTAGCGATGTTATAAAACGTCAGAATAACAACATTAAAGACAGTTTGGGTTTGGCGTCTAATTTTGACTTGAACAAATGGGTGATCATTCTTTTAGAAAATGAGCGTCGCTTGTTTTTTTTGCGTTTCCAATGGATACGAATCTTGTATCACTATAAATAAGAAACACGGAGTATTCACTTTACCCCTGAAACTATCACGAAAGATTGAAGTCATTGAAAATCAAGTCATTATGGGTAAGTATCTGATTCATTTTCTGTATTTTTTAAAAAAAGAAGACGTACTGCTTGGGTAGTTGTCTGGCCTATTCTACAAAAAATTCCATTTAGCTGATCAACCACAGATATTCAGACAACTAACACTTCATATCTGATTCTTAGGCGAAATAAGTTTCTAATCTATGATAAATAATTTGATGTTTTTTTCTTGTAGAATGCAAAAAATGCAAGACGAAGACCGAAAACGTGGCGGTGCCAGACCCATGCGGTCACAATCTTTGTGGCCGGTGTGGTATAAAATGACGAAGAATGGGTTCAGATGCACGGCGTGAGGGTAAGTCTATATAATAAAACTCATCCCTAACTTTGACGTAATTCTTATGTGTGGTTATTTTTCTTTCTTATCAGTGTAAAAGTCGATGGAGTAGGGGCCATGGGCTCACTTGATTTCATGTGCGCGGTAATGCGCAATATCGAGGTCCCACGATAGTAAGTATTAACTCAACATTGATATGTTTGCTATGAAGAAAACTCGAAACAAAACGGATTGGGTACTATACTAAATCATGATCCCAAGTAGATTTCCTCGTTCTTCTAATAGTTTCTACAACTAATTTTGTATTTTTGTTTTTGTTGTATTTTTCAGCGAGGCGTCAAAGAGTGACTAGAGTTGTCGTAAGGGCGTGAGTGAGTGTGTAACGAGTATGCGAGTGCGTGTGAACATGTAATGAGAGTGTGTGTTATTTTTTAATAAATCAATTTGCTTTTAAATATGGTGTATATAGATATACATATCTTTGTCCGCATCGTTTGCGTATTTTCTTAAATGCAAATACCGAACTTTGAGCGCGCTTTTTTCTTACAAAAGACAACAATCCTCCAAGATGGCCGCCATTCAATTTCAAACACACCCCATTCAAATCCTTTCAAAGTACAACTTTTAGTATAATGTTTTCCTAAGATTTTTTGCTCATTTTTTACGATAATTTCTGAAATCTTTTTAACTCCTTTTCCCCGTTTTTACGTGTTCTTCGGATTTTCACACAACCCTAAAGTGTTCCAGAGACCCAGGTATAGTAGTAATAGCGCCATACTTGGTATTATAATATCTAAATAATCAACCTGTCATTCACTACACTTACGTCGACCAACCTCGCCACCAGCACCCAAGAACATTGATATCATCCACCTCGAGACATGCCACGAATGCGATGAACCAATACAACCAACTGCCATCTGAGTTAACTACTGACTCTTATTATTATGGAACTCCTTCCACCTTCTCTTTTGAACTCTGGCTCATTATCCACTCATTCTATGATTACAGCATGGCACCAAGAAAGACAACTTCCCACAGACGAAAACGCCCAAAACGAAGGTCTCCAAAACAGCGTCTTCGCAGTTTTCACCGCCAACGATGGTGGATTAACGCTCTCCAGAATAAATGTATCATTTGCAACGCTGAAGGCAGAAGTATACAGTTACCTTGCTGCAGAATATGGGTCCATGAAAATTGTATACTCAACACAGCTCGTGTTTCACTCCGCAATAATCCATGCTTCTGTCCCTTCTGCATGACTGGCCTTCAACTTTGTAAATAAAGATGATGTTCAACGAGGGCTTGCCCCTGCCGCTGTTATCCACACCACCGCCACCACTCTTCGCAGAAACGACTACCAGGACTTTAGAAATTTACACCAACGAGATTGCGGTCTACCGTCCGCATCACCACATTCCAGCCCCCAGCACGACCTACCAGATGACCTTGACAACCTAAATGCTGATGATCTACTTCCGCCATAGGCGCTTAACCAGTTCATACATGCATATTACGAACTCCACGACTTCCCATACCGGGGAGGATACCATTAACCCGCGTCCATTTGTACATATTGTACATAGAACACTGATTGCAACCACGAACGATATCCACGATGAACATTTGTATTATATAGATTAACATTCAAATTAGCATATCTAGTCATTTTAAGAAAGAAAGAAACAAACAAAAAGCAACTAAAATCACAAACCCAAAAATAAGTATCATATTTTCAATCAATCTTTCCGATATATTTTCAATATCAGGATCCATTTTCAATTATTTTCAATATTTTTTCATTTTTCTACGTTTTCATATTTTATAATACTTTTCAATATTATTCTTGCATTCCAAAAACACACAAAAAAATCAAAATTTTCAAAACGATCACAATTCTCCCTTATCTCTTGTATCACACTTATATGTTCACTTTTGTTCTCGACGGAGCTCGAATTTGAAAGGGGGTATTGTAAAGAGGCTAACCTGGAACAAGTAACAAACATTCGCGAACTTCGTGCTATGTACACTCATCTAGACATTAAGTAAATAATCCTTTAGTAAGAAGTGAATTAGCCACAGACCATCTATTAAAAACGGCTTAGCCATTATTAGAAGATACCATTCAATTAAAAGAAACAAAAGAATGATCAATCATCTGAGTGTGATACATTAGATTTATAGATCTAAATTTAATTACTTGTTTACATACATATAGCTTTCGTGAGTCAACTACAGTTAATTAGCTTTTGATCTTCAATTGCGTGTAATTTGTTGACCACACGCAATTGACTGTTTGATTTAATGTTTACTAGTAACAGAAACAACCTAATTGACCTTTTGGTCTTCTTCGATATTTTGTAACAACTACTCGACCTCAACTCAAGCTTCAACTTAGTATAGATAGCTTTTACATCCAGTTACTCGTGTATATGTAGTTTTAAGATAGAGACTACACGGAATATATGTAAAAACTCTTTTCTAGCGTACTTGGGCGTATGTACCGATATGCATACCTCTGGGCTATAATAAATGCAGTTGCTAACTGGTCCCTGGTATTGCATTCCGATAGGTCAACCTGGACCTAGCCCAGGGGCACTTGAAGTCGTACACGCGCGCGGGTCGCTTGGCCTATAAAAGGCACTGTCCTTCGCTGAGACAGATAGATACAATTAGACTTGTCAGACTTGACACACTTGTACACCTGCTTCAGTAAAGTCATTGTGATCATCAACCTGCGTACTCTACATTTGACTAGTGTACCCCAGCTTCAACATAACCCCGTTACAAAAGTAGGTAACATAATGCAACCGAGTGTTTTAGTGTAGTCTGGTTTGCCTAATTCGTAGAAAAAAATAGCGAAAAAAGCGTCTTCATTATGATACATGATGGTTTTACCTTTTCCGGAGCAACGGCAATTGAAATAGGCATGCAGTTGCCTTCATAAGCTGCAACCACTATTGCTATATTTCTGGCATTGAAGCCCAGCCCCGTGGGTATATAGATTTTAATATTTTTTTATCAAGTAGAGACAATGTGGATAAATAATGATAACTATATTTAAGTGTTTTTTTTTATAACTCGTGGAACAAACTATGCAAGGCAAGGAGTATAGTTTGTAATCAGGTCTCCCGTGTCTCCCGTGGGGGGGGGGGGGCTCCAATATTTTCGGACGGGGCTGCTCATCGAGAAAAAAGAATTTGATCCCTACATCAAAATGGGTGTGGCCAACCTACAGAATAACCCCTAAAAGATACCATAAAATGTCACCTGATACGAGGTAAAACCTGAATGTAAGGTAGTCGGGGGTGTGTGGGGGGGGGGGGCAGGCTCCCCATAAACATAGACGGTGGTGCTCGTCCTATCATTTAGGGGGTGAAATGCAATCATGCACTATCACTTAGGGGCGGCAGGATTTGAAAGCATCAAATGCTATCTCGTAGGGGGTGTCATGCAAATGGAAGAATATTCTTTGGAAATAGTAGTGAAACTGTTTTCAACACCTGTAATAGGCGACCGGTATCGCCCGGAAACAGGCCCGCTAGTTTACTTCTAGTGTGTGCGGGTTTTGTGCAAAAGCTGATGTCAAGTAAGAATGAATTTTACTTAACGAGATGGAGAAAGAAATCAATGACCATCCGTTATCGGTAAGCACAAATTTTGAACTCGCTTTCTGTTATTATTTTTAGCTTCCAAATTTCATGAATTCCTAAGAAATTTTGACTCACATGTAGCTCTGCTATTTTGGCTCCCTCTGGTTTTCATTTTCTCCGGACGGGATAGACTCGAATTGATAGCTTAGAGTTAAACGTTTTGGGCACCTCGGTGACCCTGGCTAGCTTCCACTGGTTCCGTGGTGTAGCAATATCGTCTTTGCGAAGGTTCCTCTTCGGTGCCTGCCATTTTCTTCGTTCTTGGAGGCTGGCGAGGAATTCTCTGCGCCATCTGTTCCAAAGCTCGTCGCTTAATGATGCACTCTTCTCCAGCACTGCATGGCGTACCGTTAATAACTACTTTTTCAATAGTAGTTATTAACGATAGCCTCAGCTTCGCACATGCATGTTCTCAAAGATTTATCATTCAGTTTCTCGCCGTTGTTCGACTGGAGAATGGCGTTAAGCACCATGTGGCTTGCGTGCGGGGGATTGAACGTGAGGATGACCCAGTCACATTTTAGCTTGAGCACTTCCTTGGTGATCCTCACTTGATCCATTTCACGCATCGCTTCTCTCAGCTGTCATGTTGCTCCTATGAAGTTGGTCCCTTGGTCACTACGGATTTGCCTTACCGGTCCTCGCCTGCATGGCGTTGATGAAAGGGTCGGTCTCCATGGAATGAGATACCTCTTGGTGATTAGCTCTTGAGGCCATGCATGTAAATAAGACGCCATACTTCTTTACTTCCGTTCTGTTTTCTTTAATGGTCCACGGCCCGAAGTAATCGACGCCACAGTACGTGAAGGGGGATGCTGGCTCTAGTCTGTCAGAAGATAAGTCTGCCATTCACTACTTTCATTGGCTTCATGGCTCACTTCGAGCGCATTGAAAGAAAAACCGCACAAAATCTCGATAAAATGTATCAACACCTTACGAAATGGGAGAAATTACTGGCCTTCTTTTGATCTTCTCAAGAGCGGCGTATGTACTAGGCCTAAGATATGTAGGGTGGGGTATTTATCAAAATTAATAAAGATTATTTTAAAAAAAGGTTTAAAAAAGGTTTAAAAAAAGTCTGCCATCTTCTGCCCTTCGCAGGCTGTGCGCACCTTTCTGCAAGGGGTACCACAGTACGTGAAGGGGGATGCAATCTCTAGTCTGTCAGAAGATAAGTCTGCCATATTCTGCCCTTCGCAGGCTGTGCGCACCTTTCTGCAAGGGGTACACTCGTAGATCATCTTGGAAAGCAGTGTGTTGGAAAGATACAGTATTCTGAAGCTCTTATTTCATTCATAGTTGTACCTCTACCTTGATGCCTGACTGATTCGTGACAAAGACGAGCTATCAACAAGGGGGCTTCACTTCCGGGTCGATGCTAGCTTGGCGTTGGTAATGCTACGCGATTTGGGGGTTATTATTGGATCACGGCGATAGATTGTGTATGTCTGTTTTCTTTCTTACGGACTTTTACATCAGTTCTGTTTTCTTTCTTCGACTTTGCCTCTGATCCTGTCTTGGAGTATTTGTTTGTATTTCTAAGGTGGCTCAGGGCTAATTATTTCAGGGACGGACGGTCACTTTGGTCGCACTGTTTTGGGTTTTTTTTTTACTCGATCTCTGCGACTTCAAGTAGATCATTACATTTCCCTCCTGAATAAATAGATCTGTAAAAATCTAAGCCGATTTCGAAGAAACCGCAGAATTCTAAAGTACATGGTTTTGCAACATGGGCAATATTTGGAGATTCAAGACGACGGATAACTTTGAAATGACCTTATCCCAGTGGCAATGCCCTGAGCATTAGCTGACGGCAATATAAAGGAATTATTAAGTTTAACAATTAAATTATTGAACTATCAATATTTTCACCCCTACAGCCCACTATGGTACCAGAGGCCTGATTTTAAAGGCCCATCACCAACCGGGAGCCTTTGCGCCCCGTTTTCTTTTGTTTTCAAATTGATCCATTGTTTTTCGGGTGCTCTGATTGGCTAAGAGTCCGCAAAGATGCTCGGTTGGTGATGGGCCTTTAAACCCTAAAAGGTACGACGAGCTTCCTGTACATCAGTGGAGTGATCCAGATTTGGGCAGCAATGTCAGCACGACAAGCAAAGCGCATCAAGACGAATTGTTTATGTAAACGAAACTGGCTCAAGGTAATTGTCATTTACCTCGAGTGTTTTGTAGGCTAGTTATGCTCGCTTGAGTCTCCAAATCTGTCAGACATTAATGAAATTAGGGATTATTTCTTGCATTGTGCCTTTCTGGTTATTCAGGGATGCTACACGCCAATATCGGTGCAACCCATGTCAATCAATGCTTCGCTAGCATCGATCAATGTTCCGGCCGTGGGGCAAAACACTCTGAAAGCAGGGGGCGAGAAGTCGGGCCAGCAATCGAAACTGTTGCAAAGAAGTCCTACTTTGAGGGAATGGAAAAAGAGAAAGGTTATGCTTTGAGCCAGAACAATGTGAAGGGACTACAAGAAAATCTGAACGCTGTAGTGCCCCATGCACCCATGGCGCCGATTTCTGAAGAATCCATCTACATACAAGCATAGAAATTTTCCACATGGAAAAGACCTGAAAGGGGAGAAACTGGAGGAAAGTAGTGGATGTGTAAAATATGGACACCTCTTTTCATTTCATATTTTTACTTAATATGATACGTTTGAAAAAATTATACGACGCGTTTTATTTCAGGGGAAGTATCTTATGTAATATTGAGATCATGGAAGAGATTCATAAAAATGAACTTGATTTGAAGGCATATCATATAAAATGACTTTGGCTTACGAATACATTATAACCCCAATATTTCTGAAAGCTTAGAAGGAGATTCGTTCAATGGCAGTTATAATAATCATTGATGGAATTTTGATATCTCTTTGTATTGGTAAGTTATTTGAAAAACCATTTTTTGGTTGTTAGTTTTCATGGAGTGAAATATGATACCCAAGCATAACTCACCGCTCCGTCTGTATGTTCAACAACAATATGAAATTTGTCTTTATTTATAGTTATTTTTATTGTTTTAATATTAAAATCTGACTATCGTGTTCATGAAAAAGTAATTGTAAAAACGAACTGATAAGAGCAATTAAAACGTTTGTTAACACGAAGTTTTTTTTTTACTTCAAAACCCTTGAAGTATTTCTTTCAAACCGTGTAACGCGTTGCAAAGAGCACGCGCATAAATATATTCCCATCCCACCCTTAAACGCGCCACGTATTAAACATCTCCTGAGGCGTAATCGTAATTGAGGGATTAGTTAGAGTGTGACTACGTCAATTAAAACGTTACCGTTTAGAGATTCAAACCATTTTAAAGAAATTCTGCAATACGTCTGAAAATGTGTAATTTTGGTGTTTTGAAGTTATTTCTGCTCATTTTTTTCAAGAAGTAATATCCTTTGTTCTGTATCCGCTTTCTGAGTGGCTTTCTATTGTTAACTGTGTATCACAGGTAACAATAGACACTTGACAATGCAACTCCCTACTTTAGAATAGGGATTCAGATTTATTGTCCTTTTTTGAATAAGTCCTAATCTCAAGCATACTAATCTAATGTAATACTTATCGGTGGCGCTAGAGTTCAAGAGAAAAAAATGGCGGAAAACTATTTGGTAGGTAGGAGTTAACTTTAAGTTATCTTTTCGTTTTCAGTTTTACTCCTTAGTTTATAATCATTTAAAGCTTTTTTTTTCTAGTTTTCTAACTTATCGGTGGAAGAGGAACGAGACCTTTTGATCTCGACATATTTGTGAATGATTCACCTCTCCTGGAGGAGCTTTCGCTACTAAATGAGGGGAACCAGATATTGTTGGATATGTTTGGCCGTGATAAAGAAAACACACGGGGGAGTCTTATCAAATAAAAAGAGTAATTTCCCATGGAATTGTTTTGATAATAGCAATTGACCGTGTGAAATTTACTGTTAGTCACGTACGTTCTTCAATAACTTTTAGCTTTTCAACAAATGCACAGTACATTATTACATATTTCAAGTCTAGGTCTGCTTTGAACTACCTCTTTGTGACAAGTTTTCTTAAGCAAAGAAAAACATGACAAGATTCCGCTAATGAGTTCTATAGTCAGTTTCGCACGCAACAGGTGTTACTCATCTTGTAAACAAAACAGTGATCTCTTATAGGGAAAAATTATCACCCTTAGATTAACTAATCGTGGCATTATAGGTTATAAAGTGTTTTCACCAAACTTAGAAACAAATTCTAGAGTCACTGCCTAATGGATGGACTAGTTGAATATATTACAATCTAACTGCGTATTAAGCATGTCATAGTCGAATGAAAACCATTCTTATCTAGTCGAACTACTCTTCCGTGCTAACTGAAACAAAACGTCAATTAAAACTGTTGAAGTTACTCTCTGGTACACCACCTCATCTGATCCGCTTGACAGCGAACCCAAGGGGGTTAAGCTGGATACTATTAGGTGGGGAGATACGGAGGTGGGCTTTCTTCTTTTTACAAATTCTCCATGTCAATACGAACACTAATATCGTCAGAAGAAGTCCAGGAATTCCGACGGCGGAACCCAAAATGATTTAAGTCTTGTTCCCGTTTTGCGGCTTGTAGTATTTTAGACCGAAATAGTAAATAAAGTAGTGGATCCAGTTTGACTAGGTTTACGGCTTGACGCATTTGAGGACGAAGAAGTAGGCGACACCCGTTTGACTTGGGCGGGAAGGTTTTGTTCCGCGCCTTGACGTACGTGAGAACGAAGTAGTACCAGTTGGGAGCGAAGTAGGAAGGATTGGTGATGAGCAGTTCTGATATCGAATAGCCAGTCCTCTTCTTTTCAAAATATTCATGCAGATACAGCTCAAAGGATTGCTGGTAAGATCAATGTCTTTAAAATGTTTGAGAGTTCTACAGCTCCGTATCTTGTTGTGCCGTAGTGATAAGTAATTGTATCCCCAACAGTTCTTGTTAGTGAGTTTTGGAACTGTTACCGAGGTTTGGAACTGTTACCAGTTTACTATTAGACTGAGAACTTTGATACATTTACAAATTGCAGAGTTGTCTCAACAAGGGGTTCACGAACACATAACCGTGAAAATCACGACAGATAAACGCATCGTGTGGACCGCCATGTTAAACGCCCGACTATAACTGTATTTCCGATGAGGGGGGAGCAGTTGGTATAAGGTTTTTATTATCATCATCCTATTTATCCACGTCTACTTGACAATTATAGTTAATTGATAGTTATTTTCTTATTTTACTAGAATCCCGATGGCACTCCTTCGCCTAAAAACCACAAGGGCGAGTGTCCTATTTGTGGCCAAGGGTTGGTTCAGTAGGAAAAACAACGCAAAACGTCACATTTAAAAATGCACAGTGTTGCCCCGGAAAAACCGTTCGCTTGCGACAAGTGTGAAAAAGGTTTTAAGCGTCTGGTCCACTTGAAACAACAACAACGGCCCTATTCGTCCGTAAATAAATGTTAGTATTAACGATTTTTTCTCTTGTATATATATTTTTCTATCGATGCTCTTTTTATTCCCTCGCGTTTTTAGGAAAAAAAAGTTAAAAAAAACACGCGCTCCTCTTGGCTCTGAACCTTCTGTAATCGCCCCTTCGAGCTCTGGTCCTTCAGCGTCAACCCTTGCTGACCCGGGTCCCTCAACAACCATCCGTCCTGACTCTGGTCCCCCAACTCCCGCTGCTGTAGACGCTGGTCCCTCAACATATATTATTAATATATATATGATACATATTTAAATTTTAAAAGCTATTTTTCATATAAGCTAGTACCATTATGATATTGACATTAGTACCATTTTATTAGTATATTATAAGTATATTAATATGTAGATATTAGTAGGCGAAGAGCCGCCCAGGGGAAGAACTACTTATTAAACCATTATTATTATTATTATAAAAATTGGAAAACTATTTACAAAGTTGTCAAAGAAAATTAATGTTGAACTTAAAATTAAATTATTATTAGTAGTAGTATTATTATTTTTATAAATTTTATATTGTAAATATTTAGATAGTGTTATAGTTTTTGATTATTAAAATTATTATTATATAAAAAAAATTGTTATTGTTATTGTTATTGTTATTATTACATTACTCCTGCGGACTCTGGTCTCTGAACATCCACTCCTTTAGGCTCTGGTCCGTCAACATCCACTCCTGTAGACTCTGGTCCCTCAACATCCACTCCTGTAGACTCTGGTCCCTCGACATCCACTCCTGCAGACTCTGGTCCCTCAACTGCTTCTTCCTCCACCATTAACATTGTAGGTAATTATAAAAAATGTAGCACTCCAAAAAAATTATAGATCGAAAGCCATGCTCTTCTTCTCTCCAGAGTTCCACCCATTATGGTAGCTTACAAGCAGAGTCGACAACTGTACCAGATGACTTGGTTTTACGGCTCGATGACGGAACAAGAGATGTGTATATACGCCACTGGTCAGCGATACGAACCCATTTCAGCACAGGACATCGACACCAGGACTGATACATCTTCAGACTTACATCATTCCGTCCGGAAGTCATCCGTGAGTACATCAACATGCAACAACATTTTCCAACTTCATTCAGGAAAAAGAAATCGATGCGATCCTCTCATACATTCGTCTTGGTTTCGAAAAGCATGGAACAGAAGAAAAATGCGATGATGTCATTTTTATTTTTGAGGTGGTATACTATAAAACGGTTTAGACATTTGCGATGCTTATTTACGCTCTCATGCTTTTCATTGTGATAACTCTGATCTACTGTCTACATCGGGATTATTACTATCCTTTGAAAGCGTTTGTTTTTACGTAAAACAACATATCGAACGCTGTACCAGTCGTAGTCTATGCTGGCAACCGAGAGGAAGCAAAGATTGAACATTTATTAAAGAAAACATTTCACCTAGTGTACACAGATTAATACTAAAGTATATGCCCGAAGAACTTGGGTGTTACCCATATGAGGAATGTCAAGTCGGCAATCGAAGTGATGAATGTTTGTCTGAACACAGAACAAGTTTATTTAGAAAAAAGCCAAACGTCAAGTAGCCAAAAATCGTATATGGGAAACGGTGCAGGAAGTGTGTAGTATTCTGGACCATGGTTTTCCAGCATAATTCTTCTATCCTTTTTGCCTTTAAGGTCTCGGTCAGGGTAAATAATTAAAAATCCATAATATGACATTTTTCCTGGAAGTCAGTTAATAGAGTCCTAAAGTATATTTCTAAAACCCCAAATGACGCCTCAACTGTTTTTCTTGGTTTCAATAGCCCATTCGTTTGTATTGCCCGCCACTAATCTTCTGTATTTTAAATAACTTTACACTCTTTTTCTAGCACTTAAATTTTAGGTAAAATTTTCACCTTCGCGAAGCTGGTGACCTCGCACGATTTAAGATATCGGCGTCAAATTTTCTGTGTGTTAGAAGATGAAAACATCGTGTGAGGAAATTTGAATTTTTTACTTGAAAAAGTTTTTATGATACATTTTGCGGCAGCAAATTGAAAAAAATGCGACTTTCAACTTTGCGACCTAATATTTTCGTAAATATGCAAAATATCAAAAATCGCTCACACGGTTTTGCAGTTCCCTTTTCCGACAAAGTTTGAAATTGTGCAACAAATCGCTAATGGTCTGGAGCTTTTCAAGTAAACAAGGTAGTTTTAAGTTCGGGGTCGTTAAAGTATAAGACAAATCTAAACTCTGCTAAAATGAAGAACTTCATTAGAAAGAACAAGGAAGACTTGCCCTTTTAATAAAGCTTTTGTTATAACATTTTCCTAATGTAAACTCCCACCCATTTTATTTTTTATACTTTTTAATCTTTTTATGTCATTTTTATATCTTATGCATATATAATTTTATAGTTCTTGAAATGTAGTTTTAGTTCTTTGAAATGTAAGCGCATTGAGGCGTTCAGCAAAATGCGCATTTCAAAAACAGTTATTATTATTATTATTATTAACAATATTTGACCTTTAAAACGATATATAACTGATTATCATAGCATAAATTGCGACGCGACGAGAATTTTTTTCCGTAAGCACGTCGTTTTTCCTGACCGAGACTTTAAAGCCAATGTGCTGACATTTAAAAAAACACACAAGACAATGGCCCTTCGACCTCAGCAATAAGCCTGGCAATACAGCAGAAATGCTGCGGCGCAAGGAGAGGGAATTTGAAGAAAAGGGTCGATTTTTCGTATTATTACCCATGTAAAACTTACCCACACGTTCTACAGCGGTAGCCATTTTCTGTTAACTTTATCCAGCAGGGATCACAAAGATTGTGGCCGCACGGGTCAGGAATAACCATATTCTCGCGCATTTCTTGCAGTTTTTGCATATATACTTTAATTTATTATAGATTAGAAGAGGTAATTGTCTGAATCCGTGGAGAAGAAGAAGAAGCTTCATTAGACTAATTGCAATAGTAATTTCAGTAGACGTAATTTCATTAACCATTCAGCTTTTTTATCCAACACCACATTAGCGCCATTACGATAAAAACAAATGTCATTTCAACACTTCCTTAGTTAAAAGCATAATACAATACTGATTTTTCTATACCTTCTTTTTTATGTTATGTAATCTGTCACACCCACATTCTTTTGTTCTTCTCGATACCAGTCTCCTTGTTTTTTTTTTATACATATCTGCAATTGCGCACCCAGTTCGCTCACTCTGCTTCTGACCCAGTACAATATTCAGTCCTTTCACTTTATATATCTCCCAAGCAAGAATCATGGTTTCTGTCAGTACGTTTCCATGCTTTTGCAGAAATTTTAAGACACTAGAGTATTTCCCCTATAATTCTGGAGGAAGGTTTGTGAGGTGTAAAACCAAATCCTGTAAGTTCTTTACCAGTACTGATGACTTTAATAAGTACATAGAGCAATTCTTTGAGATGAACGAGTAAAAATCAATGAAAATAGTATAGCCGGGATGACACAGGCCCCTTTTTGAAGTGGATTTTAATTAAAAATTAAAAATTGAAGTGGAAGGCTTCGGGTTGGTTGAGGGGTCACCATGACAACCAACAATGATTGGTTCAAACAATGAAGTCTTATAAAAGGGAAAACAAAGTCCACCCAAATGATTAACACCTCTGGGTGTTTGGGACAAAGGAAGAATCTGTGATTGATGTAATCGCCAGCGCCAAGGTGTGGGAGATAATATATTCCCCAAAAAGTGGTGGGAGATAATATATTCCCCAAAAAGTGGTGGGAGATAATATATTCCCCAAAAGTGGTGGGAGATAATATATTCCCCAAAAAGTGGTGGGAGATAATACATTCAATCAAAAAGGGGGTGTCAGATAATCTATGCAGTCAAAAGGAGTGGGAGATGATATATTCGAGCACCAAAGGGATACTTCTCAAAGCGAAACTTTACAAAGAAATGGAAGCAGAAAATATAACGATAGACGAAGTAGAAGGAAAGAGAAAAAAATGGCGAATTTGTTGGTCAGAGGACTAAGGCTTATCTTTACTGATCTATGACAAAGTTTACAGAGAGAGATAGAGCAGTTCAATGTGAGGGCTGCCAAATCAATCATCCAAGCCAGCAGCAGCACGATTGCTTAATGATGGGGGATGAAGAAACGTGGGAGCGTTACTATGAGATTGCCAGAGACAAACAAAACTAATCGCGTTTTGGAGACTATGAGGGAAGTGTTTAGAGACAAACTTGATTCTAATCGCGTTTTGGAGACTATGAGGGAAGTGTGTTATTTATTAAACATGGCACTACATTACTCGTGGAAAAGATATCTCTCGGAACTTTACAAGCTTCCAATGAGAGTTGTATACCAACGGTATCAAGAACTGGAAAATTTCGCGTGCAGCGTTGGAACTGTGGACAAAGTAAGCAAGCTTCTGACTCTATTCTGCAAACGATCAGAGCGAACTTTGCTTTGGACTGTTACCGTATTACCACTTGCCAGCTAAGCCTTTGAATCGCTAATGATCATACTCGATTAGCCGTGCGAAGAGCTCAGTGACAAGCGCGACGCATCATTGTAATAATATAGTTTGAGAAGACTCGAGAAAGAAGAAGAACTACCAAAAAGAAAGTAAGGTGCAGACTGAAATTCACCGACACGCAAGCCGATGCAGTCTTCTGCAATGAAATTCTGAAGTTTACTCCAGTATCGGCCTGGCTCCCCGGGCCCTATCACTATCAAGGGTAACCCAGTGCAGTAGGTACAAGCGTACAAGCTCCTCGGAATACGTTTCAATGATCTAGCGCCTGTATGCGCTTTGGTTACTAAAGAAATCCGGCGTGGCGCGTGCGGATATGGTCGCCATTTATTGTGCTCTAATTCGATCGACACTTGAGTACGCCGCACCTGTATGGGCTTCAATGCCCCTCTATCTTGATAATCTTATAGAGTCAGTCCAGCGCAAGGCCCTTCGTATGATATTTTTCCCCATAGATTACGACGACGCACTGCGTCTATCAGGGCTCCAAACGCTGAATGCGCTTCAGAACGAGATCTGTAAGTCGTTCGTATCAAATGTGAGAAGCAAAGAAATCCAGCCTCTGTGCTCCGTCATTCCAGACCCAGAATTCCATCAACAGAAATTTAGGACATCCGTGAGTGGTCAGCGGTTTCACCCGTGAGCGCATTTGTGTATTCAAGATGGCGGCCGCCCGAGTCTCAACGCCAGGGCGCCGCTCAGTTGGATTTTACAAGTATATGGAGGCTCTCGAATTACCTAAAGCCAAGCGGGTTCAAAGAGAAGCAAATGTTCTACCACGATGCTTTGACGTGGAGAGAATAATTTCTAGAAGAAGGGTGAGAGGAGTAAGTATTTTTAACCTGAAATCACTTTGGTGCTGCTCGACTTCAGTTAACTGTAAAACATGTGGTAAACCCCAATAAAATTTGATTTGATTATCAGTCCGGGCTTCTTTCTTTTCGGGAAGACGGTGTAACGTCACAAATGTATTGTGTTTCGTAAAAATACCGGAAAATCACGAAAAATATTCAGTGAAAAAGTATTCCTCCAATCAAAACGGTAGTGCCAGGTCTCTACAGCCTTCACACGGCCTGTTAACACAAGAAGCAAGAAGGAACGTTCGCTTTGCAGTGAAATCACGCGGATTTATCGAGATTTGCGCCTGTAATTCCGCGCCCGAAGTGGACGGTCGTCCTTCCTAGTCGACATATTGGATGGTTTGATAGGTAGGTGTTAGATTTTGCTAGAAACTTACTAGTTTTGGGGGACTTTTCGCGGCCAAATCAGTATTTTTTCTTGGATGTGTGATAAAAGTTACGCACTTGAGCGAAATTTCTATGCAACCAACCACGTAGTTTACGAGCCAACTCTTCAAGTAAATTGCCCTCCCAAACACCTAATTTTGACCTTCGGAGTGGGAAACTCGACAAGTATCACTAAATGGTTGTGGGGGTTGATTTTAGATATGAATTCGTCTGTTTTTATTTATGTGAATCTTTTGTAACCTTCAGTTTTTTGTGTGGGAAGACACCAAAGCAGAAATTGGCGTATAAGCTTATTTCCATCTACTGATCTATATTTCTCATGCTTTTACCAAGGTTGTTGTTTACGACAGCAATGGTATTAAACCCTATGACCAACACGTTAGTGAACAGCGGAACAGCGGGCCCGTAAAGGTTTTTGTTTAAGAACAAATAACAGCTTGGCCTATCTGTAATATTGATATTAAGCTCAGATATAATAATTCTTGAAGGACTATGCTAGTCTTCCTTTGCATATATGAATTGTCAAAACTTTTGTTGTTAAGAAATTATTATTACTGGAAAATAACCTCTAAGCTTATCTATATTATCAAAAAAAAAACATTATCTGACACAGATAATGACATGTATCTGAGCACGTATCTTTCCATACTGTCAGTTGGTAGACAAGCTGGCGCGCGGGCTGTCTGTGGGAAAATACCAAGCAATTGTTTCAGCCAATCAAGGCAGAGCACTCGTGTGGTTCTATCCGGTATATATCGGATGACTAGCATTTCATCAGACCATTCTTTGGAAGATAAACAGCGACAGCCTTCAACCAAAACCTCTTTAGTTCAAGGTTATTACCACCGCCTCCCCGACTCCAGCCCAGTTGTATTGATCTCATATTGTCGGCATTTAAAAGCGAGTCCGCAAGGTTGAGTATAGTATATATGTGTATAGCCTAGATAATCAGATAATGTGGGTGGCGGTTTTTTCTTCCCACCTTTTGCTGAAGTGATTCAGTTAGTACTGTAATCCAATTTACATAATTTACGAGTTGAAAAATAAACGTCACATCTAGTGGCCGAAAAATCCCAACCGAGCGAGTACATGTTTGGTCTTCCTCCCTTCAGCAAAACGGAGCACGGCGCATAGCAGAGCTCGCACCTTCCGCTTTTCTATATATCTTACTGAAAGAAGTACTGAGATAAAGGGTTTGTTCTTTCAGTGACTTTTATTGAACATTTGGTTTTACACAATATATATATTTCTCTTTTTCATTTATATCTTTAACCCTAAAAGAAGTTATCTGAAAATAACTAGCTCACATTGTGACCAAATTTATCATTATATTCCAGTTTTGTAAAAGCATAACTTTTCCATTTATCGAAGCTGGCTGCAATTTTACAAGTGTGTATATTTTGGTTCTGCAGGATCATACTTTTTGATGGATAACCATCTGACCATTCTTCAGGCATCTTGTCGTATTTGCGGGAGAGAAGCGACAAATCACATAGCTGCTACCTTCCAGCCCCAATATTACAGATATGGAAACAAAATGCCCTTTAAGACTAACCAAATTGCCACCCTGAGCGCATCTGCAACTCCTGCTATCCAAAATGTTGCAACACCAGATATACCACTGGCAAGACTAAGTGCAAAGTACAGTGTGTCACTTGGTCCCTTCACACTGCTAACTGCATCATATGTGAGAGCTATCCCATCAAGGCTACACTGTACAGTGTGTACAGAACACATGGATTCTCTTGTTGCCCTAATAAAGGCTAGGCTACAAGATGTTGGGGAAGGCCACACCATGAATGTCCAGGTTTGTATAATTAAACACAATTTCCCTCATAGCAAAGAATAGTGTTCTTATGCAAGATATATTCAGTAACACAAACATAAATTGAATCTTGGACTGTTACTAAGCTTTGAGCTATTTTTGTGGTACAATATTTTATTATCAATGAAATCTCTAGGCCAAATTACACTTTTCAATTTTTGTTGAAAACTGCCACATGCAACATGCTAACATGCTGATTTTGCCATCCTGATGAGTTGTATTCTTTGTCTGTACACGGTGATTCAAGTTGTATAAATTGCATGCATAACATTAGTAGGCTGCATGCCAGAATCAATGGCAAATAAATTGTAACAGAAACATCAAAATCCACCTTTGGGGGCATGCGTCATATATTTTGTTTGGTTGTTTGTTTTAGTGCACCAACTAACCAAATCAATCTATGGCTTAGAAACAATTGTTTATGATGCAAACTGACAAAAATTGCATTGGGTGTTTCCATAAATTATGTATAGAAACCATGAAAGGTTATTTGGCAGTACGGTAGCTGTGTAGCTTACATCTTATTTGCAACATAAGCAATCAGATGGTGGCTTTTGAATGGACCACTTGTCAAATGAAACTGTTCTTATATATGCATTTTCTTACATATTTTTAAAGATAGACTAAGCTGAAACATGTCACTGGCATGTTTCTATATAGAGAATGACATTTTATCTGAAAAAGTTATGTTGGTGGTGCTCTTTAAGAATCAGTTAGGAGTGATTGACTTATGTTACTGTTGAGTTTTCACATATTAAAAAGCTAATCAATTACAACACGAAATGGCAAAAAGTGTTTCTGGTTTGAAGACCTAGATTTGTCAATAGGACCTAGTCTTTAGAACTACATTTCGGCATTTTAAACCATTTTTGTAATACAAAGGAGATGGGGGGTCTGCACCCAACGCAACTCCTCTGGATCTGCCGCTAAATGCATAACATGTCACAGAAGGCATGAATCCCTGATTATGAATGCCAGTTTAATCGCAAATCATTTATTTTTGCAAATGAGCATGCTCGCTCATATAGCTCTTAGTGGTAACCAGTTTAAGAAGGAATCCGCCAGCAGTTTGAGTAAGTAGTGGACAAAAATTTTGTACCAAGATCATTTGCATTGTGTTGCTAACTTTCTTGAGTCTGTTTTCAATATCTTGTTAAAAGAATCCGCTTCTAACAACACCAAACACTGAAGTTCTTACAAAACACTGGGAAACGGTAGTGGAATGAAATTGACAACAATTTCTTCTGGTGTTTGTACTGCTATTTTCAAATATTTTCAACTCGTTTTTGGTGTTACTACAGTTAATGAGAAAGATATCTAGTTTTTAAAAAATTCAAACAGAATTTGAGTATCTTTGATAGAAGATTTTATCCACCAAGACATCAAATTGCTCGATCTCTAAGGTGGATTTCCTTTAACTTTTTGGTTGATAGAAATGTTGCTTTGCTGACATCGTAGAGCAAAATTAATCATTTTTATCTCCATCGAGTGATTTTATGTTCCATTTCAATCTCAGTAATCTAAGTTAAGAGTCCGCAGTCCATAGTCTTTACAGAAGGAAATCAAGAAAAGAGCCATCGCAGTCCGTAGTCCCAGAGAGAAGGTGTAGACTGCAAGCTCACAGTCGGTAGATCTTCAATTTCTTGCCACAGTACATGGTCCGAAGAGAAGATATATGTATAATAGCCACCGTAGTTAGTAGACCCTTAGCAGCTTAGTGTATGTATATCCTACTGATAAACGCTGGTCCGGCTACCGAACTGCCGATCGGCGTCAGAAGAAAACGGGATCTTACTGCTAAGACTCTCCTTGCATTTCCTACCTAGACTGTCCCAATTATGTGCAAAACATAATCTTCCAGACTATCAACGGTTGAAGTTTCTTTATCTGGAAAATATAGGATTGCTGAGCTTCGACCTCCCATTTCTGCTGTTGTCCACCTTCTTGAAAATTCTTATTTGACCGAGCGCTAAATCACAGAAGACTGGGTTCTAATGTTTTGATGAGTGACGTCAACCTTTTGTTTTCACCGTCTTCCCGAAAAGGAAGAAGCCCGAACTGATTATTTTTGTCTTGCAGGTGACAGAGTATTTAGTGAATTCGCAGGGCTGGCCGATGAGTACCTCGACATGGGAGCCTGCTAGTCACCTACCACATGCCTCACAGGCAAACTAAATTTCTGGTCATGCCACCATGGCTACGGGCTGCGGTCTGGGACAAGTTCCCAGGGCAAATACTGATCGGTTTAGAACTTTCGTGTCCCTCAGGATCGCGTAAAATAAAACGAAAAAAGGGTACCTGCGGTAAGTGTGACAAAAGGTGCCACATTAGTAGTGTATCATGTGCTTTAGATCTACGGTTGGTCAACGTCGTTTGCAAAAATTTTAGGCAACGAGATTCATTTTTGGCAACGGTTACGCTTGATTGACATGACACGTGATTCAAAAACTACAGTGCGATAAAAGCCGAACGCGTGTGTTTTCGTCAGTCCTACTTTCGTAACGAAACATACTAAACTGTTTGAGAAATTCAGCCCTACTATGTCTAACCCTACTGTTCACGAAAGAAATGGCGAAGTTCTTTACAAGCTTGGCAAAAGAAATCAGTCAGATTATTTTGCGTCCACGTGTCTGTTTGCTGGGAAAGCAAAGTTTCATATACGCGAGTTAGGCTAGGCGGCGACGGGGATCCCTTGATTCCGACCAAGAAGGGAATTTGCTTGAATATGGAAGAGTTCTATCTGTCATCAGTCATACGTCACTACGGAGTAAAATGAGAAGCACGCGCGCTTGCTTATACAGCCATTGTACGCTAGCTTTAACAGCAGCCACACGCTCTTTGGAACACGCACATCAGTATTTTCACCGAATACTTCAATCTTTCGTAAGCAGCCTCCAACTGCCGGTATCTACTTTCTGCCGGTAACATTTGCTTTTATCCCTCATATTCCTGTTATTATCTAGTTTCAGTTCACTCTAGATACAGCTACAAATTTAAAAGTCGACGAAGATGTCCGCCACTAATCAATCTCAAGATTCCTCCGATAGCCAACCTGGCACACTACAACCCCAACCTGGGGCATTTATACAACCTGGAAATGTTGAATCCCAAACTGGGAATGTTATTTGCCAACCTGGCAGCTCCGCGAGCCCCACAGGCAGCAGGCCGATATAATTGGCTCCACCCTGGTGGCGTTGAACCAGAACATGGCTAATATGGCCGATCTTTTGAAAGCGGTAGTCCAGAATGGCTCGCAGGGGCGTAAGCGCTCTCGTCAACAGGATCTATCAGACTCAAGCTCGAAGAAAAAGCCCAGCGATGGCCTTAGTCTGTCAGCATCAGACGCGGGCGTGCGGGCTTTGCTCGACGACGCGCAAGCGGAGGCCTCTCGCCGGATTCAACAACCGTTGAAATCCACTCCTCAACCTGAGGCAAATGCAGATCCAGAGGCATTCCTGGCTGCTACCGAAACCGAATTCGGCGACGGGGAAGCCTTGGGTGCTGCAGTAAGCCAGCGCATGGCGAACATGGAAAACGGTGCCCAGGGTTAACCCCGAAATATGGGCCAAAATGAACAATGGTCGGCACAAAGGAGACCTTAGGCTCTCTAACATACAGGAGACCCTCCAAAAATGCACTTTCAGCATGATAAAAAGCTGCGACATCCTCCAGAACCCATCCGCCATTGCCCAAGATGCGACTCTAATAGTCAACCTGCTATCCTTCAACACGGATACGATTATGCTCTTGGGACATGCCATGGGGGAACTTTCCCGCGTTCGCAGAGAACAAATTAAGCCTTGCCTCAAGGCTCGATTTCACTCCCTTTGCACCAAACCTCAGGAAGGGCCCCAAAAATCCTTTTTCCTATTCGGAGAGGACCTGGCAAAACAAATCCGCGACGCAAAGGAAACGAATAGTTTGGCGGCTACACTCGGAGTCCCTCCCAAGCCGGATAACTTCCGGCACAATCATGGCGAGCAGAGCTCGTACAACAGAAACTATCGCCCTACAACCCAAAAGCCTTTTTTAGGCCGAGGCAAGGGCAGAGGCAAGGGCAAAGGCTCGGGGAGATACAAGACAGACAAGAAATAGTCAGACAACTATCTCAACTGGCCGAGTCGGTAAGTTTTTCATCCTTGTTGTTACCCGGAATTGTGGCATATCTTAGGGACAATGAATGAATGTTAGCGATGGTATGCAAGGGGGAGTGTCTGATTCGCAATAGATGTAGACCATGTGTAATTACTAATAAGGCATCATAAGATGATTTGATTTACTCAACAAGACTATATTTCTGACAGGAAATGGTTTATCAGAAAAAATTTCCAAAACATTCCCAAGAATTTAAGACGGAAAAAATTTTTCGTGTGCCTCATTGCTTCGATTCAGAGCAATATATTTCTAACTCAATATACAACCGGGTGTTTAATTCATCCTTCAAACGTTGAATGAACAATATTCATAGTTACTGATAGTACATCGATCAATCCAACATGTTTCCCTAACATAGAGGGAATATATGCTGAAAAAAAATCAAAATATATGTGCTTGATAGTAAATCTCTTCGAGTTGGTGCTTGTTGCTAGGTCATTAACCATTGTTTGAGGTTTAATGAAGCGATGGCGGAATCAGTCTATTGATCTAGAAGGATCAAAGAAGGCGTGGGAAAAACTTCAAATACGTCAAAAAGAGTTCCTACGTATGCTGCCATTGACTTTACTACAAGTTCTTAAAATGTTTTCTCATGTAAAAAAGGACGAAAAAAAACAGAAATGGATATCTTTTGATGATAAAGAACGATTGGAAGTAATTCATGTTTACTCTATGTTGAAGTAAAAAGAATAGAATTAAGTAAACGTGAAAACGTAGTATAGATCTGAGGGGTGGGAAGTCACAAAAATAGTTTTAGGGTGACGTCATCACTCCTTTGGGACATCAAGGTGACGTCATCACCTCATGCTATCTGGACTAAACTTGGAAAAAAACACTCATGTTGAGAACTCTAAAGTGAATCCATACTATTATGTAAATAATAATAAAAATAATACATTTACAACGAGAAACGGAGAGATTTTGCATCCTATTGGGAAGCGTGGAATGTTTGCTAGCGTGACGGTGTTTGGTGGGAGGGAACCTCGGTTCCACATTCGCAAATTCTTCCTTAATATACAAGGAGATGATATGTATCCAACAAAGTCTGGAATTTGTCTTCAAGCTGATGAAATTTTTGATCTAACACGATGTGTAGATCAATTGTATACCATAGCAAAAACGATGGAAGGAAGTCAACAAGTCAATCAAGATCTAATGGGATATAAAAAACAATAACGCAATGACATTGTGTATCTTCAAGCTGATGAACTTTATGATCTAGCAACACGCGTAGATCGATTGTGTAGCATAGTCAAAACGATCGATGAGTGTCAACAAGTCAATCAAGATTGTGAGGGTATATAAAAAACAATAGATCAATAACATTGGGTGAAAATAAGTAGTATATCAAGAGATTTTTTATGACGTTTGTAAACCGACATGCATACTAATTTCTTAAACCGACATGCATACTAATTTCTGGGGGTTGCTATTCTGCGAGCCACCGAGTCCCGAGCCACTTGGGTCGAGCTCCGAGCATTTTGACGTATTTCTTGCCATTTTTTTATTAAATTAAATAATGCTAACTCAATAAGGCAAGGTGGCAAAAAGATTGACCATACCCCTTCTCGATATGATAGTTTTTCAAGTTATTATTAGTTTTCCAAAGACTCGCCTTTAAAATAGCCTAGGGGCTCGCCAAGAGGCACGCAAACGTGGAATGAGCTTTGGTTTCGTTTATAATTCTGTTAGGGGTCTGTTAGGTTACAACTCTGTGAAGGTTTTGATTGCATCAGAGGAAAGTTACATTTTTATAAACTACCATCAAATATATTATTTTATTTCAAGGCGTGCGGCTGTAATTGTATAGCTGATTTCAAAATTCATCTTTTGAAAGACGGAAGCTAAATCGCTATTTGTCGTTTGGGGGCGGCAGTTGCGAATGGAATTGAAGGGAGCGAGGAGCGTGGAAAAATCAGTCAATCTCCATGACTGCCTACCATGCCGGATAAACCGAGTAAGAGAAGTTGCAGGCTACGTGGTAACCAACTTATGAGCCATGGTATTTATAATTTTTAGGAACTGAGAATTGTTTGCTTTTTGCATTTCTTTGTTAGACTAATATTGTCGAATAGAGTGGAATATTAATCATTGGTACCTTGAAAATGACCACCGTATTATATGTCTGCTATTTTTTCCAGTTTTTAATGTGTTTTTCAAAGACTCGCTCAAAAAGGCTCGAGGCTCGCTAAGTGGCTCGCGGCTCGCAAATTAAACAACCTCCTAATTTCTTAAACCGACATGCGTTTTTTTAAACCGGTAATCCTTCAGTAAACACAGCGACGCGTGCCGTTAATCGTTAATTATTTATAAGTTCTCGGCCTTAAAAACTCTAAGCGCGTGGGTTTCCTTCACTCTCACTCTAATAACAAGTCATACTTAAACTAATCGAGATATTCAACACTACGCAAAACAATGTCTAACCCTGTTGTACACACGAGAAATGGCGAAGTGCTTTACAAGTTAGGAAAAAGAAATCAGGCGGATTATTTTGCGTCTACGTGTGTGTTTAAGGGAAAAGGACGGTTCCACATACGCGAGTTTCAACTGAATTGCGACGGTGAGCCTATGATTCCCACGAAAAAGGGAATTTGCCTGAATATGGAGGAGCTACAGATGTTGAAGGAATACCTTAACGAACTTTGGGAGACAGGCCAAGCCATGGAAGCAATCATTGCCGACCCAAGTCTAAATAAAGACAACGAACTTGATTACTTCGAAGAAAACACTGAACAATCCAAGACTCCTGCTCAAAAGAACACTCACTTTCTAGATGCAATTGAAGGAGGTTTAGCGCCGAAAAGACGAAAAGACTCTAAAGATACTATTCTAAAAGCGAGGAACATAAGGAAAAAAAAACAATGCGAAGTTATAGTGTACAAATTTATATGTAAAGTGACAGCGCTTGTTGGAAAATGTTAACTCGTATGCAAATTTGTTGTAAAACTTTGAAATTTGAGTCTAATAAATTGTTGTTGAGTAACATTCCTGTGAGTTAAAAATATATCAGATTACATCCCTCTCCCTTTTACACCTTCTTCTCTCAAGAAACGCTACTTAGTCAATCTCCTTGATATCAAGTCCCGCGGCTCCGACCTGTTGTCACACTCATCGATCGTCTTATTGTATCCGACCGATTATAAATTGTCAATCTCAACATCTTTCACAAGGAGCGTCATTCTCCTGGAATTTATGTCACCATTACAAGTACCTGAATCTTCGCCACAACCATATCAAAACTGTCAACTCTACTCTGTTTAACTACCTGGCTTGGCTAACCATTGATCTCTCTGAAAACCCGATAAACTGTTCACAAATTCAGCATCTTCAAAATGTTCGCTCGTCACTCTGCCACAAGACCACACAACAAAACCATTCAACTTCAAATCTGCACTCTGTCACCGCTTCTACGCCAAGTCCACATTCAACTTCAAGTCCCCACTCTGTCACCGCTTCTACGCCAAGTCCACATTCAACTTCAAGTCCCCACTCTGTCACCGCTTCTACACAAAGTCTACAAACCGAACATTCTACACATCACAGCTATACTAAAACACCGTCAATTTTGTTATTCAGTTCGTTTGCGTCCCGCAATTTGTGGCTGTTTCAAAGTTGCTTGATTGTTCCTGTTGTGTTTTTATGCATTTTACTGTGTTTGCAAGTCCGGAAGTTCTACAGACGTTTTTCATGTAGAATTGTCACCAACAGAACAGAACTTTGCGAGCTTCAAACTACGCCTAACTCCCTGTTCAGTTTATTCAACGAGGAGTGTGAATCATCTCTCTGAACTATTGTACGAGAGAGTATAACGAGAGACATATTTATTGTTCATGTTTTATATATCAAAAACTCTATAAACTGTAAATTAAAAGTTCTGTTATCTTCAAATGGTTGTAGGTTTCCTGTCCCAGTCCAGTATATTGGAAATCGCTGACTCTATTTAAATCTTTTGTTATGTTAAAAGTCGTTGTTTATTCCTGGACGAAAGAAGGTTAGATTTTGGAAACCGAAAATGTTTGCTCAGGGATTAAATTGCTTTTGTAAAGAAAATGCGCGCGTGTATGCTAGGATATATTATCGTCAACGGTTTTTAGAATTACAAACTTCATCTCAACTGCTCGAGTCTTGTGTAGTATCTTAATCATCTAATTTCTTTAGCATGGCGGAACAATTTTTCGAAAGTGATTTGGTAAGTTCTGCTTTTGTTTCAGTATCGTATAGTTTTTTTGTAAAATAATTTGGGTTACCTCCGTTTAATTGCAACATCCATCGATCTTTGTAACTTTGATGATACAAACGAAGAGTTTTCTGTGTTGGATGAATATTTACACGCGAATCAAGCGTCTGAAGACTTGTTTAGCCCAGACGACTGCTTAGTGTCGATGTTCGATATAACTGCGGTAAGTTCTGTAACAAATGACAAGAAAAGACTGGCAAGTCTATTCTACAAATACACAGGCACTAACGGGGGTCACTGCCAGAGGGTTTATTACGTGCCCTCCTTCAACTGGAAGAATAGATTTTAAGGAGAAGACGAGACCTCGGTTTATTGTCTCATCTGAAAGACGTGAAGCACAGTAGAACAAAGTTCAACTCACAATACGAACCGCTCCTGAGCTCACAGCGGTGAGAGACCCGATACCCGAGTCAACCGTGCTTCCCACAAAAGTTATTTTTTTTTTCTTTTTGTTTGCTTCTTCTTAGGATGAAATCGAGAATCAGCCTTTCAATGTAGACCAATTCATGGATCAATTTGTCTTACGAAATCAGGTAAGTTTCTAAACACAATAGCTGTATTCACACTAGAGACGGAAAACTCGTCTGAGACGAGTTTCTTGTCAGAAAAAGTTCCTGCTTTATGTCAATTCTGCTCAGAAACACTTGCTGGTCATCTGTCTAAACTTTCTCCTTCCAAAAAAATTGTTTTCACGTGATCACAGAAGAACAGGTAACCATATTCCAGGCGAGAAACTCGTCTCAGACGGGAAACTCGTCTCTAGTGTGAATACAACTAATTACAAGATGAATGTATGCATCATTACTCAATTAATTACCAACAAATTCAGTTCGCATAATTATCAAACAAAGACTGAGAAAGTGATGCGCTTTATACTTTTCGACTTTTCCTCCGGGAAAAGTACACTCGACCCCTCGATTTTACAAAGACGCTGAACCATGAAAAGATCTTGGAGTGTGTACGCAACGGGAAATTGTTTGGTTTTGTTGAGGTGGATATCCATGTTCCTGACCATCTCAAGGAAAAGTTCAGCGAGTTTTGTCCCATCTTCAAGAATGTGGAAGTCTCTAGAGAGGATATCGGTGAACACATGCAAACCTTTGCAAAAGAAAACGGTATTATCATTATTATCATTATTATTATTATTATTATTATTATTATTATATTATTATTATTATTATTATTATTATTATATTATTATTATTATTATTATTATAGTACAGTATAGTGTAGTGCAGTGTTGTATAGTATAGTGTTGTATAGTGTTGTATAGTATAGTGTTTTGCAGTGCAGTGCAGTGCTAAATATAGTATCACTATTATTATTTTTAACAGCAATCATGCAACGACCCCGCCGCACGTTGATCTCTAGCTTCTATGGGAAGAAAATACTACTCATCACTCCTCTCTTAAAGTGGTATCTCCAACAGGGGCTTGTGGTAACACACGTCTACCAGGTTGTGGAATACACTCCAAAATCATGCCTCAAAACGTTCGGAGAAAGTGTAAGCAATGCGCGGAGGGAAGGAGACTCGTACGAAGTTGAATCATGCAAGAACCAGATCAAACTCAACTTACCCTTACAGGTAAAACACTACGCACATGCAGTCTAACTTTAATAACAGGCTATGTATATATTATATATATATAAAAAAATTTTTGGCGAAATTAATTGATTGGTTGTATTATTCTTTTTGTAGATTGGAGCCTTTGTCTATGGCTACGCGAAACTTCGAATGTTGGAGTTTTATTACGAATGCTTAGATAAGTACCTAGACAGGCGTGACTTCCAAATGATCGAAACGGATACTGATAGTTTATACTTTGCTATTTTTGGGGGAATCACTTGAAAGCTTGGTCAGACCCGAGTTACGAGAACAATTCCAAGCTGACAAGCCCAACTGGTTTCCCAGAAATGATACGCCAGAGCACGCAGCCTACGATCTGAGGCAACCTGGTTTGTTTAAACTTGAGGCAGAATCAGATGGAGCAGTAGCCCTTTGCTCCAAAACCTACATTTGTTTTTCACAAGATAGTTGTAAATATTCTTGTAAAGGAATTAACAAGAGAAATAACAACATCACAAAAGAAAGGTACCTGGTACCTGTTGCGCACCAAACAGTCAAGCTCCGGTGTGAATCGCGGATTTCGTGTTGTTAAGAATGCTATGATTACTTACACTCAAGAGCGAAACGGATTCTCGTATTTTTACCCGAAACGCAAAGTGATGGCTAATGGGGTATCGACGTACCCACTAGATATCTAGAAATTGTAAATACATAAACGAGTCTGCTAGAAAAATGTAAAGAGTGTATATATTCATTAAAGACATGTGTATCAACTCAACTCGTCCCTCTTGTCCCTAGCGTCCCTTATGTTCCTGTCTAGAAGGGTTATAGAGGTGGGTTGTGTCTGTTTTCCGTCATTTGGATCTCGTAGTGAAAGGATAACCATGCGAAGGAAATGTAAAAATTGTCCGATTCCTGGCTGTCAAGCCAAATATTTAGTGAAACTTTCCAATCATCTTAGTCAAGTTCATGACTTATCTTCTCAACAACGAAAGTATTGGTTACAAGAAGCAAAATTACAAAATACTATGATCGCACGAGATTACAATACAAAGCATGTGAGCGCTTGGACTATTGAGAGCTATAAAACCTGTTGCGTTGCTTATAAGCGATCATTTTGAAGTTATGGACACTAGACTAACACATCCCTTTAGTGCGATCGTTGCGGGCCCGAGTCAGTCGGGCAAAACCATGCTGATTAAGAAACTTTTACAAGAGGGTGAGAATGTGATCCGTGGAGCCCCCGAAAAGATTATTTGATGTTACGCCTTAGACCAAACAGCTTATCACGAGATGCAGCAAAATATTCCAAATATAACGTTTGTAGAAGGGTTCCCTGCCGATTTGGAAATTCAATTAGATCCTACAATCCGTAATTGTATCGTAATTGACGATTTACTGCACCTGGCCAACGACCCAAGACTCAGTCAATTATTCTACAGAACTTGCCACCATAAAAAATTGTCTTGTTTTTTCATCGTACAAAATTTTGTCTTCAAGGGAAAGAAATGCGCACTGCAAGCTTGAATACCGATTATATATTTCTCTTCAAAAATCCAAGAGACGGTTCTCAAATTGGTTATTTAGCACGTCAAATGTTTCCAGGACATACCAAATACATGAAAAACGCCTTTGAAGATGCGACCGCAAAGCCTTACGGGTATCTATTGTGTGATCAAACGCCTTTGAAGATGCGACCGCAAAGCCTTACGGGTATCTATTGTGTAATCTGAAAAACGACTGTCTCACGGATGATCGACTGAGAACCAATATTCTCCCTGGAGAGATCCAATACGCGTATAAACGAGTATAAATATATTTAGGTTTTCGCGTTAGCTTCATTTGACGATGAGCCGTCAAGCAAGAAGCAACTACCATCACTTAAAGGTGTTATCTCGCAGCAAACCTCACCAAGTCAAAGCTATTTTAAAAGTAGCGGACGATTCTCTTATCAAGACCTTGTGTGAATGCGTTTATAACACGCTTAAAGAAATCGTACCAGTTACCCCTCAACAGCGACACAAGCTTTGTCGACACAGAAAACTTCTTTTAAAGTTGGTGGATAAAAAGATTCCCGTGAGTCCGAAACGCAAAGAGCTGGTCCAGAAAGGGGGTAATTTACTGACTGTTTTGTTACCACCAGTGCTTAAGATCTTGGAAAACTTTTTATAATGCAACACGCCAGGAAAATGGTCCTTCTCCCAGAACACACATTACAGAGACTAGAAAGAAAACAGAAAGTCAGCAACGCCCCTTAAAACCAACAGACTGAATGAGTTAGATCAAGAAATGCAAGACGCGTTGACAAGTGAGGAATTGACTAACGAAGAAAAAGTTAGACAGCATATTCAGACCCTCCAAAATTACCTCACATATTATAAACAAAGGAAAGAAGAACCCTTGAAAGTTAGATTGGAAAGTGTTGAAGAAAAAACGAAAGAACCTTCGATCATTTCTAAGGATAAAATTGAACAAGAAATTCTTAAAAATCTTCCAAGCTCGTTGACTAAAAGGGCAGAACGCATGATTGAAAAAATAAAAGAACATCCTGACATCGTCACTTGGGATGAAAAAGGTCAAGTCTTGTTTGATAAAACATCTATGGACGGAACCCATATAGTAGACCTATTAAGCGATTTTCTGAGAACAAAGAAAGGGTATGATCCGGTCGGTTGGGAATCTTTTGCCAAAGCACTCGTAAAAATGAACGCCCCAGAAGATTTAGTACGCAACCAAGAAAGGAGACAAACTATGAGACAATTCAAATCACCCGTACCCACCACTTCCCACGAACCAGTAGATAAAGAAACAGATGTTTTATCACCAGCTCCTTCAAACGAGACGCCGCTTGTAGGACCTATACGCCAAAAGTCTAAAAACCCTCAAAAACAACTTCGTCAACGATGGTTAAAGTTTTAAAAGTTTGAAATAAAATAAAACAACAGTTAATAAACTACGTGGTGTGAGTTATTCTTCTTTCTAGACATTTGATGGATGTGTGTTACACTAATGTTGCGTAAATGATGGTATACAAATCCGTAATGCTTGGTAATAAATTGGAATACATAATTATCATTTTTTTGACTATTCGATGAAAATCTTCCTAAAATATTTTTCAAAGTTTTTCCTCTACTGCGTAGCAACAGAAGTCCTTGAAGAGCTTTTGTGTTAAACGTCGACTCCGTTGTGTTATTATCCAGAAACGACTCTTGAGAAACACTTGTGGTCGTAATCCGTAGCTGTCAAAAAACTCCCCTGTTATCATTCCTTCGTTGTCTTTATACATAAAAAACGCCAACCAATGGGTTCCTGGTTCTCCCTTTTTATCGCTATTGGTAACTTGAACGTTTTTCCAGTCAATCCATCTGAAGGGTAGACTCCTTGAAAATAAGGCTTTGTATATCGATCTCTTGACAGTACAGCTTCAATCTGACGCGAGTTCATTATCCCCAGATTACGGTAATATTGCAATTTGCGTCGATCGAAAGAACCGAGTCGAACTCACTGTAAATTAGATAGGAGATAGTAGCTGGCAGGGACTCGGCAAACTGAATTCCGAGTCTAAGGTTTCCTTGTTTTATACTAGAGATGTGCGGGCCGCTGGAGTGATCTACGCTTAAATCAAAGCAGTACAGAGCATATCGCTGGGGATAGTCTTTGAGAGCAATGTGATTTCCAGTGTTATGAAACATGGTTCCTGTGCCGTTAAACAAACTCATGTAGCCAGCAAGGTACTGGTTTTTACTGTAGTCTAACTTTAATGGTAGCATCGGCGTAGCTTCTCCGTTCACGTAGACAGCAACTTGACTGACGTTGAAATGTTGAAAGTTAAATGGGTTGTGACTGTAACTTCCGTTAAAACCTCTGTTGTCCACAAAACCTATCACAATTCTTTTCGGAATAAAGCCTAGAAACACATCGTCTGGACAAAATGACATGTATCCAGCCGGAATACTGAGTGCCTTGCATTCAACACGACTGACGCGGTTTCCTGGCTCGCTTACGTTTTGTAGCCTTTTTCCTTTTTCCTTCTCCGGACTGATTTGGTGGTGCATTCTGGGAAGTGACGTCAGAATACATTCGCTTTCCAGATTGCGCGACCTTGTTAAAATTAATTTCTTCTCCGTTCAGCGCGTCTTTCGCGAGCGATACCCTTTCTTTGAGTGCAGCTTCTCCTATCATTTTCGCTTTAGGAATAGCAGCTCTAAACAGTCCCCTTAGCCACTGACCAAGACCATATCCTTTTTGTATGTCAGCTCCGTGAAACGCTGGCAAGCTACAACCGTTTTGCTGTGCCTGGTTAATGTAGTGTTACCAATACTCTTCCAGATCGAAATGGGACTTTTGTCGAAGTTTCCAAGCATATATTCGTTTCGACTGTATCGATAAATTTTCTGCTGACTGGTAGGTACTGTGGGCTCACAAATGTGCGTGTCACGCGTTCCCCATCGTTTCCTTCCACGGGAATAACTCGAGTGAGAGTGAAGGAAACCCACGCGCTTAGAGTTTTTAAGGCCGAGAACTTATGAATAATTAACGATTAAATCGAATTTCTTAAACACGATGTTTCACAGACCTTTAATTTAAAATTGTAAGACACGTAATCTAAATATCTGTGTAAATACAGCTGATTGAAAAAGAGGATAAGGTTTATATTTATACTCCAGCATCACTCCCCCGACTAAGCAAAAAACTACGCCATTTTGTGGCACGGGCTTTATCGAGTATGTAAAGTCCTAAGTCAGGTCAACTTTTTGGTAAAAACGTGCGATAACCGACAGGTAACTGCGGTTATCCATGCAAACCGAATGAAACACTATTTCAACCAAAGCAAACGCCCTGTGGCGCCGCCTATTGATAATGAAGACTCGATTCGGTGTACACTATGTGAGGATGAAATCCCAGAAGATAGTTTTGAACCAGAGGAAGCTAATAAAGCACAAAATTCCTCAGAAAACGAAGCGCGTCCTAACAAAGGAACAAAGCAAAACAAAGATACGACATCTCGCATACGCAATGATGACCAATTTATAAGGTTAAGAAATTACTTGAAAAACGGAAGAAAAAGGGTATCACACAGTATCGAGTCTTATGGGAAGGTTTACCCCATTCCCAGGCAAATTGGGAAGATGAAGCTAATATCCTGGGTTGATTGATCAATTTAACACTTCCACTCGACGTCAACACAGAAAATAAATCCCAATTAAAAGCTGATAACACATTAGTTTTATTTTACTTTCTCTTTAATATTACATTTTTGTTTCCTTCATTTTAGACTTCCCTCTTGCGATAATAATGGATCCCTCACGTGACCTTAAGTTGCATAAGAACTCAAGTTCAAGCGATCGTTACAAAGAACCGTGTTTCATAGCGATCGACAACAATTCGGTCCCAATGCCTTGTTTAACGTCCAGTTAATCATGTTTCCCTTACAGTTAATCATAATACGCTTTATCGTATCAGCCATTATTACCGTTCTATTTTTAACAACAATTCTGCCAAGTATTTATGTCAATATTGTGCTGTTAGCCATTCTCTTCCATTGGGTTGTTTACGGACTTTTGATTCATTTGCCTTGCATTATTTGACCGACTTCATAAACGGTATCGAACCTTACGCAATTCCTACAGAGTGCCACATCCAACTAATTTCTATCTGTGGTTTCCTTAAAATTTCTGAACAATTTCTTAGTACGATTGTCGTCGACACAATCCTACGTCCGCATGATCAACTCGATAAACTTTTCATTTTTACTCTTTTCAACCATAGTTATTTGTTGTTAACTTCAACTGCACCAACCATGAACTATTTGCATTTACTAATGCTTATCACCTTAGCTTCGCTAGTTTCACCTCGAAAACAAGACGGGTTTTTTGATAGTGCAGGAAAACCCGTAACATTTTACCCTTCCTCTTAATTACTAGCCCGCAATACAAAGCCTTTAGTTTTGTTTGACCAGACCGAGTTAATTAATTTCGTTATCAAACTACCGGCTAGTCCCTTAGGTAAACAACAAACAATTAAGACAAAATGTTCGGAACAGCAAAAATCATTCATGACCGCTCTTCTTAACTCAGCTCGTTCAACCAACGAAGCTACTCGGCGTTTACTAAGTTTTCTAGCTTGGACCGGGTTAATTGAATGTGACCAACTTTTGACTAAACTTTTCCAAACTGAAACAAAACTTAGACCACAAATGCTTTGTCCTCGTGTTTACAAATCATCTTTTCAAGAATGCAAAACATGGGCTTCCAGAAAATGTATTTTTCAATCCCCTGAAGAAAAATTATGGCTTAAAACTTCACATCGCTCCAAACGCAGTTCATCTTTCGCCTGCCATATGGGATTATTTGGAATTCCACGGCTAATATTTGAGGCCACGGGTGGCTCTTGTGAAGCTAATAAAATCTCAAATCTAAAGAGCACACTTCGCTCCATGTCCAACATTTTGAAGGACGAACAATCGCTTATTGAAAACGTCCACGGACGTCAGACTTACATTCTCAAAATCACTGACCAATTGGTATCCAAAACGAACCATTTGACAGACAACCTTAAGACTATTTCCTCTACCTTGAAACAATGGCAAGCTGAAATCAACAAATTTGCTCAAGATGAAAAATGTCATTACAATTCGGTACTTGAACTTTTTTTCAAATATAACTTTGAAAATAGTAAGATTTTGACCTCTATTTTACGACTTTTCGAAATACAAGAATTTTAGGCCAAATCTCTCGCTTACGCAACAAAGAACTAGTTGGTCTCCATGATTTACCACTTTTCTCCTAGCTACATTATTAATTAAATTGAAAACGCAACCACATTTGAAACAAACAATTTCGGCCTTACAAGAGGGTTATCCTTTGTTAATTATTGACTTTGAACATCGCTCTGGCAGGTATATAAATTTACATATTTTGCTGACATTACTTAAAGTTTCTTCCTCACGTTCACTTTGTAGTCAAGGAACTTATGTTTGTCCTACTAATACACTAAGAATGGACGCAAATGTAGACTGGCTTGGGCTGCCTTGGCACCGTGGATCGCAGGTTGTAAATGTGCGTAACCACAGACTGCACAAGTCTACAGGATATAATTCACATTGGAGGACACTTCTATCTCTCTGCACGCAGACAACGTCTATCACTCAGCAATGGAACTCTGGACATGACTCCGTTAAGTATTTTCCATGCAATTCTACCGACGAACACTTGGACATGGGTTTCGGCCCTTGCCCAGAGACCTTGACTTTCTCGTTACCAGTGTAATATGTACAATACACACTTGGCACTGACGATCAAACTCTAAAGCTGCATTATCAATCGCTCAAATTCGCGCCTAAGATCAAAATGAATAAAACCAATTTCAAGCCCTTGGACCAAACTTATAATCGAATCAACGATCGCATTTCACAAGAAATAACGCAAGTACGCAACGACATCGACAAAATTCACGAGGCTTGGTTAACAACATCAGCCGAGAAAGCTGCCTACATAGCTCTCTCTTTGACATTGTTACACACTTTATTGGCAATCGGCGCTGCTTATTATTATCACAGAAACCGTTCCTCTACAAAAGTACTCACCAAATCCACTACAGTCGCCAAAGTCGAGGAAATTTCGTTAAAAGATTGTTGTGAGAAATGTGACGACCCTTATCGGAACCTACTAACGTTTGACTCTTATATACAATCTCCATAGCAATGGCTTTTCCTTTGGTAGTAGTTATCGCCCTTGATGGTTTCAAGCACGGCAATGAGCCCTTTCAACCAAGAACAATCAGCCTCGTGGACCCCTTTGGGCCGACCAGTCACAACGTCCTCATTCGGATGCCGGAGGCCCACACGGCAAATGTGGCGGCCCTCAGGACGTACACATACCAAGCGCGCCACCAACAACACAACATGGGCAGCGACGGTATACCACTCCCGCGGCCCTGGCCATTCTGCAGGGGTTGATCTACCAAGTGCAGCGGGAATACCCGACACCGGCGACGCCCATGAAAATCCTGGTGAAGGGCACCGAACAGTTGGCCCTTCTACAGAGCTGGTTGCCGGACCTCCCAGACAGCCGTTTTTTCAATTTAGACGACATGGGATGTCCTAGATTTAAAGAATTGGCGGCTGCATGGGAGGAACCGACGACAAACCGCAAGGCGCGGGCATACGCTTTGTGGTTTCGTCGCGACCTAGCAAACCGCAATTATTTATGCCGTTGATCCACATGACTACAGAAAGAAGAAACGAACACTAAAAAAAAAACAGAACAATTGCATGTAATCATCTTCTCTCTCTCTATATATATATATATATATATATATATATATATTATCTTTCTTCGATATACAAATACATGTAACACTATTTTATCAATTTCACTTAGTTTCTCGTATACAACAGTGATCAAGTCTGTATAACCTTTTTGGTCTTTTATCACTCGTGTAACCCCATCATACACAGGAGATTAAACTCGTCAATTTTTGATTTCTAAACAAGAACACGACTTGGCGCGCTTTCGTGATCAACACTTTTTTTCGTATTTTATACCTAATTTTCTAATATTGTTTCTTCCTTACGAAAATTTGCGCCTCTTTTTCTTTATCCAAACAAAATACATAACAGCGGCTCTTTCAGGAGCCACCAGATAAACAAAATTCTATGATCAAATACTTCTAACATTTTACAAAACGATCACAATTGACCTTCCATATACCTTATCTCTTGTATCACTTATATGTTCGCTTTTGTACACGAGGTTTTTTTAACTGTTTGCTAGAAGAGGAACCTTCTCCAATCGTGGCAGATTGGAAGTCCGCCTGGACGATTCGTTTATGGCAGATGTAAACTCTAACAAACTCCAGACGCGGCTAGGCAAAGAGAAACGAAAAATTTCGTATCTTATTCAACAAACATTTAAAAAATGATACTAAAGAAAAACATCCAGAATTATTTATTAAAAAATGTTTAGTTATATCATGGGTTTGTGCGTGATGCGAGAGTCATTATATTTCATTGCAACATTATTTGGGAGGTAGGTACAGCCTTTCCAAGTGAAAATTTATACTATTTGTACTATGGCGTGATGAAAGCTACTAAATAAATAAAACATTAATATTAGGGCTCAGTAGATCAAATGTTTAGAAAACAAACGAATTTATTGGAATTAATTGAGTAAGTTTTATTTTATTTCTAGGAGGACATTTGCGTCATCTACCAAGAAGAGGGCGAGGAGATGGAGACCTTACCGTGCTGTCGCGAGCTAGTACATGTGAACTGCAACAAGCATTGGATGGCGGTAGCACCTACACTGCGCTGCGCTTATTGTCGACACGCAGTAGATAATCGAGGGTATCCTTTAGAGAAACTCTTCCTCTAGCGCGAGGAACAGGAGGAAGTCCTGCAGGATCCTGACATGCGAGGGTATCTCAGGCAGATGCTCGCACTAGAGAAAGATAGCCTCACTCTCGCCGTAAGAAGGCTACTTATTTTAAGAAGACAACAAAGAATAGAAGAGTACTTTAGGGGAGCGGACTTTTGGGATCAGCGTTTTCAGATCCCAGAAGATTTCGCTGCTAAGCTATAAGTGACTCTTCTAGGATTAGGAAAGTGCCTCCTCTAAAGTAGGTCATTAATCATTGTTTGATGTTTAACGAAGTGATGGCGGAATCAAATATGCCAAAAAGAGTTCCTACGTATGTTGCCGTTTACTTTACTACAAGTTCTTAAAATGTTTTCTCGTGTAAAAATGGATATAAAAAACACAAATGGATATGTTTCGATGATAAAAAAACGATTGGAAGTAATTCATGTTTAGTTTCAGGACTGATGATCAATTACTCTATGTTAAAGTAAAAAGAATAGAATAAAGAAAACGTGCAACAAGAGCCTAATTGGTTCTTGCGTAACACAAGATCAAAAATCCGTTAACACTAAAGGTTAAATAAGTTAATGAAAAAGGAACTCTTTTTTACGTGTATATGTTGTATTCCTCAAAATTGGATGCCATATCAAGAGTTCTAAATAAATGAAAGTCTAGGATGAACTTAAAAATAAATTGGAATGTATGTTACACAATGAAATTCAATGATATAAACAAAATTTAGTGACAGACGCTATAAGTCAGTTAGTCGGGTCAGCTAATTAACAGAGTAGTGAAAACTTTGAATAAACGTTGAACTTCTCAGATACACAGTCACAGGTAGGTATAAAAAATGCACATTTCTATAAATGTATATTAGCGATGTTATAAAACGTCAGAATAACAACATTAAAGACAGTTTGGGTTTGGCGTCTAATTTTGACCTGAACAATTGGGTGATCATTCTTTTAGAAAATGAGCATCGCTTTTTTTTTCCGTTTCCAATGGATACGAATCTTGTATAACTATAAATAAGAAACACGGAGTATTCACTTTACCCCTGAAACTATCACGAAAGATTGAAGTCATTGAAAATGAAGTCATCATGGGTAAGTATCTGATTCATTTTCTGTATTTTTAAAAAAAAGAAGACGTACTGCTTGGGTAGTTGTGTGGCCTATTCAACAAAAAAATTCATTTAGCTGATCAACCACAGATATTCAGACAACTAACACTTCATATCTGATTCTTAGGCGAAATAAGTTTCTAATCTGTGATAAATAATTTGATGTTTTTTTTCTTGTAAAATGCAAAAAATGCAAGACGAAGACCGAAAACGTGGCGGTGCCGGACCCAAGAATTGGTTCAGATGCACGGCGTGTGGGTAAGTCTATATAATGAAACTCATCCCTAACTTTGACGTAATTCTTATGTGTGGTTATTTTTCTTTCTTATCAGTGTAAAAGTCGATGGAGCAGGGGCCATGGGCTCACTTGATTTCATGTGCGCGGTAATGCGCAATATCGAGGTCCCACGATAGTAAGTATTAACTCAACATTGATATGTTTGCTATGACGAAAACTCGAAACAAAACGGATTGGGTACTATACTAAAATCATGATCCCAAGTAGATTTCCTCGTTTTTCTAATAGTTTCTACAACTAATTTTGTATTTTTCTTTTTGTTGTATTTTTCAGCGAGGCGTCAAAGAGTGACTAGAGTTGTCGCAAGGGCGTGAGTGAGTGTGTAACGAGTAAGCGAGTGCGTGTGAACATGTAATGAGAGTGTGTGTTATTTTTTAATAAATCAATTTGCTTTTAAATATGATGTATATAGATATACATATCTTTGTCCGCATCCTTTGCGTATTTTCTTAAATGCAAATACCGAAATTTGAGCGTGCTTTTTTCTTACAAGACAACAATCCTCCAAGATGGCCGCCATTCAATTTCAAACACACCCCATTCAAATCCTTTCAAAGTACAACTTTTAGTATAATGTTTTCCTAAGATTTTTTGCTCATTTTTTACGATAATTTCTGAAATCCTTTTAACTCCTTTTCCCCGTTTTTGCGTGTTCTTCGGATTTTCACACAACCCTAAAGTGTGCCAGAGACCCAGGTATAGTAGTAAGGCGAGCAACATTAGAGAACATTTTCAGGAAAAAAACCCGATGCGAACTTGAAATGTGTGCAAAGTTATATGTAAATTGACAGCGCTTGTTGGAAAAGAATCACATTGCAGTATGCAAATTTGTTGTAAAACTTTGAAATTTCAGTCTAATAAATGTGTTGAGTAAACTTCATGTGTGTTAAAAAACCCTCCCTCTTACAGCTCTCACAAGTCGATATCTTCAAATCATTGCGCTTTTAGTTTTGATCTCTGCTTTATTATTATTATTCTAAAACCCTACTGCTAAACCTTCGACACAACCGTATACGAGATATCAACACTACTCTGACTAACCACTTGGCCTGGCTCACCATCGATCTCTCCGAAAACCCTTTTAGTTGTTCTCTGATCTACCATCTTCAAAATGTAAGCTCATCATACTGCCTCAAGACCACACACCATAGCTATTCATCTCCGCATCCAACAAGTCTACCGCATTCGATCGCCACCACCGCCGCTACAAGTCTTCGCATCACTATGAATTCTTCGCTTCAAAATTACACCACAACTTCGTCACAACTTCGTGTATTTTAGTTCGTTTTCGTCTCGTAATATGTGGTTGTTTCAAAGTTGTATCATTGTCCCTGTAGTATTTCTTTGTATTTTAATCGTCCGGATGGACATTTTCAGCGAGAATGGAACCTCCACAAGAATTGTGTGAACTGCAAACTACCCCAAACTCTCTCTTCAGTTTATTCGAAAAGGATTGTGATTCTTCACTATAAAACGAGAAGAAATCTTTATGAGTATAAAGAACTTTGTTTAGACTTTATATAATAATAAAAGTTTTGTTCTGCTAGGTTTAAAATGTTGTGGGATTCCTGTGTCTTTACCAAGTGCAGATATCGGCAACGATTTCGCCTCACTGATTCTTTTTCAAATTTGAAGGCTTAGCATTTGCTATAGAGAAAATATTTACATTTACATTTTTCAGCCGTTGAAAACTTATCAAAGCTGTGAGTCGTTTAAGATTTTGGCAACGATCACGCCTCACTGATCCTCTTCAAATTCAGGGATTAACTTCTTTTGTAGAGAAAACGCGCGCCTGAATATTTCCAGTACTCTAACCGTCAATCGGATAACTTTCTAAAGCTGCGAGCATCTTGAGTCAAGAGTTTTGTAGCATATTTCTTCATCATGGCCGAGCACTTTTTCCAAAGTGATATGGTAAGTTGATGTTTTATTACCGCCAAGAGGTATTCGTAAAAGAGTTTTGTAAAATAATTTGGGTTATCTCCGTTTAATTCCAGCTTTCAACATCCATCGATCTTTCTAACGTTGATGTCAGTGATTCAAACGAGGAGTTTTCTGTGTTGGACGAGTTTTTGCACGGGAATCAGGCGTCTGAAGAGTTGTTTAGCCCAGATGACTGTTTGATGCCAGTCTATTCTATATCACAGACACTAAGGGTGGTCACTAGCAGAGGGTCCCTAGTGGTTCTTTAACATCCCTCCTTCAACAGAGTAGACCTCAGTTTAGAATCGTTTTCATCCGTAAGAGGTTAAGTGGAACAAAGTTCACAGCAGTGAAATACCCTAACACTGAATCTTTTTCACAAAATGTTGATTTTTATTTATTTATTTTATTATTATTATTTTTCTTTTCTTAGGATGAAATCAAAGATTTCTTAGGATGAAATCAAAGAGAATGATCCTTTCGACGTAGAAGATTCCTTCCTCGTCCAAAAGCGTTTGCTTTCAAAAGTTGCGTGGTATAAGCCATTGTCAAAAGAAACGCTTAAAGAGTAAACTAACAAAGTAACTTGTATAGCAAAAATCTTACTTTTCTAGTCGATTACGATCAAGGAAGGGACGGAAGAAAGTGTTGTTTTTCCATTTAAAGCGTTTAAAGAAAATCAATCAAAAATGTATTGCCCGGTGATTTTTATTATTATTATTAGCCAATGCTTTTTACCATTATAGCAGTTGCCAACACAAATTAATTGTTGGTTGTCTTTTAGCCATTAACCCCGGGAGACGATAGAACTGTTCAGGAACTAAAATTAATGTGTGAGGCATTTTAACCTTGATAACAGCAAATTTGCATCCGTTCTCAATCATATCAAACAAAAATACATCGAAATCGTCACTCCACGTTCCCGCTCTCACCAGAGCGTAAAACATGGCATTTCACGTCTCAGTTCAGATGAAAACGGTCGAAATGCATTTGACTTTATAGATTTGCACGTGCAAGCATTGACTCTGCAATCAAGTGTACTGTTCTTTGACGTTGTCGTTCTCGTTGCCGTTGTCGCATCTTAAAGTCCCTATTATTTCTTCCTACATAACAACGGCTCTTTTAAACAGAATGTCACCTGTCCAATATGCAACAAATGCTTCACACGGCATGACACATTAAAAAGACACAAGAGCGATGTTCATGAAGGTGTTCGCCCCCACGTCTGTCATCTCTGCTCAAAGGAGTTTAAGAGAAAGTCTCATCTGGAGAGGCACCTCCAATGGCATGAAAAGAGGGCAAGAAAAACATTTACCTGTGGTAAGTGACAAAACTTTTTTTGAAATCAGCGTATTCAAAGTGCACTATGCCACACATCAAGTGCCACATTCTTGACCTGAATCTAGTCCTCGTCCTCCTTCTTCCAGCGATCCCATTACAGATGCAGGCCCCTCTCAGGGACTGGTGATTTTTTAAGGTAAACATTACAGTGTACAGTTTTGATCCAGTTGAGCAATCCTGTCATGGCAACGCTGATCAGGCGTTCAATCAAACATCATGACTCCACCATGGCTTTAAACTTGTACAATTCTCACTTTTCTTACGTGCGGGATTTGCAAAAATACTCAAAAAACTATTCCTGTTCAAAATGTGGTAAGCTATGGAAAAGTGTTTTTTTATCATGCATTTAACCAAAGACATTCACCACCAGAACCCATTGTACATAACCACCCCAGTGAAGACAAGGAAGATTGCTATCTTAAGAAACTGAGAAAGAAATTGGAAGAGTACTTGAAGTAGCTCCCTGTCATTGGCTATAACAGTGGAAAGTATGACCTCAACCTGATCAAGAAATATTTGGTTCTTGTTCTCTCCAAAAAAGAAATTCCCATGGTGATAACGAAGCGTCAAAATAATTACATGGCAATTTTTACAGAGCAAATACGATTTCTTGATATCACAAGTTATTTAGCACCAGGTTTCAGTTACGAGAATTTTTTGAAAGCCTATGAGTGTGAACAGACAAACACGGTGATTTGAATCCTGATCTGTTCGAACAGAAGCCCTTATTTTCATTTTCTATGTTGCTCTTATCTGAGTTCTTGCAGTCGGGCTATTAAAGTATTGAGCACTTTACTAAAGGCGAGTCGGTCATTTGTAAATCATTCGAAACCTTCCAGTTCTGCCCCTAGCACACTTTAAGACACTAGATTTAATTCCAGCTTGTTCATAAACTAAAAAAATCTCAACTAAAAAACGTTTGACTTGAACGTCCAATTTTCGTCAGTAGCAAGTCATTTTCGTGCCATGCAGTTAGCGTGAAGCGCGCGAGGATTTGAGAAGGAAATGACGTATTTGTTCTTTGGACTTAAACCTAAACAATCTTCGGCGCCACAAAATGGCAGCGCACGAGGCAAGGAGGTATGAATGTGCAAAGTGTGGGAAACGCTTTCGCCGTTCCGATTATCTACTGGGTCATATGCGGCGTATGCACACGCATGAAACCATATTCAAGTGCGGTGTTTGTGGGCAGGAATTTTCCCTCATACACCAGCTACGGCGGCACCAGTCCAAACATCACCAGGATGGTGGTGGGAAAAGGAAGGCTGAAAACATCCGAGGTAAATATAGTTCAGATAAGATATGCTGTAGAGAAAAACGCTGAAAAAAGTGGTATCATATCATTATTTTCAATAGCCACACCAAATTTACTATCCCGACCACACCCCAGTCACCATACCAAGCCACACCTCGACGAGCCACACCAAAACCAACTTTTCCAACAACACTTTGACGGCCCGAGCGACCACACCCCAATCGTGGCTACCGATTTTACCAACCACATCCACTGCGGTGCACACATTATCGGCACTCAGTAAATAATGTAGGGTCTCAATCAGAGGAGCTTGTCCTTCATCGCGAGGAACAGGAGGAAGTTCTCCAAGATCCTCACATGAGATGTTACCTCAGACAAACGCTCACGCTGGAGGAAGAGAATCTCGCTCTCGCCATTCATCGACTACTTATAGCAAGTAGACAACAAAGACTAGAATACTATTTTAGAGGTATTTATAAACGTGATGCAAGAATGCATACTTGTACAGCTATTCAGTACATCAGTTATACGAATATCTGATTCCTCATTTTATAGCCCTGTTTTGTAAATCAAATCATCTTTTGCTACCTCATTAGTAATAACACATGGGCTACATCTATTGTGAATCAGACACTCCCTCTTGGATACCATCGCTAACATTCATTTATCAGAAGATGAACGGTCCTATGCTTTTTATGAATCGCTAACATTCATTGATCAGAAGATGAACGGTCCTATGCTTTTTATGAAATACAGTGGTGGTTACGAAACGAATTGAATTTTGTTTGTTAGTGCAAACAAGTTGGGTAGGCGCTGGTCTTCCAAGTAGACCAAAATCACTCAGCACTGTCCCTAGCTGATGTCAAAAGAGGTCACGGTAATTGGTTGATGGGTAGACAAAGGGAAGCTAGGCAGTCTCTCTTCCCTTGAGGGCGAAAAGGGGCGGGTTACTCATTACCTGGCGCGCGTTACTTTTTAACCAGAGAGAGGTCAAACCGTCAGTTCAGTTGAACAAACACAACCAAAGAGCGCGTGTCTCGGGATTGAAGGAGGCCAAACACTAAGGATAAATGGCTAAAGCACGTTACATACGCTAAAAAGAAGAGTAGTAATGCATGTGGTTTAAAATCTCGTTTGTCAACGGCGTTTCCAAAAATTTTAGGCAACGAGATTCATTTTTTGGCAACGGTAACGCTTGATTGACGTGACACGTGATTCAAAAACTACAGTACGATAAAAGCCTAGCGCGTGTGTTTTCAGCACTCCCACTCTTTAACGAAACATACTAGACTCTACTAGCTCTACTATGTCTAACCCTACTGTTCATGAAAGAAATGGCGAAGTTCTGTACAAGCTTGGCAAAAGAAATCAGTCAGATTATTTTGCGTCCACGTGTCTGTTTGCTGGCAAAGCAGTTTCATATACGCGAGTTTATGCTCGGTGGCGACGGGAATCCTGCGATTCCAACCAAGAAGGGAATTTGCCTGAATATGGAAGAGTTAGAGGTGCTGAAGGAATGTGTTAACGAACTTTGGAAGACTGGAAAAGCAATGGAAGCTATTAATGCTGACCCAAGCCTCGTCAAAGATAACGAACTTGATTACTTTGAGGAAAATACAACAGCTCCAGTCGCTACTCCCGATCAAAAGAACATTCATTTTCTCGATGAAATCGAAGGAAGCTTAGCGCCGAAGAAGTGTCGTGTGGAAGACCCTGAAGAATCGCGGAAATTTTCTGCAAGACCTGTAAAGTTGTTTCCTAAAGGCGAGCAACATTAGAGAACATTTTCAGGGAAAAAAAAACAATGCGAACTTGAAATGTGTACAAAGTTATATGTAAATTGACAGCTTGTTGGAAAAGAATCACATTGCCGTATGCAAATTTGTTGTAAAACTTTGAAATTTGAGTCTAATAAATTTGTTGAGTAAAATTCATGTGTGTTAAAAATGTATATCAGATTACAAACCCTCCCTCTTACACCTTTATCTCTCACAAGTCAATATCTTCAAATCATGGCGCTTTTAGTTTTGATCTCTGTTTTATTATAATTCTCAAGCCCTACTGCTGCTGCTGAATCTTGCTGTTTATCGCATCGAGCGTGTTATTGTGTTCTACCCATCATTAATTGTCAATCTCAAGATCTACCACACATACCATCACTTTCCTGGAAGAATTGCCTTCAATTCAAGTTTCTAAACTTTCACCACAATCGTATACGACATATCAACACTACTCTCACTAACCACCTGGCCTGACTCACCATCGATCTCTCCGAAAACCCTATTAACTGTTCTCTGATCTACCATCTTCAAAATGTACGCATCACTATGAATTCTTCGCTTCAAAATTACACCACAACTTATGTCACTTATGTATTTTAGTTCGGTTTCGTCTCGTAATATGTGGTTGTTTCAAAGTTGTATCATTGTCCCTGTAGTATTTCTGTGTATTTTAATCCTTCTTCAAGTCCGGAAATATTACAGACATTGGAAGTTTTCAGCGAGAATGGAATCTCCACAAGAATTGCGTGAACTACAAACCACCCCAAACTCTCTCTTCAGTTTATTCGAAGAGGATTGTGATTCTTCACTATAAACACGAGGAGAAATCTTCATGAGTATAAAGAACTTTATTAGACTTTATATAATAATAAAAGTTTGTTCTGTTATGTTTAAAATATTGTGGGATTCCTGTGTCTCTACCAACTGCAGAAATCGGCAACGATTTCGCCTCACTGATTCTTTTTTTTTTTTTTGATGGCTTAACATTTTCATTTAAAGCTGTGAGTCGGTTTTTTTTTGGGGGGGCAACGATCACGCCTCACTGATCCTCTTCAAATTCAGGGATTAACATCTTTTGTAGAGAAAACGCGCGCCTGAATATTTCCAGTACTATCGGATAACGTCCTAAAGCTGCAAGTAGTTTGAGTCAAGAGTTTTGTAACCTTTTTTCTTCACCATGGCCGAGCACTTTTTCCAAAGTGAAATGGTAAGTTGTTTCATTGATGTCAGTTATTCAAACGAGGAGTTTTCTGTGTTTGACGAGTTTTTGCACGGGAATCAGACGTCTGAAGAGTTGTTTAGCCCAGATGACTATTTGATGTCTATGTTTGATATAACCCAAGTAAGATCTGTAAAAAAGAAAATAATACAAAACTGGCCAGTCTATTCTATATCACAGACACTAAGGTTGGCGACTAGTGGTTCTTTAACAGAGTAGACCTCAGTTTAGAATCGTTTTGAACCGAAAGAGGTAAAACAAAGGGTGAGATATCCTAACACTGAGTCTTTTCCACAAAATGTTGATTTTTACTTTTTTTTTCTTAGGATGAAATCGAAGAGATTGATCCTTTTGATATGGAAGAATTCATGAATCATTTTGTTTTACGAAATCAGGTAAGTTTCTAAAGACAATTGCAAGATGAACGGTGTCTGGGTCATTACACAATTACAATTACTGTTTTTAATCACCGAAAACTTTAGTTTAGCATAATTCATCAAAGGGAAATGTTGTGTGACTTGAGGGTTTGTTTTCCTAAAAGTTTTACATTCCCAATTTCCACCATTCATTTTGCAATTGGTAATTAAACACCTTCTCCGTAATGGGGTAAGGTGTCCGAATACATAACGTTTCTGTGAAACTATCTACTCCAAAAGCAATAAAAGTCGAATTACAGGGTTCAGAAAAGTCCCTGTCGAATGTTTTGCCTAACGCACCCCTCCTCTTATGGATAACAGAGTACGTAGTTTTTGCAAACTCGTACGTCTGATGGATAAGAGAAATAATATCCGCTTCCGAATATGGTAAAGCGAGATTTTCCTGGAATTTCTCTTTACACATGCCGCGAGAAAATATGCTCTCTCGCTTCCTCGTCCAAAATTAAAGCGTTTGCTTTCGTAACTTCCGTGGTATAATAAGCCATTGTTAAAGTAAAGTTTAAAGAGTAAACTAACAAAGTAACTTGTATAGCAAAATAATCTTACCTTTCTAGTCAATTACGATCAAGGAAGGGACTGAAGAAAGTGTTGTTTTTCCATTTATAGCGTTGAAATCAATCAAAAATTTATTGTCCGGTTATTTTTATTATTATTATTAGCCAATGGTTTTTACCATTATAGCAGTTACCAACACAAATTAATTGGTGGTTCTCTTTTAGCCATTAACCCCATCGCAAGAAAACGCGGACCTTGAACAGGCGGGAGACGATGGAACTGTTCAGGAACTAAAATTAACGTGTGAGGCACTTGATAACCAACTTAAAAATGTAAGTGACTTTCCTCAATCCAATGTATAGGTATCATTATTAAAAAATACACATCAAGTCCAATATAAAGTGAAATCGCAATAGACTTTAATTTATATTAATTAGATCACTGTTGAAGACTTTGAGATTATCACCCCAGTTTTACATATACGAAATTCCATTTCCTCTAGACTATTATATTATATTTCTCCCGTTTAGGGAATGTGTGAAGATTTACCCGAATCGCCTGTGGTCCGAGAGATTCCGTGTAAGCGCAAGTCACTAGACATACCCCTAGAAATACTCGAGCCATGGAATGACTGGGAAATGGAAATGTGTGAAGATTTGCCCGATTCTCCTGTCACCCGAGAGATTTCGCGTAAGCGTAAGTCCACACCGGACATTTCTCTAGAAATACTCGAGTTATGGGATGACTGGGAAACGGAATTCCAATCTGCTTGCAAGCGTGCGCGTGAAGAGTCGGAGGACAAGGAAGAGGTACTTTTTAGCTAGAATTTTATAAAATATACGTTAACAATCATTTCTTTAGTTTGTAATTGCAACGTTTGATGTTTTAGCCGACCCCTAAACAAACACCACCGGATATTCCCGACGACATTTTCTCGGATTACGACTGGGAAACAGAATTTCACAAACTCGTAAGTACACTTTATTTAATTAGTTCGTCGCTAATCAATGTCATTTATTTTGATCGGTAAGCATGAAACGTCTATTCAAGACTTATAAATCTAATAGTTGTACTGATATTGTCAGAATGCATCAGGGCGTTATCAATGCGACCAATGTGATAAATCGTACGAAAGGAAGGATAATCTGAGAGAACACATCCGAAATAGTCACGACGGAACGGCACACGACTGTGAAACGTGTGGCAAAAGATTTACCTCAAGATCCGGTCTTTGGAAACACCGCAAAACTCACGAGCGAGTCCACGAGTGTCAGGTCTGCCAAGCGTCATTTCCATCCAAACTTCAATTGACCAAACACATGAAACTTCACAAAGAAAAAAAAAAGAAAGTATCGCAGCGTGAATTTACCTGTGGCTAATGCGAAGAAAAGTTTCCGACCCTACGTGCATTGAAATTACACAGAGAAAAAACTCACCCTCAACCAGTGGCGTACAAACATCTACCAGAAAAAAAGAAATAGAAATAACAAGACCAATACAACACAGAAAGCAACGCAGAGGTTGTCACGCGTCTCCGACAAGTCTTCAACCAAATGACAGCAGCAAAGATAAACCTGAGTCGCGATACTTCCACACCTCAAGCAATAATGCGAATCTCTTCGAATCCCCTTTCCTCGTCCGAAACGAGGATGACCTACAGCAAATAATAAGAGCAGTTGAAGATTTAGATTTATTGGAGTTTGTTCGTCTTCAGCGCACATCTTCGATTTATTGGACGTTGAGAAACTGTTTGAAATCAATAACATGGTGTATTCCTTAGAGAGAATCGAGTCAGTCACATTCAAGTTTCCTGGAGGTACTGACACCACCCCGGAATCAATCTTCGACCTCTTAAATGCTTGTTGCATTGGATGTACCAGACCCGATCAAGTATTTTCCATTCCGAGCCACGTTTGATTTTAGTGTTATTTCGACAAGTCTGAAACACCGAAGAATAGTGGAAAACTCACTTGGGACGCGAAACACGTTCCAGCAAGTTGTAGCGTAGGCAGTAATGTTGACGGTTTTAAAGATCCCAAGTGCTTCATGAGTGATGTATACCCCTAGAAACTCGTCGAAAATGTAATCAAACACCTCAAGTCAATCAGCAAAGAAAGTTACAGAATCATGAGAGAGAGGTTCCGTCGGGTGTTTGAAGATATCGACGAAAGGTTACTCCTGGAAGGGTATGAAGAGGGTGACAATGATAACAGAGACCAAGGAATCGATGTTATGAATTCAGATGATGATGATGATGACGACATTGAGTCAGAAACAGAAAGCGATCGAGAGTTTTTGAATGATGATGATCCAGAGTTAGTAGAACAAGATCCGAGTTTTTATCGACGCATCAACATGATCGAACCCGTGGTGAGGGTAGAGAGGAGACGAACGGGTGGAAGAAGCAGGAAAAATAGCAAGAAGAAAGTACCCGAGTTGAAAAGATTCAGAGACCGGTTGAAAAGTTATTTGAAAGAGTTACCCGTGGTTGGTTTTAATAGTGGAAGATATTACCTGAATGCTATCAAGGAATTCCTGGTGCCCGTGCTACTTGAAATCGAACCCCCTAATATGATCAAGAGAAACAACCAATTTATGGCAATTTCCACCTATAAAAATAAAAATTCACGAATAAATATATAACAAATCAGCCACGAGCAACAACGAACTGTGTACAAAGTGTAACGAGTATGTTGAGCCGATACAAGATCGTTGTTTCATGAAACCGACTGAGAATCCAGATACGAAAAAGGGAATAAGGAAGAACAACAAAGGGAAGAAAAAGAGAAGAAAACGTACATTTGGTGAATCATTTGTGGATAACATTGACGTATGGGACGAGGACAGTACCGAAGTAGACAATGACGTTGAATACCTCTGCTTGAAAGCCGACAGGAGACTCTTTTCCATGTAACAATTTTGTTAAAAATACAAAATGAGCAAGGCGATGAATGAGTGTTCAAGGGGGTTGAAAAGTTTGGTGAGTGGCTATTTGACGCCATCCACAAGAACAGCATCGTTATCACCCATACAACAGTTTATCATGCCAAAGCTCTTTAACAGTGCTTAAGTTATGGCAATGGAAATTCCAGTAGCCAGGACTTATCATTATTTAGAGAATCTCTGAACTAACTATGTACGAGATATACCCACATTCCCTTCTACGATCCAGATGTATGAGCGCACAAGAACGAAGCGATTTTTTGCAATGGCACGAAAACCTGAGGAAGTCTTCTTCCTGAGGAACTTTCTTTTTGACTCTGCAGAAAATTCTGCAGAACAGTTGCTTCTGAACTGCCGTGGTGATACCAATATTCTAAGGAGTTGTTGTTGAGAACTTAAGAAACTCATGGAACAGCGATGTTGATTTGATCCCTACAGACATTGCATAACAATTGCTGCGACGTGCAGCACACGGTCCTGCAGGAAAATACAATTGGACTCATCAAACCACAGGTGAACCAACCCGCTCTTAAATACTCAGTTTTGGCGCTACAGTGGCTAGTATAGATGCGCAAGTAAACGGGAGAAAACCTTATTCACGTGTTAAGCGGAGATGAACAGAAAGTATGTACGTTGGTGGCCTACAACTTTCACAGAAAATCTGCTATGAGATGAATGGCTAAACAAGTTCTGAGGTGAATACGATAAACCATAATAACAACAAACAAACTTCAGATATATAAAGATGCAGAAAAAGATTTGTTTTGTAAACATTGAAGGAAGAAAGAATGATTTCTCTGCAAAAAGTATACATACAAAAATTATATTTTACGAGTATAAGCATCGTCAGGAACCCTTCCAGTCGCACACCATTAGCATCATGGATTCCTTTATGCCATTTTTTAATATTAATTATGTAACCTCGGCGCTAGATGCACCGAGACGTGCGTTTTTATCAAGTATTTCTCTTGTTTCATGTATTTTCTAAATCATTTCTTCTAATATTTTCATAGAAAAAAGAATTAAGAAAAAAAGATACAGTTAGGACAGTTAGGATCTATTGCATTTTTTTTTGCTTTATCACGAACTGAATTATAACGCAAAAGGTTTCAAATCAAAAAACGGATGACCGTAAAAACTGTATTGTTCTATTCATATGTCTACTGGACTTTATTCTTAATCGAGAATTTATTTTTTCCTAGCCTACTAGCGAAACGTGATGCAAGAACGCATACTTCTACAGTTATTAAAATAACATAAAAAAAAGATTAGTGAAATTAATAATATTAAATGAATAGAAAAAGGGGGAAAAGGATGATTACCGTTACATTACATGTGATCTTTAATTAAAGGTAAAAGAAACTTGAGAAATTTGAGTTCTTTTAAATTTAGAAATGGTTCCTGAAAATACATTTTCTAAACTATTCTGTACATCAATTATACGAATATCTGATTCCTCATTTTATAGCCTTACAATCGCTAACATTCATTTATCAGAAGATGAACGGTCCCATGCTTTTCATGAAATAAATTGGCGATTACGAAACGAATTGAATTTTGTTTGTTAGTGCTGTGAGGTTCTACGTAAAAAAACATTGTACATTGTACAACAAAAATATCGCCCGGGTCGCGAAAATCGAGTATTTGAAAAATCCCCCATATTTTGCTATAATGTAGTACTAGTTCACCTCTAACTATGGTGCAAGTTTTAGCTTGATCTGATAAATATGTTGCGTGAACGAGCACTTCATCAGATCACCCGGTTGACCCCCGTTTCGAGATCCAATTTCACGTCATTTCAAGGCACCAGAAATCACACTAAAAATCGCCAAATACGCATTCTATACAACCTACAGTGGATCAAAACAGTGTTCGTTTTACTCGTTTTAGGGCGCGATCGGCTTGAAAACATTATTCTCATTATTCTCAGACATTTCATAGTACTCCTACTTTAATTTGTATTGGGTCTAATATCTAGAGAACAAATAAGATTTCTAGCCGAATTTATGTAATCTTCGAGTCCAGTTTGCACTATGAAAAGTTCAATTTCAAATATGCTAATCGCTAGTGCCGAGTTCCCCGACTTCCGAATTTCACTCGGCCCATTTCCCCTTTTCTTCTGGCTCGCTGATGCGCGGAACGCCTAGAAGAAAAACGGCTTGTTTTACGCATGCGCAATAGGTCCCACTCGATTCCTCGTGCTTCTTTTACTAGAAGAGTTCTGATATTGCTATCGTTTTACTTCATGTTTTACCCTATATTTTGTGAAAATCAACGTTAAAAATCGCCAGAAGCAGAGAGAAGGAGTTAGAAAGTTCGAATTTTAACAGAAATCCGGTCTTCAGCGGCTCAAAGTGGTGCTTTTTCCTTGCTCTTTATGCTTTGTTTTGATGGAAATACGTCGTTGTTTGCGTGAGCACTCGTGAGAACAGTCTGAATTTTGGTCTTGAAGTTCAGCATTTTGGACGCTCTGGTGTCTAAAAATGGCGGATTTAGTCTTCCACAAGGACAAGCTAGGCATGTTTTGCCGAAGATGTGGCAACCCCTTCGTCTTGGCAGTGATTGCAGGCGGCGAAGAAAGTGAAGGGAAGAAGCACAAGCCAAAGTTAGCTTCAGAACATCAGAAAGAACTCCTGGAAATTGACAATTTGGATATTTCTGGTGATTGCTCAGAACAGCATCCAAGGTTTCTTTGTATTTTCAAGACGCAGGCATGACAAAGATACAAGAAGGGAAAGCAAAAGAAGCAAAAGAAATGTCCCTTGGACAAAGGCAAATGCTTTGAGTTTTTGTGCCATGCAGAATACCTCAAGAAAACAGGAAACTGCCACATTTGCTCTTATACACAAAGGCAAAGCCCAAGGAAAAGGTTGTCTGATACCAATGTTGGAGGCAGCAGCAAAAAGTCTTGTGCTAGAGATAATGTTTATCCAGCTCCAATCCCAAGCACAAGCCAGGCTGATGATCAGCCGACAACAGATCTTCCGCAAGGAAAAAATTCTAGGAACTATGAGGAATGGAAAGAAGTTAATGAGCCATTCAAAAAAGACACTCATCCATTGGCAGGTATTCCTCTGGACAGGTTTACAGAAGTTAATTTTGCAAAGGTCTTCCAGTGCTCTGTTTGCCTTGATGTACCAACCACTGCAGTCATTTTAAGTGGCTGTAAGCACATTTTTTGTGAATATTGCATATGGAGATGGCTTGGTTGTAGTGGTGTTTGCCCGTCATGCCGCCAGGTAGCTGATCTTGAAGATATTCTTCCTCTAAAACAGCATTTGTCATTCATTTTTGACTTGTTAACTGTTACGTGTGTTTATGCCGAGAGGGGATGTACTGAGGTTATCAAACTTTCTGAACTCTGCCAGCATGAAAAAAGCTGTAAATTTTCTAAAGCAAAGTCACAAAGAAGAGGATCTTATAAAAGTTAATTGATATCAACAGACAATATGCTAAGCGCAGGCGCCTGAAGGACATGTTTGAGCACCTTTCAAATTTCTGCGACACAAATAATGAGAATGAAGAAGATGTCATGTTCTTTATGCTGTCATCCAAATTACGCGACAATAGCAAAAAAGAGCTTGCAAATAAGGTTGAGCAACTGTGGTACCAACAAGATGACTATTGTTTGAGTGCAAATGAATGCCTCGCAAGCAGGATAGATCTACAAAGAATCAATATTGGAATTATATGGATGCAGTTGCAAAGGCCCTTTCTGAACTTTCCACTGAAATTCAGGATGGTTTAGAAAGGGTCAGTGTTCCTGAAGATCAAGTTCTCCATGTTTTGATAAAGGATGGGGGTGATGGTCTTGGTGATGTTTCTCTGTACAAAGAAAAACAAGGTCGCTTTTTGCCAGATAAGGCGTTTCGGTGTTGTTTTTGTTTGATGAACATTACCACTGAAAAAAATGGAAGTCAGCAACTGGTATGGGAAGAAAGGTTGCCTGGGTCAGTAAGAACGAATAGGACTCTTGTGGAGGTTATTTGTGATGAAAACCAAACCGCTGCTATGCTAGTTTCTCTTGCTCCAGTTGAGCATGAGCGTAAACAAATGGAGAACAATTTTGTTCATGTAAAAGTCAATAACATTTTGAGAAAATTTAAACTACGGTTTGTGAACTCTATGGTCGATGAAAAGAGGACAAGAGCTGATGGTGGGCTTCAGGGAGCTGGGTCGAAATATCTGTGCGATTTGTGTTATGCAACACAAGAAACTGCAAAAACTGAACTTGGCTCTTTTACAATCTGTCGCTCACTTGAGGAGACAAATATCATTGCAGAGTTATTGCACTTCAATCCTGACAAGCTTAATCAAAAACAGGGGTCAAGAGCCACCCTGTACTGAATATAGAACAAAGTTGATGCTACTTATGGAAAAATTACTCGTACGTGAAGTTGCAGGAGTATCCCAGTGGGATGAGACACAAGACATCAAACACATTATTTTAAAATGACTATTGGAATTAATCCATCTCTAATGATGCCAGGTAATTATGCTCGTATTTTATTTTCATCTGAGAATGAAAAGCATGTTGTAGCCCTTTAGAGTCCAGGCTACCAACGAGATACCTTTGTAGAGTTATTGTCAAAAGTGCGATTCATGCACAAGATATTTAGTTGTAGAGATCCACAACAGAGGTATCCAATGGAATGGTTCAATTACAAAAAAGTGGGAATAGAATTTGGAGAGTGTCTAAAAAAAATTATTCCTATGCTCGATAGAGCAATTATGTCCATAAGACAATTGAACATGTGCAAGCTATCATTGAAGAAGAAGGGACTTTGGGTGGACTTTCCGGTGAAGCAAATGAGGCTGGAAATAAAATCTTCCGGCATCTCCGCAAAAACCACTCACGGAAGAGTGGTACACTTGATAGCACAGTAGATTTTTTGAAGGTGCACTGGCTTTATTGTAGTCATAAACTAATGACTTTAAGTCATGTTTCTAGGAGTAAGTATAAATGTACTACATGTTCTCAAGTTGGTCATAATTCTGTATCATGTCCATCCAAAGCTAAATAGTATGTAGAAATTACAAGATAATTAATTTGGACAACACATGAAAGTTACACAAAAGCTGAAATTGAAACTATCTTCTTCTCAATTTACAGTCTTTGCAAATATATTTGTCTTTTGGAATATATACTCATGTAATGGAACAAATCGGAAGATGGGGTGACATTTTATAGTGGTTTGTTGTTGTTGCTGCAAAAGCACATCGCCGCCACGGAATCCTGGAGCAATTATTCTCCCCACGCCGAAATCAAAGGACGTTACGACACTGTAAGTGAGCTAAAGCTTTAATAAATGTGTTTTTCTTGATTTATTTGTCATTGTGGTTGCACATTTTAGCATTCTTGTCCCGCTCGGGTCGGTAGTGCGACACGAACAATTGCCTCAAACAGCTAATGCAAATAGCGTTCACAGCGATTGAAAATCGCAAAATCCCCGGGTTTTTATTTGATAGATACAAAGTAGAAGACATGTTTTGATAAAGTTATGTGTAGAATTGGTGGATTTTCCCGTAACATGGGATATATTGAACTTCGAAATTGCGGTCTCGAAACCCCCAAAAAATTAAAATTCCTCAAAATATTCTATTTTCACTCAAAATGTTTGAAATTGCTCTCAGATTGCCAAGGAATGTTTATTCTTTCTGTTTTGATCCACTGTAGGTTGTATAGAATGCGTATTTGGCGATTTTTAGTGTGATATCTGGTGCCTTGAAATGATGTGAAATTGGATCTCGAAACGGGGGTCAACTGGGTGATCTTATGGAGTGCTCGTTCACGCAACATATTTATCAGATCAAGCTAATATGGGAGATTTTTCAAATTCTCGAATTTCTCGACCCGGGCAATATTTACTGGCGACCGCTCTTAAGTGTAGCGGGCTGAGAGACGGGACCTCGGTTTATTGTCTCATCCGAAAGACTTGAAACACAGGAGAGACTCACTTCAACCCACGATGTACATATGTATATACATTTTTCTATATTAGAATTAATATTAAAAATATCGAAATCTCCCGTGACGACATTGGAGACTATATGAAGACATTCGCCGAGGAACACAACATGATGCCTCGCCTTCGTCGCAGTCTTATAGGGAGCTACTTTGGTGAGCGCATCCTCTTGGCCACACCTCTGATAAAATGGTACTTGGACCACGGCCTGGAAGCGACCAAGATTTACCAAGTGGTTGAGTACACCCCAAATGCATGTTTCCAATCGTTTGGTCAAGCTGTCTCGGACGCTCGTAGGGCAGGCGATGCCGACCAAAACAAGGCCATCATTGCTGAAACTATGAAGTTGGTAAGTAATATACTAAATCACCTTTTACCTCGACAGGGTTGTCTCTTAATACCTTTAGACTTAACTCGTTTTTTCTTATTGACAGGTGGGAAACAGTAGTTACGGGAAAACAATAACGGACCAGGAGTGGCATAGAGAATAATAAGAATAATAATAATCTTTATTGACTCATAATGAAATGAATTAAAAAGTTACAATATTATCATGCAGTATCTAGGGGTAGTGTATAAAGGAAATTTGAAAAGAAAAGTGCGAGAGGGAAGTTAAATGAACCGGTTGGTTTTCTTGTTAACTTCCCGAAAAGTCAAAGTAGGTATTTATATAAAAAGCAGGCAAGTCATAGAAATATCAAGAAAAAGATTAATTGGAAGAACTAACATAGAAATATTATTTATGAAAAGAGGAATAAATTATGATATTACAATATTTCTTGTTGTTGGAACAGTAGATAATGTTTTATTTCTTTGCGAAATAGAAAGATACTAAGGTCCTTGAAATGTGATGGGAGATCTTTCCAAATATCAATTGCAGTGAAAGAGAGTGATTGTTTACCGATATTTGTTCGAACTTTGGACTTATAAAGGTTTTGATTCTTAGAATATCTTGTATTATAGCCATGAACGTTACTAGAGTATTGAAAAATGTCTTTGAAAACATCAGGTAGGAGGCCTTTATGCCATAAGTGTGTAAAAGTTAAAACATGGAGGCGGAAAACATTATCTACTGTTAGAAGACCTAGAAGATTAATAAACGGTTGAGCACTTTCAGTATTTTTACCATGTGTAGTAGCAAAAAAAATCAGTCGTACAGCATGATTTTGTTTAACTTGAATTTTTTGTATATGGGTCTTGTATACACTACCCCAAGCAAGTATTCCATATGTAATGTAGGGATAAATGAGATTGAAATATATTTGCTTCATAAGTTGAATGGATAAATAGTGTCTTAATTTTGAAATAATACCTATGTTTCTTGAAATACGGGATACGGTGTAAGAGATGTGATATTTCCAAGTGAGATTTTGATCAATCATGACACCTAAATACTTTATACATTCTTTGCGCTCAAGTTGCTGTAAGGAGCCGTCATTATTACAAATTGATAGATTACAAGGCATGTCTTTTTTTTCTTGAAGATTTGATGATCATGAAATTTGTTTTTTTCATGTTGATAGACAACTTGTTAATATCACACCATCGTTTCACTTTGGCTAATTCAATATTCATTACGTTTTCAAGTGTTTTTATATTTTCTGCAGAAGCAAATATATTCGTATCATCGGCAAACATTTTGAAAATTAATTTTTTTGAACAGTTTGGCAGATCATTGTTAAAAATAAGAAATCCCTTGTGGTATGCCGCACAATATTGCTTGCATAGGAGATGCAACCCCGCCCAACATCACGTATTGTTTTCTGTTGGTCAAGTAACTATTGAAAAAGGCCAAGGGGACCCCTCTAATACCATATGTTTCAAGTTTTTTTAACAAAATCGAGTGGTTGACAGTATCGAAGGCTTTAGAAAAGTCTAAAAATACGCCACAGGTGTATAGGTTGTTGTCAATAGCTTTTCTTAATGTATTTGTAGTTTCGGTTATAGCTTGGGAGGTTGATCGACCTTTTCTAAACCCAAATTGAAATTCAAAAAGAATGTTTTGCTTCTCAATATAGTTAATAAGCTGATTGTAGACCATTAAGTTTCTCAAAAATTTGTGTAAATGTTGACAGGGTTGATATCGGACGAAAGTTTGTAGGATCAGTAATTTCGCCTCCTTTGTCAACTGGGGAAACTTTTGAGATTTTCAAAATGTCGGGTACAACACCCTGTAGAAGGGACTGATTGAAAATGTATGTTAAGCATTCACTTATATGATTGCAGGCCAGTTTTATACAATGCCGAGGGACACCGATTGTTGATTCATTAAGATTTATCCCCATTATTTGATCTTGGACTTCATGAACAAAAATGCTACGAAACATGAAACTGTCGCGAAAGGAGCGATGGATAAATTGCGTAGTATTCTCTGTACTGGAAGGAATTCCCGCCGAGAGTTCACAGCCAATATTTATAAAATGGGTGTTTAACTGGTGCGCAATACTCTCCTTATCAGTGTAACATTGGTTTTTGTAAATAAGTCTAGTGATAGGGGGTAGTCCAACATTCTTTTTCCGACTAATTAACAGGCCAATTAATTTCCATGTAGTTTTAAGATTTTCACTATTTAATCTAAATTGGTCTTGAAAATATTTCTTCTTTGCTGCTTCTTTAATGCGGTTTAATTTGTTGTTGTAGGTTTTATAGAAACTTGCTTTGTTAGGATCATCACTGAGGAAGTGCGATTTAAATAACTGATGCAGAGCGTTCACCACATTGTTCGTGCTTTCATTTACATCCTCGCCTACTAGGTTTCTAAAGTCAATAGTTTCTAGGTCGCGTAAATATAAGTCATTGTCGAAATTAGAAAAGTCGCGAAAATATTTTGTTTCTTGCAGCTCTGGAATGTGGTTGGCTGTAGTACAAAAAACTGGTAAATGGTCTGTTACATCTGCTAGACAAATTCCAGCTTTTGTGACCTTTTGTGGCGTGTTAGTGTAGATGTGATCAAGCAGCGTAGCGGAATGATTGGTTATACGCGTAGCTTTAGTAATCAGCGGCATGTAACCCAAATCAAAAGCATATCAAGATATTCCGAAGTTACATTATCTTTATTGTAGTTTAAAAGGTTCACGTTAGCATCGGTTAGAACAAAGACCTCTTTATCTTTATTGTTTAAAGTAGTTAACAGCTCTTAAGTTTTTCGCGAAAGACGTCGCAATCACTAGAAGGGTGCCGATAAACACAAACAACTACAATGTTCTTTTGTTTCTTTCGAATAACCTCAATTAAACAAGACTATGCCCTCCCCTTTGAGTTCTAGATCACGCCTCCTAATGAAATCTAGTTCAATAGAGATATAAAGGCCAGCGCCTCCTGCCGCAGTTGGAGAATTAGTATTAAAAAAAAAGAGAAGTCTCCTATTGTGAGGATGCAAAGGCGACGAGGCTCATCAACACACCTTACTTTAGGCAGATAGATCAGATTGATCAAGACACTTATGAGGTACAATCGTGCAAGAGACACATTAAGCTAAATCTGCCTTTACAAACTGTTCTCTGATCTACCATCTTCAAAATGTACGCTCATCATACTGCATCCAACAAGTCTACCGCATTCCATCGCCACCACCGCCGCTACAAGTCTACGCATCACTATGAATTCTACGCTTCAAAATTACACCACAACTTCGTCACTTATGTATTTTACGAGACGAAAACGAACTAAAATACATATGTGGTTGTTTCAAAGTTGTATCATTGTCCCTGTAGTATTTCTTTGTACTTTAATCGTTTTTCAAGTCCGGATGGACATTTTCAGCGAGAATGGAACCTCCACAAGAATTGTGTGAACTGCAAACCACCCCAAACTCTCTCTTCAGTTTATTCGAAGAGAATTGTGATTCTTCACTATAACACGAGAAAAAATCTTCATGAGTATAAAGAACTTTGTTTAGACTTTATATAATAATAAAAGTTTTGTTCTGCTATGTTTAAAATGTTGTGGGATTCCTGTGTCTTTACCAAGTGCAGAAATCGGCAACGATTTCGCCTTACTGATTCTTTTTAAAATTTGAGGGCTTAGCATTTGCTATAGAGAAAATATTTACATTTACAACAGCCGTTGAAAACTTATCAAAGCTGTGAGTCGTTTAAGATTTTGGCAACGATCACGCCTCACTGATCCTCTTCAAATTCAGGGATTAACTTCTTTTGTAGAATGGGAGACAGAAATTCACCAACTCGTAAGTACACTTTATTTAAGTAGTTCGTCTCTAACAATGTCATTTATATATGTATTTTCTTTCGATCTTATAACGGTAAGCATTTAATGTCTTTTCAAGATTTATAAATCTAATAGTTGCACTGATGGACGATAATTCACGCGCTGATCAAAATATAGTGATGGAAGGACGTAGTAAAAAGGTATATTATATTTACTCTTCTTATTTTTGAGACAGAATAAGTACCAACATTTAGTCTTGTTATTTTGGCAGAATGCATCAGGGCGTTGTCAATGCGACCAATGTGATAAATCGTACGAAAGGAAGGATAATCTGAGAGAACATATCCGAGATAGTCACGACGGAACGGTATACGACTGTGTAACGTGTGGGAAAACATTTACCACAAGATTCGGTCTTTGGAAACACCGCAAAACTCACGAGCGAGACCTCGAGTGTCAGGTCTGCCAAGCGTCATTTCCATCCAAACCTGAATTAACGAAACACATGAAACTTCACAAAGAAAAAAGAAGCAAGTATCGGAGCGTGTATTTACCTGTGGTAAATGCGAAGAAAAGTTTCCGACCGTGCGTGCATTGAAATTACACAGAGAAACAAGTCACCCTCAACCCCCAACCAGTGGCGTACAAACATCTACCCAGAAAAAAAGAAACCGACATAACAAGACCAATAATCCTTAAAAACGGATCAGCCGTTTTTAGTACAAAACTGGGCTCAGATCAGAACAAGAACCCAGAGAAATCGATCTATCTTCGACTGGTATAACTTTCGGTTCAACACGGAAAGCAACGCAGAGGTTGTCACGCGTCTCCGACAAGTCTTTGACCAACTGACAAGAGCAGCAAAGATAAACCTGAGTCTGGGGTTCGTGTTGAGACACAGCAAAACTGGGGAGGTGCGATGCTTCCACACCTCGAGCATCAATGCGAATCGCTTCAAATCCCCTTTCCTCGTCCGAAACGAGGATGACCTACAGCAAATAATGAGAGCAGTTGAAGATTTAGATTTATTGGAGTTTGTTGGTCTTCAGCGCCCATCTTCGAAATGGAAGGTAGTCGCCGCTCCAAACTTCACCATCTTTGTCTACAAATTAAAAAGTCATCCAATCGGAACCAGCTGTGATCTTCCAAGTTTCCTTTCAAGAAACCGTGGACTACTCCCCTTACATAAACACCCCGATTCGCACCAACTCTACGACGACAACAAGTTTCTCTTCCGGTGTCTGGGAGTTCACATGGGAGCCCTTGAGAATCGAACCGAGAGAATTGCCGATCATTATTTTACAGCATTCTGTCAATCGAGAGAAGCGGATTCAGAAAGATTTCAAGGGGTTTTTCTCACCGGCTTATTAGACGTGGAGAAACTGTTTGAAATCAATATCATGGTGTATTCCTTAGAGAAAATTGGTATACCGGTCTTACCAAAAGTATCCAAGTACTATGAATCTCAATCTTTACGAAAATCACTTCTCTTAAATCCGTGACATGGATTTGCATTCGAAATCATAGTGCTGCTCCCGGTGTGGAAAACTGTGGAGGAGAAATTACTTACTTAAAGACACGAGGCGAGCTGTGAGGAGTCAGTCAGATTCAAGTTTCCTGGAGGTACTTACACCACCCCAGAATCAATCTTCGACCTCTTAAATGCTTGTTGCATTGATGTACCAGCCCCTCTCAAGTATTTTCCATTCCGAGCCACGTTTGATTTTGAATGCTATTTCGACAAGTCTGACACACCGAAGAATGGCGTAAAGCTAACCTGGGACGCGAAACACGTTCCAGCAAGCTGTAGCGTAGCCAGTAATGTTGATGGTTTTAAAGATAACAAGTTTCTCGTGAGTGACGGAGACCCCAAGAAACTCGTCGAAAAAGTAATCAAACACCTCAAGTCAATCAGCAAAGAAAGTTACAGAATCATGAGACAGAGGTTCCATCGGGTGTTTGAAGATATCGACGAAAGGTTACTCCTGGAAGGGTATGACGTTGAAGAGAGCGATGATGAGGGAAGAGATGATGAGGGTGACGATAGTAACAGAGGTCAAGGAATCGATGTTATGAATTCGGATGATGATGACGACATTGAGTCAGAAACAGAAAGCGATCGAGAGTTTTTGAATGATGATGATCCAGAGTTAGTAGAACAAGATCCGAGTTTTTATCGACGCATCAACATGATCGAACCCGTGGTGAGGGAAGAAAGGAGACGAACGGGTGGAAGAAGCAGGAATAGCAAGAAGAAAGTACCCGAGTTGAAAAGATTCAGAGACTGGTTAGAAAGTTATTTGAAAGAGTTACCCGTGGTTGGTTTTAATAGTGGAAGATATTACTTGAATGCAAGTAACTGAATGCAAGAGAACTCGTCGAGTTCTCTCTAATTGATAAAAAGAACGAAGATCTCTACAAGACCACCAAGAGCAACATCGTTGGTGGCCCGTCAATCGTGTTTCACCGGTATCACAAGAAAAACAAAACAAAAATCAGAGAAATGAAATATGGATGGTACTCGCGGCGCAGAGAAGAAACAGATTTTAAAAGAGAAAGCTCACTGCGAATGGCAGACGAATGGTTAACTTATGAAGCACAGCGTCAGGATATTACTATCCGTCATCGCCTACACGGAGTCGAGAAGCACGAAAGTTACCAGTCGATGGATGGTACCCCGGGGACGGTGGAACAGTTTTCCAATTTCATGGTGAGTTTTTATACTTTTCAGTGTATCCATTCTTATTATTATTATCAAATTTATATCTTATTCTCAATTAATTAATTCCAGGTTGCTACTTTCATGGCCACCCTTGTCACCTTAACAACGGGAAAACGACGAACGAACGGGTCAACAAGCCGATGGCAAAGCTCTAAGAAAATACGTTGGCAAATTCGGAGTACATTCGTGAAGAGGGGTACAACTTGGTTGAGGTGAGAGTGATTTTTTCTAACCAAGAAACCATTTGATTCTGTTATTAATAGGAGTTAGTATTCTTTTACAGATGTGGGAATGTCAATGGCGTCTAATGAAAACGAGAGACGAGAACGTGAAACAGTTCCTCCGGGAAAAGTACACTCGACCCCTCGATTTTACAAAGACGCTGAACCGTGAAAAGATCTTGGACTGTGTACGGAACGGGAAATTGTTTGGGTTTCTAGAGGTGGATATCCATGTTCCTGACCATCTCAAGGAAAAGTTTGAAGAGTTCTTCAAAAATGTATAAGTCTCTAGAGAGGATATCGGTGAACACATGCGAGCCTTCGCAGAAGAAACAGAAAGAGGCTACAAAATGTCGGCAAATGCCACATTTAGTGTCCCGTGTAGTATTGAGTGTTCCCGTGTAGTATTGAGTGTTCCCGTGTAGTATATACTAAAACAATTATTTTCCTCAGGCGCCGTGAATAGTGGCGAATAGTTCGCCACTATTTACTTCGCCTTTGGCGAATAATTGTTAATTATAGAATCATATTAGTATGATAATATTTTTAATTTTCAGGCATAAATTGTATAATATTTTTAGATTTTAGGGCATTATGTATGTTGTTTTATATTTATGTAATCGTTGTTAGGCGCATTTGATCATATACACCCAAATGTTAATTTGCGCCTAATAAGTATTAAATTATTATTATTATTAATTATTATACTGATTTAGGCATTTCGTCGGTAGATATTATAAGAAACTTAATTTAAGTAATTACTAGGTAGATGGATACCTCATACGACAGGATACTACATAATTATCTTCTCTCGAACCTTCTCTATTTTATCTTACAGAATTCCTACACCATGAATTTCACCAATGACTCACTCTCTCCATTTACCACTAACTACCTTGATTTCGATCACATCTTTTTGCACTCTTCCGCGCATGACATTTTCGTCCCATTACAAAAACAGAATGTAATGGCCATTAGCCCCTTCATAAGGAAAATGATTTTGCGGAATAGGAACTGCTGCTCTGTGTGCAACGAATGGCACACCGCAGGCATCGTTTGCTAAATTTCCACTTTCTCAGCACACATCATTCATTTGGTGGCAGTACTCATAAATAACACTGCACCCCCATTCACTCCTCCAGAGGAACAGGTGGAGATCATTCCCCTTTGTCGCTTCCTGGGAATCACCGAGGAGTGGGTTGGAGCCCAGTTTCAGGAATTACATGAGTTAAACGAGCAATCGCTACCTATGCGATATTTCGCTTTCCAATTGTATTACCATGAATATTACAATCTGGCAAGGAAGTACGCGGTGCATAAGACCAAATTTTGGTGCGCGCTTTCCGCCCCTTGCTTCGGAAAACTCTCCAAGATTTTTTATTTCTATCAACCGACAGAAAGAAACACAATACAACGATTCCACGGATGAAATCAAAAAGTCTAAAGTGAAATACGTAGTATTACGCGCCGCGTGCAGAGAAATGGACACATTTTGCCCCATTTGTCTAGTCAAGAAACCTCCCTTGACAATATACTTGCATGAAGTAGCTAAAACCCAGGAACTGTAAAGAGAGCACGATACACTCAAACAGAAAGTACGGCTATTGAAGTTGTACGGTTAACTCAAATGTAGTTTTTTGTGGTGGTAATAAGAAAACATAAATTTAACAACATGGAAATCAATTATCAATAGCAATTTCTAAGCCTTTGTAAGGTTCTACCTACATACCATTACCTCCTAGACTAGACTAGCTAACAAACAAGTTATGTTTCATTTATTACATTATTTATTTATTCATTATTTATTTACTGCATTATTTGTGCTAAACCGCTTCAATCACAAAAGATAAATCATGCAGAACGTATTCATCAATATAAGCCATACATCAAGGAATTAAATTTAGAACGTATTAAGTATCCTGGTAAACACCACCGATAACGTGGTATGCCCTGAATTATGTGTTTTCTTCAGTATTATTATTATTTCTTCCTACATAACAAGTACATAACAACGGTTCTTTTAGGAGCCACCAAAAAAAAGTCTATGTTCAAATACTTCTAACTGCGTTGACCTCCTACTTGTCTGCCATATGCTGAAAATTCCACTTCATTCCTCTTGGAGAGACATTGTCTGAGGCCATACAAGCTACCATGGACTGTTGATTTTATCGTTGAGAGATTTGTTAACCCTGCTGTTCTAGCTAAGATCGATAGCCAGCAGTTTGGAACCATTCCAAATTCGTCAACAGTTCACGCCCTCATCGACATGCTCCATCGATGGACTAATGACACCGACGGCAATGGCACTGCTACCAGGGTCGTGCTTTTCGATTTTCGAAAAGCATTTGACCTTATCGATCATACGATTCTGGTGAGGAAGCTGCGCACATACGATCTCCCGGGCTCAGTAATTCACTGGATCATTGACTTCCTTCGCGATCGTAAACAAAGAGTGAAGTTGGGACAGGATTGTTATTCTGAATGGCGAGGTATCCCTGCTGGAGTACCCCAAGGGACAAAACTGGGTCCCTGGCTGTTCCTGATTATGATAAATGACATCAGTGTCTCTGGCGTGCACCTTTGGAAGTACGTAGACGATATTACAATCTCAGAGTCTGTACCCAAGAAACACACAAGCAAGATCCAAGAGGCAGTTGATGAACTGTGTAGTATAACTAGTGCAGATAAGTTCCAACTAAACGAAGTAAAATGTAAAGAACTACGAATAGACTTTTCACAAGCAGACAAAGGGTTCAATTTAGTTAATGTAAATAATTCCGAGCTGGAGTTGGTAAGCGAAGCAAAGCTCCTAGGTTTAAATATCAGTAATGATCTTAAATGGAATGCCCATATTGCTGCCATCATTAAGAAAGGAGCCTCTAGGTTATATTTCCTTAGGCAACTTAAGCGCTCCAAGTTAGCCAGCAAAGATCTGATGCAATTTTACATTACATGTATAAGACCTGTGACCGAGTATGCTTGCCAAGTCTATCACAATAGTCTGCCTAATTATTTAAGTAATGATCTTGAGCGCCTACAGAAACGAGCCATGCGCATCATCTATCCAGAACTAAGCTACGCTGAAGCCCTTAAAGAAGCTGGCCTCGTAACACTCTTCCAGCGTCGCCAAGACATCACTTCTAGGTTCTTCGATGAGATTGTAGCGAACACTGACCATAGACTCAATCGTCTCTTGCCAAAGAAAAACGAATCGCAATATAATTTAAGGAACAAAAGAAAATTCGTTATGCCAAAATGTTCTACAAAGCGCTGCCAAAGTAGTTTTATAAATTGTAATTCAAGGTTTTATATTCCATAATTTAGTATACATTTTTATTAGACATATTTATCCTTTTAGCAATTATTATATTTATTAGACACATTTATTATTATAGAAACTATAGTTAGCATTTTTATATTGTAAAGTTAGACCATTTCAGCCCTTGGCTGTAAATTTTTAACTAATAAACTATCTATCTATCTATCTATCTATCTATCTATCTATCTATCTATCTATCTGTATTTTCACATCGAATTCAGTTGATACCTTGGGGTGAATGCCCAAGTGTCATAAACAAAATTTTAGATGTAACCCTGTTCCACCATACAAAACACAGGTGACAACCCTTAAAGAATTGTCTAGAAACTAAAACACTTGTCTGCACGCTATAAAAACGTTTAACTAGCATCATTCCGTTTTCTAATTTCACCCCCTCTTCCAACACTTTGTGCTTTAGCATGGCTCTCAAGATACCGTTTCAAGGTGGTCATGGCCGAAACATAGCACAGCAGCTGCTGCTATACACAGGTGTGAGGCTTCCCGTGCATTCATTTATGTCTTTTTAGATGATCCGTACGGGTGAAACACTTCTCTCATTCACGCGTACGGTTCATGGCGCACAATTTTATACGGTCAGCGTGAAGTACCGCGGGTTCACAAAATAGAAGCATTTCAAAATGTCGGCTCGAATGCGCCAAACTGCTGTTGAGTTAGCAAATCCCGGGTTTTATCGACAATTAAATTAATCCGGTGGATGGTTTTCAGAGCCAGTGAATAAAGATAAAATAACAATAAAACGGGAAGCGTCTAAAGAGTATTACAGCGTGGAAAGGATCATTTCGAAGCGAAGAATCATAGGCAATGTAAGTATAAGTTGAAATTTGTTGACTTTGTTTCTTCATTCAGGTGATCGTTCTGTATTTTTTAACTACTTACCAGCAATATCTCTATTGTGTATTAAGGTTTCAGACTACCTTCGTGGTAATTTTCGTTAGAATGCCATAATTTCAGGGGGAAAAAGTCGCATCTTGACAAGTGATACCTCATTTAAAAGCTTATTTCTTCTCCTCGACTATGAATAGTTTATTTCTTCAATTTTATATTTAAAAAAACACTTTTTTGGGGGGTAGGGGAGTTTCATTTCCGACGCATCGGGTTAACTTTCGAGAGCTCCACGCACGAGGATTCACGAGGAAATCAAAACATAGGACTAGGTAACCCATCAAGAGTGTTTAAAGAGTGTTTAAAGCAGTGCTGTCAGAATGTTTTTAAGCAGACAGTCGTGTTTGACGGCTAATTTCAATGAATTATGCTTTTACCTGGGATCCGATGCAAAGAAGCCGCGTTCAGAAAACACGGCACTGGGCTCGCAAAAATAAATAATATGTTTTTTTTTAAACAGAATGCCACCTGTCCAATATGCACACGGCATGACACATTGAAAAGACACAAGAACGATGTTCATGAAGGTGTTCGCCCCCACGTCTGTCATCTCTGCTCAAAGGAGTTTAAGAGAAAGTCTCATCTGGAGAGGCACCTCCAATGGCATGAAAAAGGGCAAGAAAAACATTTACCTGTGGTAAGTGTGACAAAACTTTTTTTGAAATCAGCGTTTTCAAAGTGCACTATGCCACACATCAAGGGTGGGGCATTCTGTAATTGCCTAGCACCAGCAAGTTTGTGGCTATTAAAGTCAAAAAAACACCCTGCGCCGCTATAAGCCCGGCGATACCTGTACTTATTTTCAGTGGGCCTATGAGGCAAAGGGAAGACCTCTTATTCAAATAAAGAGCCTACCCAACTGAGCTCTGGCCAAGACGAAATATTTTTCAAGAGACATTTTTGATATGAAATATTTCACCTGTCCGATATGCAACAAATGCTTCACACGGCATGACACATTGAAAAGACACAATAGCGATGTTCATGAAGGTGTTCGCCCCCGCGTCTGTCATCTCTGCTCAAAGGAGTTTAAGAGAAAGTCTCATCTGGAGAGGCACCTCCAATGGCATGAAAAAAGGGCAAGAAAAACATTTACCTGTGGTAAGTGTGACAAAACGTTTTTTTTAAATCAGCGTATTCAAAGTGCACTATGCCACACATCAAGGGTGGGGCATTCTGTAATTGCCTAGCACCAGCAAGTTTGTGGCTATTAAAGTCAGAAAAACACCCTGTGCCGCTATAAGCCCGGCGATACCTGTACTTATTTTCAGTGGGCCTATGAGGCAAAGGGAAGACCTCTTAATCAAATAAAAAGCCTACCCAACTGAGCTCTGGCCAAGACGAATATTTTTCAAGAGACATTTTTTATATGAAATATTTCACCTGTCCGATATGCAACAAATGCTTCACACGGCATGACACATTGAAAAGACACAAGAGCGATGTTCATGAAGGTGTTCGCCCCCACGTCTGTCATCTCTGCTCAAAGGAGTTTAAGAGAAAGTCTCATCTGGAGAGGCACCTCCAATGGCACGAAAAAGGGCAAGAAAAACATTTACCTGTGGTAAGTGTGACAAAACGTTTTTTTGAAATCAGCGTATTCAAAGTGCACTATGCCACACATCAAGGGTGGGGCATTCTGTAATTGCCTAGCACCAGCAAGTTTGTGGCTATTAAAGTCAGAAAAACACCCTGCGCCGCTATAAGCCCGGCGATACCTGTACTTATTTTCAGTGGGCCTATGAGGCAAAGGGAAGACCTCTTATTCAAATAAAGAGCCTACCCAACTGAGCTCTGGCCAAGACGAAATATTTTTCAAGAGACATTTTTGATATGAAATATTTCACCTGTCCGATATGCAACAAATGCTTCACACGGCATGACACATTGAAAAGACACAATAGCGATGTTCATGAAGGTGTTCGCCCCCGCGTCTGTCATCTCTGCTCAAAGGAGTTTAAGAGAAAGTCTCATCTGGAGAGGCACCTCCAATGGCATGAAAAAAGGGCAAGAAAAACATTTACCTGTGGTAAGTGTGACAAAACGTTTTTTTTAAATCAGCGTATTCAAAGTGCACTATGCCACACATCAAGGGTGGGGCATTCTGTAATTGCCTAGCACCAGCAAGTTTGTGGCTATTAAAGTCAGAAAAACACCCTGTGCCGCTATAAGCCCGGCGATACCTGTACTTATTTTCAGTGGGCCTATGAGGCAAAGGGAAGACCTCTTAATCAAATAAAAAGCCTACCCAACTGAGCTCTGGCCAAGACGAATATTTTTCAAGAGACATTTTTTATATGAAATATTTCACCTGTCCGATATGCAACAAATTCTTCACACGGCATGACACATTGAAAAGACACAAGAGCGATGTTCATGAAGGTGTTCGCCCCCACGTCTGTCATCTCTGCTCAAAGGAGTTTAAGAGAAAGTCTCATCTGGAGAGGCACCTCCAATGGCACGAAAAAAGGACAAGAAAAACATTTACCTGTGGTAAGTGTGACAAAACGTTTTTTTGAAATCAGCGTATTCAAAGTGCACTATGCCACACATCAAGGGTGGGGCATTCTGTAATTGCCTAGCACCAGCAAGTTTGTGGCTATTAAAGTCAGAAAAACACCCTGTGCCGCTATAAGCCCGGCGATACCTGTACTTATTTTCAGTGGGCCTATGAGGCAAAGGGAAGACCTCTTAATCAAATAAAAAGCCTACCCAACTGAGCTCTGGCCAAGACGAATATTTTTCAAGAGACATTTTTTATATGAAATATTTCACCTGTCCGATATGCAACAAATGCTTCACACGGCATGACACATTGAAAAGACACAAGAGCGATGTTCATGAAGGTGTTCGCCCCCACGTCTGTCATCTCTGCTCAAAGGAGTTTAAGAGAAAGTCTCATCTGGAGAGGCACCTCCAATGGCACGAAAAAAGGGCAAGAAAAACATTTACCTGTGGTAAGTGTGACAAAACGTTTTTTTTAAATCAGCGTATTCAAAGTGCACTATGCCACACATCAAGGGTGGGGCATTCTGTAATTGCCTAGCACCAGCAAGTTTGTGGCTATTAAAGTCAGAAAAACACCCTGTGCCGCTATAAGCCCGGCGATACCTGTACTTATTTTCAGTGGGCCTATGAGGCAAAGGGAAGACCTCTTAATCAAATAAAAAGCCTACCCAACTGAGCTCTGGCCAAGACGAATATTTTTCAAGAGACATTTTTTATATGAAATATTTCACCTGTCCGATATGCAACAAATGCTTCACACGGCATGACACATTGAAAAGACACAAGAGCGATGTTCATGAAGGTGTTCGCCCCCACGTCTGTCATCTCTGCTCAAAGGAGTTTAAGAGAAAGTCTCATCTGGAGAGGCACCTCCAATGGCACGAAAAAAGGGCAAGAAAAACATTTACCTGTGGTAAGTGTGACAAAACTTTTTTTGAAATCAGCGTTTTCAAAGTGCACTATGCCACACATCAAGGGTGGGGCATTCTGTAATTGCCTAGCACCAGCAAGTTTGTGACTATTAAAGTCAGAAAAACACCCTGTGCCGCTATAAGCCCGGCGATACCTGTACTTATTTTCAGTGGGCCTATGAGGCAAAGGGAAGACCTCTTAATCAAATAAAGAGCCTACCCAACTGAGCTCTGGCCAAGACGAAATATTTTTCAAGAGACATTTTTTATATGAAATATTTCACCTGTCCGATATGCAACAAATGCTTCACACGGCATGACATATTGAAAAGACACAAGAGCGATGTCCATGAAAGTGTTAGCCCCATCGTCTGTCATCTCTGCTCAAAGGAGTTTAAGAGAAAGTCTCATCTGGAGAGGCACCTCCAATGGCATGAAAAAAGGGCAAGAAAAACATTTACCTGTGGTAAGTGTGACAAAACTTTTTTTGAAATCAGCGTTTTCAAAGTGCACTATGTCACACATCAAGGGTGGGGCATTCTGTATTTGCCTAGCACCAGCAAGTTTGTGGCTATTAAAGTCAGAAAAACACCCTGTGCCGCTATAAGCCCGGCGATACCTGTACTTATTTTCAGTGGGCCTATGAGGCAAAGGGAAGACCTCTTAATCAAATAAAAAGCCTACCCAACTGAGCTCTGGCCAAGACGAAATATTTTTCAAGAGACATTTTTTATATCAAATATTATTTTCATAGAAAAAATGTATTTTTTTTTCTAAAGTAATAAACCTGGACATGACGAAATAAAGTGTATTATTCAATGAAAAAAAAAAGTTAGATTTCTTTGCAAAAATCACATTTTATTCTTTTCAAATCAGGAAACATAAACTTTTATCAAGAAACTATTTTCTATAAAATTTCAAATCGAGTGTAATTAGTGTAATTAAGTACGTATTACTCTTTCTAATCTTTGGTGTTCTATCAGGTGTTATGTTAAGAGATTCCAAATACCCGTTACTGTCCCTGTAATTAACCACATATCACTCTTCCTAATCACGTACCATGTGATGAATGAAAAGATAAATCCCTCTTACGTAACCAATCTTAGGGAATAAGATTATTATGTAAATGTGATGGTATAAAATGCCACACTTTTCAGGAACCCCTTTCAGTAAGCTTAGCACAAATCATACTTGTACAGTTATTAAAATAACATAAAAACAAGATAAGTGAAGTTAATAATATTAAATGAATAGAAAAAGGGGAAAAATGATAATTACAGTCTAAACTCATATTATGGTCTCAATATCATGGGGCTTTATCTAACAACAAATGAGAAACTTCACCGTAATCAATACAAGCCATGGAAGCAATCAACGCGGACCCAAGTCTTAATAAAGATAACGAACTTGATTACTTTGAAGAAAACACTCAACAATCCAAGACTCCTGCTCAGAAGAACATTCAATTTCTAGATGAAATTGAAGGAGGCTAAACGCTGAAAAGGCATTGTTTAACAAACTTTTTTCAAATCCCGTGGAGTTGTTCCCTAGAAAAGACTCCTAGTGAATCTGCAAGTATTGTGAGACTATTCTAAAAACGAGGAACATTGCGGAACATAAGTAAAAAAACAATGCCAACTTATAGTGTACAAACTTATATGTAAATTGATAGCGCTTGTTGGAAAATGTTCCGTCACTCTCCTGGAATTTATGTCACCACTAGAAGTGCCTGAATCTTCACCACAACCATATCAAAAATGTCAACTCTTCTCTGATTAACCACCTGACCTGGCTCGCCATTGATCTCTCTGAAAAGCTGATAAACTGTTCACAAATTCATCATCTTCAAAATGTTCGCTCGTTACTTTGCCACCACGTCTACAAACCGAAAATTCTACTCATCCCAACTATACTCAAGCACCGCCAATTTTGTCATTTAGTTCGTTTGCGTCCCGTAATTTGTGGCTGTTTCAACGTTGTATGATTGTTCCTATCGTGTTTTTTTGTACATTTTACTGTGTTTGCAAGTCCGGAAGTTCTACAGACGTTTTTCAAACAGAATTGTTCAGCCACCAACAGAACTTTGCGAAGTTCAAACCATTCCGAACTCCCTGTTTAGTTAATACGACGAGGAATGCGAATCATCTCTCTGAACTATTATACGAAAGAGTATAACGAGAGACATATTTATTGTTTTATATCAAGAACTCTATAAAGTAAAAGTTCTGCTGTATTCAAATGGTTGTGGGTTTCCTGTCCCAAGTGTAGTATATTTGAAAACGCTGACTCTATTAAAATTCTAAATTCAGCTTACATACGGATTAACAACATGTAGGGTCTCAATCAGAGGAGCTTGTCCTTTATCGCAAGGAACAGGAAGAAGTTCTCCAAGATCCTCACATGAGATGTTACCTCAGACAAACGCTTACGCTGGAGGAAGAGAACCTCGCTCTCGCCATTCATCGACTACTTATAGCAAGTAGACAACAAAGACTAGAAGACTATTTTAGAGGAGCCGTATTTGTAAACGTCATGCAAGAATGCATACTTACAGTTATTAAAATAACATAAAAAGAAGATAAGTGAAATTAACAATATGAAATGGATAGAAAAGGGGGGATAAATGATAATTACCGTTACATTACATGTGATCTTTAAATTTGTTGAGTTTACATTTATTTTTAACTTTAGTAATGGTTTCAGAAAATACATTTTCTTAACTATTCAGTACATCAGTTATACGAATATCTGATTACTCATTTCATAGCCTTGTTGTGTAAATCAAATCATCTTACGCTACCTCATTTACATTAGTAATAACACATGGTCTACATCTATTGTGAATCGGACACTCCCCCTTGCATACCATCGCTAACATTCATTTATCACCAGGTACGGTCCTATGCTTTTAATGAAATACAGTGGTGGTTACGAAACGAATTGAATTTTGTTTGTTAGTGTTGTGAGGTTCTACGTAAACAACATTTTACATTGCACAACAAAAAACAACATTGATTAAAAATATAAATTATTTATTTACTTATTACCAGTCCCTCTCCTTTTTTTGTTCACTATAAATTTGATGGTCCACACCCATAAGTTTGGCTTTGCTCAAGATCTTTATTTGACTCAGAGGTTCTCCTTTTTCTTTACCAAGCTTTAGTCCTTAATCAAGATGGTTTCCATTGACAAGTACCCATGCTTTTGCAAGACATGTGATGCACTTCTACTCTTCACGTCAAAAGCTGGAAAACAATTAGTCTGGGTTTCGTATTGAGACACAGCGAGACGGGGGAGATGCAATACTGTCACAGACACCACAGACATGGTGACCCCCACCACCTACAATTGGCAGACACCCCACCAGGAAAACCGTTTTGGCACCAACGGTCTGCTCCTCCCATGGCCTTAGCCATCGTCAGGGGCCTCTTGAAGAAGATGTGAGAAAATACCTTTTGGAGTGAGAAAATAACTTTCGGAGTGAGAAATAACTTTCGGAGTGAGAAAATAACTTTCGCAGAGAGAAAATAACATTCGCAGTGAGAAAATAACATTTGGAGTGAGAAAATAACATTCGGAGTAAGAAAATAACTTTCGGAGCGAGAAAATAACATTCGAAGTGAGAAAGTAACTTTCGGAGCGAGAAAATAACATTCGAAGTGAGAAAGTAACCTTCGGGGTGAGAATTAAAGTTTGGATTATGAATTAAAATTCGGAGTGCACTTATGGGCCACCGTAGAATCCTTTCTTCCAAAGACATAACATACAAAACCTATGATCCACTAGTTCCTCTCTTGACCGTTTCCCTTTTAATAAAATTTCTCCCAAGAGAAAAAAATTTCCCCTATATCTAAAGACTTGATTTTGTTGTATTGTTTTCGTAAGATTTTTTTTTTCATTTTTAAGGCTAACTTCTGAAATCTTTTTATCCTCTTTTCCCCATTCAAACGAGTTCTTCGAATTATGGAGATCCAGGTATAGTACTTTGAGCAAAAAGGTACTTCCTTGTCCAGCCATCCCGAATGCTTGAGCGAGAGTTATAGCATAGAACTGTGTTGCGTTGAGGAACATGAGGAAGAACAGAAAAACAGATTTCTTTCACAAGAAAAATGGCTGTCAAAGTATTTAATTTTCTGAGAGTGAAGTGGATGGTTCCAAATGCTATAGTTACTAGGAAACCACGGTGTAAAATCAAGAGCAAGAGCAAGCGTCACCACATTTTATGCACAAGATCTTCAATAACAAGGACTACAGCATTATCAACTGCAGGTAAAACCGACTTTTCATTTATGTTTTCCTTTGTAAGTAGTCATCAACTTCAACAGATATAAGCATTGTCAGAACCCTTCCAGCCACACACCATAAGCATTGTGGACCCGTTTTGCCTGAGCCCTACACCACAGACATGGTGACCCCCACCACTTACAATTGGCAGACACCCCACCAGGAAAACCATTTTGGCACCCACAGTCTGCTCCTCCCATGGCCTTAGCCATCGTCAGGGGCCTCTTGAAGAAGATGTGCCTCGAATACTCAGCAACAACATCAAATACTGATGAAAGGAACGGAATGGTTGGCCCTCGTCCAGACCTGTTTGCCGGACCTCCCAAAACAGCCGCTTCTTCAACCTTGACAAAATAGGGTGCCCAAAATTCAAAGAATTGACAGAAAAATGGGAGAAACAAACCTCCAGCCACAAGGCATGATGCCTTGTGGTTTTGATGAGATGTCACAGCATACAGTATTTATGCTGCCGAATAACGTATATGCAACACCACAAAAAGAGACAGTCTATTGTTGTATCTAAAGGAACATCATTATTATTATTATTACTTTCAAATAACCACAAAAATAACTACTGCATGTAATCACATAGAATAATAAGCATCTTGTTATTTCTCAGATATGCTTTACAACCAACAATATTTAACTATATTTTATCAATTTTAAGTTCTTGCATATCAAAAAAAAAACAATTCATTTATCTTTCTGACATATAGGGTCAATAAACAGATTATTAATATCATTACAGCTGATTGTAAAAAGGTATAAGCAGTAACAAAGGTAACAAAGTTAGTAAACCAGAAGTACAGTACCAAATCTGTGCATCTCTTGATTTCTCTTTCTTGCTCGAATAAAGTACCAGTCCTTAAGAGCAAATTCTCCTCCAACTCTTAGTGTTAGGACAAACGTTTTTGGGCTTCCCTCTCATTCCCCAAGAGGACAGAGAAGTATGGTACCATAACTCAGAATGCAACAAAAAAGCAACTTAGTGTATGCCAAATACAAACGTTCTTGAAAATCCAGCATCGAAGTAGAGAGCCACAGAGAGCCACATGCAGCATCAAAGCAAACAGGGAAACCAAATGACAATTCATAGTTCCGACCTGTCATTCAAAGCCATAGTTACTGTTGTTATGTCCCACAAACCAACCAGAGGTTTCCTTTAAAAAAGTCCAAAAACATTCCGATCCCGCTTTGGTTTACCAGATATCTTTATCTTCGGATCATCGAAGTTTATACTGTCGTAAATGGCAAAAAAGTGCTGTAAATCGGATTGATTTCGGAAGTCCTGAAATACTGTTTGTGGGACACGATCAGTTCCCATGGGAGAATCTTTCCAACTCTGATTGGTATCTCCAGATAGCGTGAAATGGTTTCATTGTTTGATCGGAAGTATGAATACCAAAGGCAAAATTGCAATTAGGAGAAAGGAGTTTCTTAAAGAATGACAGTCGACAGAGATACCTTGTGGCTGTGGCCCCAGACCTGATAGGGGTGCTCGTCATATTTTTTAGGGGTCAAAACGGACTCTTGGGTATTGTTAGAGAAACAGTGAGGCCTAATAAATTTCCGAAATCCCCAACATGTTTTTTTAGAACACATCTTAGCCAAAGCTAATATGGGGTCAATAAACGAAAATAGCAAATATGTGCGAGATTGGAACTCTAAAAAGTTGAACTGATGCACTGGAAATGGAACTCCATAAAAAAGTTGTGTTTTGTAAAATTAGATGAAATATATACTATAGTTTAGCTCAGGATATAAGCTTTAAAATAAGGTATCACCATTTTTCGTGAAATTGTGCCATTTTATCCAAAAAGTACCCTGAAGGTAGTCTGTAACATTCAAAGCTTATTCAATTAAGCTGCTTTCACATTTTGATGCTAGCTTCATTTTGAATTTTGATCCTAGCAAAATAAAAGAATAAAAGAGAGTTGACAATACAAAAATAGAGACAAAAGGACCAAACTCAATGCATTCCAGCCATTCTTGACTAAAAGATTTTAATACAATTAAACAAAAAACCATGGCTACAGAACAGAGGTTGAACAAAAAGGTTACCAACTCCCATATGTTATGGCAAGCAAATGGCAAACAAATTCTAGAAGCAATTAAAGTTTAGCTTTGTTCTGGCCGCATAACAACCAGTGATTGTTTGCAAATGCAAGTTATTAATTTAAATTCGATTTGACGAAGTCGGATAAAATGCTAAAATTTAACTCCATTGATTTTACTTAGAATCTTTTCCTTAAATGCTTAAATAACGAGTATTTTCAGATATTACCAAAAGCATTCTCGAACGCGTTACTGGAGTGAGCTTTACGTAAGCTCGCAAGTTAATTTTCTTCAACCGATCTGGCCAAGCAAGGCAAGGCCACAAAATGATAAACTTATGAGCCCAGACAGGCAAACGATACGGTCTAGTTTGCGATAATTCATTGAAACCCACATAAGAAATTGTTAAATAAACTTAACTCTTGTAGAAAAGCCTCAAGTAGCGTAAAGAAACTTTAGCAACGACCAAAATGGCGAAATGGCGCCAATTTTACGGCATTTTGCATTTTCCGAAACAATAGAACAACTAGAAGCACTGCACATGTATTCTTCTCTTCCTGTCTATTTGCAATCCTTTTACTAACCTTCATGTTCTACATAGTTCAAAACTCTTCGGTATAGTTTTCTGCAGCGTCTACACTCGATTCATCGACTTCTTTCGTTGATCAAATCAGCGAGCGAGTCGACGACATCCCAAAGAAAGTTCAAGTCACAGCGCCATTATTAGCCACTCTGTATCTCTCTGCCCTTGTAAACCATTCTGTAAACAAAGAAGAACACAAAAATAGCATGTCAGTAAAAAGAAATGCACGAGCTAGATAAATTAGGAGCGAAATGATGACTTACCGTTCGCGTTCCACACGTTCGCCGCTCTGTACTTGTTCGACTGCTCGAATACAAACACACGCTCGCTTGGCATGTTGGGAAGTCTTTGTGTAGCTAATCCCTTTCCGGTCTAACCACGCTAAATTATCCCAAGGGACAATTAATAATGTTAAGTGTATTGTAATGCCTGCATAACGGTGTTGCGTAATTCCGTATATAGTATATACTTGAAATTTACTTCTCAAAAACCGAGTATCTGAAAAACCGAGAATAGACCACAGCTTAGAAGTTTCTCCCAATACTCGTATGTCTTCCGGTGACCTTCTCAGATGCTAGGGTTTTCCTGGGTTTCCTGTGCCCTTTCTCGACCTCTCGTAGCAGCAATTAGTAGCATTTTCTATAGTGTATATAGCAATGCTAACGTTCCTTTGTAAAACAAAAGCAGGCATCAACCTGTCGTCTTTGTAAAACGGCGAACTTGAGCCAAACTTTTGCATTCGTACCAACTAGGTGGCTAGGGAAAAAGATCGACTGAAGTGCTCCCCCCCCCCCCCCAGAATTATATATAAGCTCTTGGATATCTTTCAAAGGTATCCAAGAGCTCAAAACTTACAAATATAAAGATCCCATGGACATTTGATATTATGCCGATTATACAGACGAAAGAGGCGCGCACTGTAGCTTGAAAGATATACGTCTCGCCTCAGTTTGCCTGGACAATTATATCTTCTGCGATTGGTTGCGAGGTTGCAATCGTATGATATTTGCGCCCAGCATCGAAAATACAGTCGTACATCCCGTGATATATTCCAAGTTTCACTAAAACCTCCTTGGTTTCACAAACATGCAAAATCGAGCTTTATGGTTAAATGGCGCCTACCGTCGGTTGCATCTACCTGTCTACACGCTCGACAAAAACATGTTCTGTCCCCGTGAAAAACTTCGATGTTTTGGCGGGGGTCGCTTGACAACTTTTCTGACTTAGGCAAGCTGTTGTTAATAAATAAATTACATTGGAACATATTGGAAGGGATCACTTGGCCAAGTTTTCAAGTTTGCCGCAAAATTAAAGGCAATGTGTTTTGCTCAAGATTCTGGTCGCACTAGCGTGAAGTATTTGCCGCAGTTTTGCTATTTCTGCTTCGACTGTCTAGGGTTTTTACTTGATTGTCAGTAAATTCTTTTGTTGTGCAAAACTTTGCCAAAAAGACAACCCAAAGGCTGTTCGTCGACGTTTTTGTGTTTTCGTCAGCCTTTGCTGTTTTTTCTCCTCTTTGCTCCGACGAAGGGCTAACGCTCGAAACGTCAGCAAAACACCATTTTTCCACGGCGTTTAACACAAATCTCAACATTTGGTTGTTGTTGTTCATGTTCACGTCTCCGCCGACGCAGACCACCTAGTTTCCCGTAAAACTAGTCATACCATTTGCTGGTTTTAGTAGTTCGCTGGCAAAGTGACGGCGCGTGCTACACAAGAATACACAACGCAATTCAAGAGTAGATTGCTCCGGGGGGGAGGGGGGTGGGGGGGGGGGGGGGTACTTCCCTTACAAGAGCTATACGGAGCTAACGGGTATGTGCCGCCAAACGGGGCCCCCGATTTCTTCCTCCAGCCGATAGAACGGGGTACCGTTTAGGAACCGTCCTCTAGAACGGGGTATGATAATGAAGACCACCCAATAAAATCTTCAAGGAAGCGACCCGGTGATCACGTATTGTTTTACAACAAGCTATTACAGTTAAACCGTAATGTAAACAACAACAATTTTGATTTACAGGTATAACTAATGTCTCTTTATAGAACGGGGTCTTATTTTGGGTGCAAAAAATTGAACGGGGTAGCTTTTCTTCAAAAAATCGTTTAAGAACGGGGTCCGAATTTGAAATTCGCAACGGCACATACCCACCCTATATCAAGCCAAGTACCCCCCCCCCCCCCCCCCGGGAGATTGTATCATATATTAAGTTTATAATTTTCTCATGGAAAAACTCATAATGGTCATAAAATACACATTTATAAACGTGTTTTAGGTTGCTCGCTTCACAACATTCGCTAGGCCAATAAAACTCAGAAAACGTCCATGCGTCTGGACAGAAGCCGTTCTGAAATAATTTAAAGTAAGCTTTGTTCGTCATTTCCCCTTTTTCTATGTCACCTATAGGCAGAAACATATAACTTAGTTGAAACATGTAACGGCGAACCAAACTGTGGATTATTCGAGATGAATTTATGACCATATTATTTGGTCATGAATGAACTCTCGACTGCTAACCCAAGTAGGTTTTCTCTTCATAATATTTTATTTTTCGCTCATATAAAGTAGAGCAGCAGTGGTAAGTGATAATATACTGACATTTAACATCGTGAAGTCTTGCAACAACATTATTTTTAAAATCTGTTCAATTGTTTATTCTGCGAATATTCCGCAGCTTGGCACTAAAGTAATGTATGTTTGTTACACGTTTCAACTCACTTATATGTTTCTGCTATAGGTCAATATAGCAAATTATTATTCAGCCATGCCACTATCTCGGTTCTGATTGGCTAAGAGTACGCAGCGAAACCTTGTTGGCGCGCAGTGCCTGACGTCATACTACAGACATTAGGATTGATGCACTCTAATGACGTCATAACGCAAGCCAATAGGTTTGGCCGCCATCTTGGTTTTCATTTCCGAATTGAAAGCCGGTTTTGCGAATATTCTCTTTGAATCTGTTATGATTTTTGCCAAGAGATCATTGCTCAGTATATCTAAACATCAACTATGGCTACAGGAACCTCTTGCAAGTTAGTGAACAACTTAGGGGCCGTTTACATGTGAAGGAATATCTCTCCTTGCCCTTCTTTATTGTCTTTCCCGCTCGAGGTTATATACATGAAGGTAAGGATATCCTGAGGGGTCGAGGGGTAGGGAAACCCTGCTGTAGAAGCCCTAAATGTAATAACTAGCCCTAAGTGTAATAAAGGCCCCAAGTGTAATAAGAAATGGCCCTAACTGTAATAAAGGCCCCAAGTGTAATACAAAGTGACCCTAAGTGTAATAATGGCAATGACCATACAATGTCCTAGCTGGAATAAGTCAGCGTTGTTATATCAATATATTACAGTGATACCTCAATTAAGCGGTCATCCTCTATTGAGCAGCCACTTTTTAAAGCCCCAAAATACCGTATTTGTCACTCCAAGGACGGATATTTCTACAGCTGTAAACGGGGTCTAAAATATGAAGCAAACACCGCGGGCTTTAAGTATCGGCTTCGGGGTACTCATGGAACACGAAACTAGGTGTGTAGAAACCCTAAATGTAATAACTGGCCCTAAGTGTAATAAAGGCCCCAAGTGTGATAAAAAATGGCCCTAAGTGTAATAAAGGCCCCAAGTGTAATAAAAAGTGGCCATAAGTGTAATAATGGTAATAACCATACAACGTCCTAGTTGGAATAAGTCAACGGCAACGCGTTGTTATATCAATATATTACAGTGATACTACCTCAATTAAGCGGCCATCCTCTATTGAGCAGCCGCTTTGTAAAGTACCAAAATACCGTATTTGTCACTCCAACTAGGACGGATATTCTACCGCATGTAAACGGGGTCTAATGTGAAGCAAACGCCGCGGGCTTTGTAATATTAAGTACCGGCTTCGCGGGTACTCATGGAACACGCGTGACTAGGTGTGTGCTGCTACTCTTTGAGAACTAAGTTCTATTCTGTATCCCTGCTCTAGGGAACTTACAAAAGTCGCTACCCTGCCAGTTTGTATGACCATTGCCATTATTACACTTAGGACCACTTTTTATTACATTTGGGGCCTTTATTACACTAAGGGCCAATTTTTATTACATTTGGGGCCTTTATTACACTTAGTTTACAGTTGACGCGGTTTCCATTGTTATTCGTAGGGAATTAACTCGGATAATAGCTCTCAACAAACTAAAAGTCAGGGAGGGATTTGAATTCTCCAGGGAAAGGTTGGGGTTGATCAATAGAATTGAATTGAATTTCTAGGTAAATATATTGCTCATTATGGATTAATAGGTAAGTATATGGCTCATTATGGATTAATAGGTAAATATCTAGTTATTTACCTATGAATCCATAATAAGCCATATACTTACCTGTAAATCAATAATGTGTGGTTCCAGAAAATATTCCCCCCCCCCCCCCCCCCCCCCCCGAAGAGTGTTGAAAAGTGACCCCCCACCTCTCTGGAATTCCCGAAGAAAAATACAGTATTTGTATGGAAAATATATCCTTTCCTATTATCCTTCCTATGGATAATTTCTGGAACCACACAATAAGCCATTTTTACCAAGACTTCAAGGGGCACTGTCACGTTTGTTTCATCAAAATATTTTAAAATAAGACAAGTGTTCTACAGAAACAACTCCGAACCTATATTCTGTTTCAAATTAGTCTTAAAAAGAAAAAGAAACTTGTTCAGCCTGTTCGAAAATCAAAAATGCCAATTAGCAATCCAATTCCATCCGCTCGATTATACACGAAAATACTCCAAATTTGTATTGATCTAGCAGCTGAAAGGTTAGGTATAAAACGTAGACCATTATTTTGTTGATTTGTAGGGAGTTTGACTGCATTTAAGCTACTTAAAATGACCCCAAGTTAGACCAAATCCATGATAGACCATGACAGTTGCCCCATTCACAATGACTAATTCAATTATCAACCCAAACATTTAACTAGTGAATTCAAATCCATACACTTACCCCGAGAAAAAAAAACATCCAATAATCTCAGTTTATTCATCTATGCTGACTGTCTGTCTATAACCAATATTTGCTTCTGATTATCCTTTATGCGAATCCCGTTGAACGCCACAAAACACGATTTCCGAGAACGCCTTCACTTGAACCATATTGAGAAGCGTTTGTCCAGTCTACTTGCTTGGTCTCATTGCCCATAGAGTGTGTTTAAGACGTAAACCTGAAAATACAGATAAAATCATGCCCAAGTTAATTGCATATCTAATCGTAGAGAGCAACCAACGAGCGCAAAATACCTGAAACTTGCCTTCAGTTTCTCCATCTTGAATCAGTTCCATCCGTTTTGCTAGACAGAACGTTATGCAAATTGAGCTGTAGAAGCTGTAAGCTGTCAGGGCGTGGTACAAATGAAAATAACCAGTAAGGACGTAGTTGCTTTTGTCTCTATTATTTTCGTTCTACAAAGGAGTTCTTTTGTCTGTAGTCTATTATCCTCGTTCTTGTGTTGAGGTATAGGGTATTGTTGTATTATCCAACCAGAGAGGAGCTTTACGCAGCTACGTACCGATCAAAATAACAGCGCTTTAATGAGTTGCGCTTTTACAAAAGGCCGCTTGATTGATTGGACTGGCTGTTGTACGAAAACAAAAGACGTGATTCGTGTTTGGAAACCTTTGTCAATCATAGTTGAATAAAAGTTGTCATTCATTTTCTTCAGCATCACAACTTTATTGTGCATGGTAAAAATTAATTGCAATGAGTTTCTCTGGGGAACCCACTTCTATGAAAGCAGCTAAATAACTAACAATAGTTCCTATTGGAATCCGCTATCTTTTTCAATTGTAAACTGTACTCCTTTTCAAAACTGTTAAATTCAATGAGAAGAATGCATTTCATTTGTCCCTGTTTTCTGAAAACCTTGTCAACTGTAAACTAAGTCCGTTAATTACCTCGATTCTCGGCAATAACCCCAATACATCCCTCGGGCCTACGGCCCTTGGGATGTATTGGGGTTATTGCCTCGAATCTCGGTAATTAACTCTAACTTAGGGCCATTTCTTATTACACTTGGGGTCTTTATTACACTTAGGGCCAGTTATTACATTTATGGCTTTTACAAGGTGTGTATGATCATTACCATTATTACACGACACCACTTAGCACTCGCCAAAAGAGGCATACATACATACATATATCTTTATTAGGCACGCTGGCCACAACAACTGTCTATTTACAAAGGTTAAAAACAGACGCTGATTTCCATGTGGGGCGTGTGACTAAATATGAGTATATGGTTTGCAAATTTTAACCTAGCATAGCCCAGCAGCAACATCCCTATTTATTAGACGCTTAAAAGCAGATAGCGATTTAGCCATTTTGGCTTCTTTTGAAAGGGAATTCCATAACATGGCGCCATTATAGGAGAAGCTGGATTTCAGAAAATTTGTGCTTGGCTTTGGAAGTGCTAGGTCTGTATCAGTATTTCGCAATGAGTATTTTTTATCACAATCACTTACTCTTATGAGTTTTGTTTTCAGGTGAGTTGGTGCATGACCCTGCAATGCTTTATATATATATTATGATCAATTTTGCATTTTTTCGTTTTGATTCTAAGGATTGCCAACCCAGCCCCTCAAGTATGTCTTTCGAGAGACTCCCGCAAGAAGCGTCTGCACGCTCAGGCCAAACATTCCATGCTGAATGTATTTTGACTCAAATCTGATCAAAATAATTATGTGGGCATTTATCTTGTTGTATCTTTCCTCATCTTATTTGAATCACTTACTTTAAAATACTTTATGTGCTATAAAAATTACGTATCAAATAGTCAAATTGGTCACTTTTGACGAGATTTGGGTCAAAATACACTTTCACACTTTCACAGTGGGTGAGGGGTGGTGGTCAATTTCCTGTCCATACAAATACTGTATTTTCCCTTGGAAATTCCGTTGGGGTGTCACTTCTCAATACCCTTCCGAAGGGGAGGGGGGGAGGGGGAGGGTGGATATTTTCTGGAACCATACATTGGTGGAAACATACCAAAAATTAAAATTTGAAAATTTCTTGAAAATAAAAAAGGGATCCTAAATGTGCCAAAATGTGTCCAAACTACTACTTATTTTAATTTTCCATGACGAAGCTCCTTATGACATGTCCCAGTAACCTCTCTATATCTTGTAAATTGTCCCGCATTGTTTCCCCGTAATTTAAACAATCTATGGCGTTTCACTGCTAATAGCAAGTAGTCCGTGGGCCAGCGGGTGAAACCCTCCCCCCCCCCCCCCCCCCCCCCCCCCTGCGGGACTTTTGGAGACATATGCCGTTTTGAAGCTTGGCACGAGGGTGTTTCAAAGTGGGTTGTTTGCAATCGCGCCGTTGGTGGGTGTGGCCGTACGGCCGTATTTTTTGTTTCCCCAGAAAACCACAGGGTACCCGCGTATTTTCATTTTGTTTATTTTTTCCCATGGCTTTAAAACGAACGTTGCATGAAATAAATGCTGCAAACGTAATCGTCGGAAGATTCTCTACACTACCCATTAGGTAAGTGGCTCACATAAGCATTAGAAGTAGCTACTGCGCATGCGTATGTTTGCTACAACTCACAGTCCCAAAATAGTGTGTTATTGAACGGTAAACTTTGGTCACAACAAGGGCAAACAATGTATGGAAGTTATTTACTGTTGAATAAAACTTTTTGACAGCACTGCGTCCAGTTTGACGTTTTATTAATGTTAAAATAGTTGAGACAGACGTATTCTTACGTGCCACAAACAGTATCTCGCATATTTTCAGCAATAGTTTGCCCCAACGATGTCAGAGATTGTACCTCGTGATGTTATTTAATCAGCTGAAGGTGCTGAAGAACGTCTATACGCCAAAGACTTCACTGTCAGCAGGCTGGAGTAGGCGTAGCGAATAGTCCCTAAAAATATCAAGAGTCTCGCCAAATTTTAGCAGAGTCTCGGAATGTTTAACCTGCATCTCGGAATCTCGGATTTCGTCCTCAAACTTCTAAATACAGTAAATATATGAGCTGACATGTTTCTTCAGTCTCGGGCTCGGATTTTAAACTGCCAGTCTCGGCTTCCGGCAAGTCTCGGAATTCGCTACCCCTTGGTGTCTCCTGGAATGGCGTGGACATAATACCAACCATCAATAGGAACATCAAGTCCTATGGGGACACAAGGGTAGCGAATGGTAAATCCAAGACTTGCTGAGACGCCGAGACTGTCAGTTTAAAATCCGAGCCCGAGACTGAAGACAAATATCAGCTCATATATTTACTGTATTAGAAGTTTGATGACGAAATCCGAGATTCCGAGACGCACGTTAAAATTTCCAAGATTCCGAGACTCTGCTAAAATTTGGTGAGACTCTTGATATTTTAGGGACCATTCGCTACCCACAATCTAGACTTAGTAGGAACTAGTCATTCTACTGTAGATGGTACCAATTAAACAGGGCATGCACTAGGGCAAGGTATCGGGCCATGCAACTAAAGAGTTAACATGCATCTAAGGTAGCCAGGAGGTAAAAACAAGCTACAAAGACAAGAAAGTCGCAGCTACAGCAGAGCGAAAAGCTAGGACAGTAAAAATGTCGTAAATGCAAGACAAGCCATATAGCGTTTTCCCCGGGCGCTTTTCCGTTATAGCGTTTTCCCCTTGGAGCTGTTCCATGGGCATTCACCACTGCTGACGGTGTCCTGTAAAGACAGAGAAAGCGCCGATGCATGTTCTTGAGGGTACATCACATCACTGTAATGACACCAGACCTGAATGACGAACTGACTACATGTCATGCTCTTCTACGACCACTTGTTGCACTGCGTGGCACATTCGCAGAGCTCGTGATGACTGTCTTTAACCATTCACCAAAAGCACAGCGCGGCGTGAACAGTCACAGACATACCACTGAAAACCAATGGGTTTGAACGGGCTGGACGACAAGAGGGCCGTCCATGAAGGTGCCGAGAGATTTCTAGGCATTTCTAGGCAATGTGGAGCACTCGCAATACCGCAAGACTGCTCTTGGACGTACAGTCATCGTTATTACTGAGGGAAGCTGTGTGCGCTTAAAAAGTGTGAACGTGATGATCACCATCACTACAGCACTGCAGATAATTTAGCAGACGAGTCAATAGTCAGAAAAAGTCCGTCTCTATATTTTCACAGAAAACTGTCGGCTAGAGATTTGTTGACAGGTCTTGGTTCGCGAGGGAGATAGTCACCACACAGACGCGCGGCTCTGCGTTGGATTTTAATTCTCGACCTCTTGGGTTAACTGAGCTGTGTATGGGTCCCATGCGCTTGATGTATATTCTAGAAGTGGTCTTACTAGGCCAAAATAAGCAGCTTGCTTTTGATCGCGAGTACATGTCGCGAGATTGCGCCTGAAGGGGCCCAGCAGCTTGCTCGCACGACACACGATGTCGCACGTGCCGATTCCTTTGTAAATCACAGGAAATCGTGGATGACGCCTAGGTACTTTTTGGTGTGCTTAACAAATTGAAAAGGACAGTCCCCAAGGAACTACAAGTGGGGAAAATTATGACGAGTTCTTCTGGTAATCCTCATCATCTTGCATTTCCTGGGCGCAAAACTCATGCAAGCATGGCTTTTCACATTGTTTTGCGGGTTCAACGTTTTAAATTTTATCAAATTGTTAACAGAAAACTTCAAACAGGACGCAGTGCTGGCAAAAAGTTTTATAGAACAGTAAATAACTTCCATACATTGTTTGCCCTTGTTGTGACCAAAGTTTACCGTTCAATAACACACTATTTTTGGACTGTGAGTTGTAGCACACATACGCATGCGCAGTACCTAATGGGTAGTGTAGAGAATCTTCCGACGATTACGTTTGCAGCATTTATTTCATGCAACGTTCGTTTTAAAGCCATGGGAAAAAAATAAACAAAAATAAAATACGCGGGTACCCTGTGGTTTTCTGGAGAAACAAAGAATACGGCCGTACGGCCACACCCACCAACGGCGCGATTGCAAACAACCCATTTTGAAACACCTCGGGCCAAGCTTCAAAACGGCATATGTCTCCAAAAGTCCCGCAGGGGGGGGGGGGGGGGGGGGGTTCACCCGCTGGCCCACGGACTAAAGGTTTTTACGTCATCAGTACTATGCTTCAGCATGTTGCTCAGACATTTCTCGCACAGGGAACCCAGAGACCGGGGAACAGCTGTTCACTAACCACGACAGTTTTTCAATGATATCTACGTACTGATCAACCAAGATGAAAATTACTAAAGCAATTTTGCTCCAGATCTGGCTTATAAACATTTTTCGGTTGTGTAAGATGTAATAATGGAAAGACGTCTTTGCTCGTTCAACTTGAGTTTATTCATTTGCGTGTTTAATAAATTTCTCAGTTGATTTCCTATTCCAATTCAATTTCTTGAACGAGAATATTGACACAGTTTGATCGCTATAAACCAGAGGGAGAAATTCTTAATTTAATACGTTCAAGTGCAGATAATAGGGCGCCTTTGACTGTTAGAGTTGATTGCTTTTTCATTATCCACCTTCATCGCTTTCGATCATGTAGGTGAAAGTAAAAAAAAGCCAAGAAAGGCTGAGCTCATGAAACAAGGATTAGGGCTCCTAATGCAGTTTTCTTTCTAATTCTTAATAAATTTGATGTTGTTTTGTTTGACACAACACGCGTGAAAAACTGAAACATTTTGAAACCTACTCCCCAGCTAAGGTTATCAAGTGTTGGTGCTGACTTTTATCTCCAAATTGTCATCTTGAAAGTTTCCCATTGAAGAAATACCTCGCCGCAGCTCGCCACAATGCTGTAGAATACTATTTCTTCAAATCTCTCAAGGACAATCACCTGTCACATCCTTGACTTTTATTACTGCAATTTTCATAATTCTGCGAACTCTAAGCTAACTAATAAACCGCGGTTTGGCTTCCGTAAATCAAACGTGTCGAGTGAACAGTTCTTGGGCGTTAATTCACGCAGGCTTTCATAGGTTTCTACCTAATAAGGACTAGCTACGCTCCAAAACCAAATAAATGCAAACGACAAAATGCTCCTGTCATAAAATATTTGATTAACGGAAGCCAAAACGTCTAGTTTGGCGTTCAGAAATGTCAAGTGGGAGTTCGCAGAATTATGAAAATCGCAGACTCACCTTTCTCGAATTTTGCAACAAGCGAATCAAGTTCACGTTAAGAGTTTTCGAAATTCTATCAATATCGCACACGTTTCGGGACCCAATCGATCGGATTAAAGCTTCAGCTATTTCATGATCTTTTTCATGTACCCAAAATGGAAACAATTAAAGAGGGATGCTGGACAAACTTAGGTTAACGGGGCTATGTCACGGTTGTTTTAACAAAATACTACAATACTAGTAGTATCTATTGAGATAGTGAAGTGCTCGGAGGCTGGTCTTTCTAGAAAGTGTTTTGTTTCCTAGTGTATAAAAGAGGTATCTAAAAGTTGCAAACATTGCAAGAAATTTAATAAACTATGACCTGACATTGTATACATAATTATTTTGAATATGATTGATCAGTGTAATAAACTGACAAATTAGCACTTTTGGTCACTCTGTTATCAAACAAAGTTCTCTTTATGGAATTTTACTCTAATAACTCAATATTGGACATAAACACTTGATCTAATGTTTTCGCATGGTGACAGTGAATTCATTTTTAACCATGTGAGCCTCTCCTGTAGAATAGTGATTTCTGCTGCAGTTATCCAACTAAATAAGGGGCATAGACAATTGCATATTATCAATTTACATGCATGTTTCAGGAATCAGGTCCAAGGTGAAAAATATGATTTTAATGGTTTCCTGTGTTGGTTGATTATTACAGCTTTTTTCTTGATTCAGTTTAGATATGTTCCAGATAAAAAATAACAACAGCTTTAAATTGTTCATGCATGAGATGCAGCATCAGATTTTACATTGTGTGTTTCCAGAAATTATCCATACCCCCTACGGAAGGGATTGGAAATCCCGGAGGGGGTGGGGGGGTCAATTTACCTGATCTTTTCCCTACAAATACTGTATTTTTCTTCAGAAATTCCAGAGGGGTGGGGGGGTCACTTTTCAACACCCTTCCGTTGGGGCGGTATGGATATTTTTTGGAACCACACATTTTACCAGTCAATCATATTTTGTTATTGACACTAATTATTCCCATACCAGGCACTGGTGTCCTTCAAAGTAATGACTATGCTTGGTGTCATCTGTTCATTGTCTTTAATTCAAGAATTTTGTCATCGTTTGTTTGTAAAATGTAATTTCTTGGCCCCTAGCTTAATTGTACAACAACTCCTTGTAAATATCCATTTTTTAAATAATATCAATCAATCAATTGCGGTTCCTGTGAGTCTTTTTTTTCCTCTTCAACAACTGCAAACAATGTCACTCTCTTAATTTGTCATTTGCTGAAGATGTGGCTTTCGTGCTTCTGTGAAGTCTTGTTATTATTTTCCATACGAAATTAGCAGATAGACCTTGTGACCAGTGAAGAGGATATTGACCTGGTTACTTAGAGGGGTTATTCATTATGATGCTAGGCTGGATCTACAAAAAGGAAAAAAATAATAATAATAATTACTTAATTACATAATTTACTTGCCTGTGGACAATCACACAACGAATACATTACATAAAGGTGTGCTATTTTTGGGACATATTTGCCACAATTTGTTTAGCTTATTATATGCTGGTGGCAACTGTACCAAAATAAATATTGGGTGCTTAGCTTTTAATAGCTCATTTTATTTTTGGTCCACATTAGGGCAATTATGTGTCAAATAGGGCAGACATTTTGGGCAATTTCCTTTGTGGTAATCCATCAGCTTTATTACTGCTAAGTACTGCAGCAACTATACTAGGAATTGCTCAACTTTACTTGTGCTACCATCATCATTTCAAGCCTATTTTGCTCAATCTCGCTCAATCTAGAAGATATTGTAAGTAAGCTTGGTGCTGATTTTAGCCATATACTAAGCATGTAATCGTTGGTAGGTAATTGGTTCTATATCACAAGAAAATAAAGCTCTGCTCATACGAATGCAATTGGAGGAGACTTGATTGCAGGCAGCAAACCACTGAAACTGAAAGCCCCCAACTGATGGAGAGACTTTGGCAAAGCCAAGCTTGTTGTTTTCGTGTTCGACCGACATCTAGCCATTGCATATGGATGTGCGTTCGAAATTCGCTCTAGAACGCGCGAAAACTGCAGTGAAAATGTTCTAACACCAGTGAAAAACACGCTTTGAAACCTGCTAGAACTTGTACAAAAAAGTTACAAATGAAATTAAGGCAATTCATAACTTTAACTTACCGATAATCGCCGTCGAACTGCATAGCACCTAAATCAGCCCACACTTGTTGTTGACGCGAAAAATTATGGTCTGCCGAGTTTGCCAGGAGACAGTTGAAATCGCTTGCCCCATATGATCGTACTGCGCATGCGCGAGAATCAAAGCTCTGCATTGTGAGCTCGTGAGTCCTATGCAATGGGAATCGAGTGGAAGTACAAAGTGCACTTGCGAACTGTTTAAAAACTGTAGCGAGGTAGAGATTAGATTTGCTCTACGCTCGCTGCGCTCGCTCCGAGCAACTAGTCCAGGGGTCTGCATAAGCAAAACAGAATCCTCTATTGTTCTTCAACTCAGACTAAAGAACGAATGAGCAAGAATTGCTTGAAATTGCTTGAGAGAAAAATAAACTTTGTTCGTCGCGAAATAATTTTTACTGAATCAATTAAGCAATAAAAGTACTTTCCGCGTGCTCTCTGCTTTCTTACAAACACGAGGGGGATGTTGGGAGAACTGATCAAAACTTGATCTTTCAAGTTTTATCAGTTCGACCAACATTCCCCGAGTGTTTGTAAGAAACCAGTATTGCTTTTAGAAAATAACATACACATGCGCGACAGCGTTGCGTGACAATCGTGTTTCTCAGGTCTCTACAAACACGCTTTTTAACCAATCAGAATGCGCACATTCACAATACAACATAGGTGTTATTTTCTAATGTATAATAAAACAATTGTTGAATTCGGTTTTTGTGAAATCCGCAATAAACAATTGTCTCGCCAAGTAGGAGATCACGGATGGTGCAGTGTTACGGCGCGTCACCCAGGTTCGAGACCTGGGGCGCTTTCCATTTGGCAAAAAATCCAGGAATTTTCGGTTAGAAGTCAAATGGAAAACGCCAAACCCGGGGAAAAGTTTCGGAAATTTGGGACAACCTTTGGAGCTTACCCCAAAAGTGGGAATTTTCGGAGAACTCGGAATTTCCGGGAATTTGTCCCTTTCCATTTGATTTCTGACCGAAATTCCGGAAATTCCGGGTCAAATAGAAAGCGGTGCAGACCGTTGTCGGACTTTCGTCCAATCGTGGCTGTTCTCGTGAATTGCCGGATTGAGACCTTTCCATTTGACTCAGGGAACTACTGGGAATTCAAACCGGATTTTTTGCCAAATGGAAAGCGCCCCTGACTTGGGCGTTAGGGATTTTTGCATCGCCAATACAAGCGATGCAAAAATCTTTTTCTTTAATACCAGCGTTTGCCGAGCCGATTGCACTTTATTCCAGATATGACAACAGCCCCATCCAATAATTGCTTAAAGGGATCCTGTGTCACGATACGCGCATGCTCCAGGAGAGATCACTCTGATTCATCAGCAAAACTAATTAGACCATCCTATCAGATACCTATTTAAAGTCTCGGTCAGGGAAAACGACGTGGTTACGGAAAAAAATTCTCGTCGCGTCGCAATTTATGCTATGATATTCAGTTATATATTGTTTTAAATTAAGCTAAAAGATTGTTCTATCTAATGAAGTTTATTCAATTTAGCAGAGTTTAGATTTTTCTCATATTTTTACGACCCCGAACTAAAAACTACCTTGTTTACTTGAGAAGCTCCAGACCATTAGCGATTTGACAATTTCAAACTTTGTCGGACTTTAATTTTGGAGAAATGAACTGCAAAACCGTGTGAGCGATTTTTGATATTTTGCATATTTACGAAAATATTTGGTTGCAAAGTTGAAAGTCGCATTTTCTTCAATTTGCTGCCGCAAAATTTACCATAAAAAATTTTTAAAGTAAAAAATAAAAATGTCCTCACACGGTTTTTTAGGTGTTACCATCTTCTAACGGCACAGAAAATTTGACGCCGATATCTTAAATCGTGCGAGGTCAAGAGCTTCGCGAAGGTGAAAACTTGACCTAAAATGTAATTGCTAGAAAAAGCGTGTGTAAAATTAATTAAAATACAGAAAATGAGTGGCGGGCAATACAAACGAATGGGCTCTTGAAACCAAGGAAAAACAGTTTTAGAAATATACGGTTTTAGAAATATACAGGTGCGAATGACATTTGCCACGTGGCAGCCCATTCTTCAAGGGAGTTGAGATCCTGCTGAAGGGCTGCATGGTCCAATGGGGAGGAGATGTTGCGGTACAGCACGCAATCATCCGCGTAGAGCTTGATACTGGATGAAACACTGGCGGGTAAGTCGTTAATAAACAACAAAAACAGGATGGGCCCTAATCCCCTAACACAGTTCCTGAGGGACCCCGGACTGGACTGGAGACCAGAGAGATAACGTCCCGTTAACTACGACGCGCTGCCGACGGTTGGAAAGAAAGCTGCGAAGCCAGGCGTTGAGGTTTCCGCGAAGCCCGTAGTAATTCGCTTTGAGTAGTAAGCGCTCGTGCAGAACTGAATCGAACGCTTTCGCGAAGTCCAGGAACACTACGTCAACCAGGCCGTGTGTGTTAAGGGTCCTGACCTATTCGTGTGTGATGGTTATTAGCTGTGTCTCGCATGAGAGCCCTTGCAAGAAACCATGCTGGTCGGGAGAGATGATCGAATTTGCGGACAGATGGCGCGCCACTTGACAGGATACCACGTGCTCCATGACCTTGGAGACGAGTAATACCACCTGTTCAACGCTTGTTTTTTATAACGAGCAACAGCACTAGATCTGAAGCCATACATGATTCGGCACTCGGTATGCAAGCACATAAACCTCCTTACTGGCATCGAGCAAGCACGACTTTTAAATCGGTAAGGCTTCAACCGCTAACGCAAAGCAAGCTACTAAAGAAAAACAACTGTTACGGTGGAATTATATCTTACCTACAAAATAATTCGCTCACAAACGTTTCATTTTGAAAGCAATTAGGCCGACTTTACAGTAAAATGATGATAAATCAAACCAAACATCTTATGCTTAATCATCTAGGGGACCAATTGATTTCAAACTCGACTTCGTCGTCCTTTGAGGTTTGTGGCATTGGACTTGATGTCTACACTGTGGTTCAAATGTCTCTGTTCATCGTGTTATTGACGTTTGGATCTATTTGCAACATACTAGTGCTTCTTCTTGTCTGCACTAAACAGTGCAGACGAAATAACATGAACTTCCTGATTGCCAACATGGCTCTCTTGGATTTTGTGTTCATATTTTGCCTCGCTCAACACGTAGCCCTGCTTATTACGGATCGTTGGCCGACTGAAACTAGCACACTTGCAACAGTCACTTGTAAAGCCTTTTATGTTATGAACTACGCTTCCCCTATTGCAAATGCACTAACACTTGTGGCTCTCTCAGTAAAAAGACACCAAGCAGTATCCTCAAATCTACTTTTGTCGCCTTTAACAAAGCAAGCCCTTCTACTTATAATTTTTTCCAGTTGGCTCACATCTATCATGCTAACAGGTTACCGAATTGTCGTTGCGACTATCGAGATCGGACAGGATGGGGTCACGCGTTGTATATTAACTCTACGCACCGAGGGCCTCTACTTTTATTGATCAAGTCTCGCCCATGTATCAGTTTTGGTTGCTACCACTGGAATACTGGTCATTAATCTCAAAAGCATACGAACACTACGTCACCGCCAAGCTGCGATCCAAGTCAATAACTTACAACAGAAACGCAGAATAAAGCGTTTCCGATCTTCTATAGCGATGATACTTACAATTGTTTTCTTTTCCTTAGTTTGCTCTCTACCTGGTTTTGCGATTTTCGTATCAAGGCTCTATATATTACCGAACTTCCCAACGTATCGTCCATCATCTTGCACTGACACTTTCCTCGATTCATTTTCACTTTTTATGGTCACCTTAAACCCAGTGTTTAGCCCTCTTATATATTTTAAGTTTTTAGACAGCTTTCGCTCGGGTCTCTATGGATTTTGCAGGCGGCGTAAGTCGCCAATCGCATCCAATAGAAATGGACGCCAGAGAAGAGAATGGAAGATAGAAAGAATAGATAGAAATAGAAATCAATACGGACACGCCCGAGCTGAGTGCCTTTATCTGTACTATTTGTATTTAGTTCGCCATCATTAAATATGGGTCTTCGCTACTGCTTCTCCGGCGCCATTAGCTCCACCCCACTAACTACGTTCTCGATTTGAGCATTTGACTATTTTATTATGTCGTGTATTGTTTATGTTAAAGATAATACCCAGAAGGTGTTTTCAAACACTAAGGGTATCTAATATTGGTGTAAACTTTATCTTTAAGGTTTTCTACCTAACTCAGCATACACTCCAAGGTTATCGAATTTAGTGTGTATCCCTAACAAGCGTTTACAAAATTTAAGATATAATCTCTCTGTATCATTATAGATTAAGCGCCCCAAACTTCACACTACTGTTGAAAAGAGTTTTAACATAACCGGTTACCCTTATTAGTACTCTCTCAATATTTGTGAACCTCTCAAATAAACTATGGTAGGCCCTTAGAGCTTTGTGGTAAAGGCGCCTACGAGCCCTTTTAAAAGTGCCAGAAACGTGGGAGTTTAAGGTGACTCCACGAAAAGTCCACGTGCATTTTCTGTAAATATAAATTCGGTCATAACTTTTATGATATTCCTGTGACGAATATCAAACCAAAGTTAATCGAGTGGAAACTATGATCAAACTTAGAGGACAGTAGGAGGCATCTTTTAGCAATACCTTAACATACTTCGATCTTTATTTGCGTTAATACTTTTAATAATATTCCAGCTACAGTGGACCCCCTTGTTCCACTTTTAGACATCTCTGAAAAACATTTTGCTATTACTTTTTCACGAAATTTCAAAATTGATGTTCAATTTAATTGCCCCATACATATTTTTAGAAAATATTAGCCAATTCCTCGGAGACTGAGATTGAGATTGAGATTTTATAGGAGCAACAAACTGATGCGTAACATAAAAATGAGTCCTATAGCATCACCAAAAAACACCGAAGCTTTCTGAAATTTTGCAGCGAAGACATATTATTGCTCTATGCTTTCAAATGCTAAGCTGATCATCCAGTTCTAACTGCATTGTGGATCACTCGATGTTTTATAGACGCTGTAGAATATTTTAAAATTGGTCAGGAAATGATGAACTATTACCTCTGTAGAAAAGAGCCAATATTTAACACTTATTGGATGAGGTTGAGCATGATAGTGAGATTTGGCAACGCCGAGGTTTGTGTTATCTGCCGAAGCGAAGCTGAGGCGGATAACACTAACTCGAGGCGTTGACAAATCTCACTATCATGCGAAAACCGAATTCAATAATTGTTTTATTATTCAGCAACCAAGAATTCTTACCTAGCTAAACGAAGTCAACGATGAGGCCGTGCACGGGGCGACACGGGTTTTCAACTTCATCTTACGTCCATTGGTATTTTCCTTTTGTATTCAATTCAAATAGCCATAGTTGATGTTTAGATATCCTGAGCAATGATCTCTTGGCAAAAATCATAACAGATTCAACGAGAATATTCGCAAAACCGGCTTTCAATTCGGAAATGAAAACCAAGATGGCGGCCAAACCTATTGGCTTGCAATATGACGTCATTAGAGTGCATCAATCCTAATGTCTGTAGTATGACGTCAGGCACTGCGCGCCAACAAGGTTTCGCTGCGTACTCTTAGCCAATCAGAACCGAGATAGTGGCATGGCTGAATAATAATATAGCTTATCATCTGTCTTTGCCTTCTACCGCCTTCAGGCCCGTAGCTTTAGGTGTTAACTTGCCCCGGCTGTAATATTTCGGCAAAAAAATGACATTTATAAGTAGAGAAATAATATATTTTGGTTGCAGAGTACTACACGCTCGAATCTTTGCAAGCCGTCTAGAGTTCTTTGTTTATGAATCGAAATGAGCGTGTAGGAATTCGCACCCTTTTAAAGGAGGGTACAAATGCTGCATGTGCCTCTGAGGACTCAAGGGGGAGGGTTTGAAAAGAAATTGTCTGCTCTAGTGAAGGCTGACAAACGAAAATTGGTTTTCAACATTGCTAGGTGGCCAAACTTGGGTTAAATAATCTGGGACTGGGAGGCAAGGGGGGTATACAACCAAGATCACGTTTCATGTCGTTATCAAAACTAGAAAAATGCATTGATTCGAGCTCCGCTTTTAGGCAGTGCCTAAATCTATATATTAGTTTGGCGAGTGGATTAAAGTGGGGCTACGATCTAATTGTTTCCATCGCTCTTTTCTGATAAATCACTTGTTAATAACCTAAATGACAAATACCTGCACTTGTTTTCCAATTTTTTCACAATAAACAATGACTTTTTGAGCTCTAAATATCGCGCCATTTTGCACTGGGCCGGCGTTCCAGCGGCGTCGGCCAAAGTCCGCGGGGTGTGACGTCACAGGCGTAACTCGAAACAAAGTTCAAAGTCACAACAGTAGTTGTGACGGCACATTGTGAAAGAAAAAGTGAAGAAATGGGGATGTATTTGCAGGAAATGTTGTGTTTAAAAGTACTTCACCATTATTGCTAACAGAAAACGTGGAATTTCAACTCATATAAGCTTCACGCACCAAAATAATTGAAATCGAACATGTTTTCGATGCGCTACACAGAAAAAGGTTCGATCGCGGTGTGAACAGATTTCCAAATCCTCTGCTCACTTCGCATATAAATGTTTCACAAGGATGTCTAGGTGACTAATCTAGGTGTCAAGTATGAAATTCAGGCGCAGCTGTCAAATCAAATATGGTTATGGTACCTCTAGTTCCGACACGCTGCACTAGATCCTCTTCCAACACGAACACTTTCTCCTTCCGGCCTCGAAAATGCAGAACTGCCACTTTCCAGCGCTCTTTCCTCTGCAGAGTGACCAGAGTCTGGAATACCCTTCCTGCTCACTTACGGAGCAACTCCTTAAGCCTCAGTAACTTTAAACTTGAACTTATAGCATATTATAGTCGGGCTGTTGTAAATATCTACGATGTAGAAAACCCCAGGACGTGGCGCTCCATCTGCCCGTCGTGCAATGCACCTAGGGGTTTAGCCTCGCCGCCTACTTGCTGTTTTCAATTTTTTTTTTTTAATGCATTCATATATATATATTTTTTTTAATGTCATTTTGTCTTGTGTAACTAAGGGACCACAGTAATTGGCTAACGCTGTTGTGGATTCCCCGCCAGATGTTCATGTTTGTTTGTCTCGTGATGTGTAATTGGTTTAATATGTTTGTAGAATTGTTGTATTTTCTTTTGTTAATGGCGAAGCAGAATAAATAAATAAATAAATAAATACCGGATAAATCAAAACCACGTCCATCAGTGAGAGAAACGCAAACGACAGAAAGAGCGCAAGAAGGAAGCGTGTAAGTTCAATTCTCAGATCGGGAGCGCGATATGAATCAAAGACATTCCATGTAGCCGAGATGCACGCCAAGAAAAGTTTGTATTCTAAACCAAAATAAAAAGTAACTTAATAGGATTTGTTGGATGGATAGATGCGAAATTCTAGGGTTAAGTACTAAATTCAAGGCTTCGTAACGTTCAAGAACTGCCTCCGCGTAAAATGTCAACTTACATTCGTGTTTTTCCAACGATAAGTTCGAAGAAACTATAGTCTCAGGGGCAAATAAAAAAAGGCATAAATCTGGAGTTTTCTGCGCATTCTTATAAATATAGATCAAGTTTAAAGTCTGTCGTAGGTCGGTGGGTTGTGGTGAACGGGTAGGGTTTACTTGACTAGTGCAAAGTACTTACACATATCCTGCATAAACCAAATGCTTCGCTTTGTTTTTAAAATTTGCTACTTTTCTGAGAATGAAATTTAAGTCCTTTGAAGCATTCAAATACAGTTTTATTTGACAACCTTGTCTAAATGCATGGGAACAAATTACAACAGAGCCGCACAGCCACAGCTGAGCAACAAAAAAACATTAAAAACTTAATTATCTAATGTTCTAAAAAGATTTTTAGCTTACAAGGAGACAAAATGATTTTTCTGTTCATTAGTACTACTAGATGTCAAGCCTACCACAGGTCTTCAGACAAGATACAAATGTTAATGGGAGATTTCCAAGAAAGAAAACTGGGAGAAATAAATAGTAAATATATGGCAGTTCAGGGAAATTTTGCTGTTGGAGACAGGAGTGAAAAATCTTGAGACTTTAGCAAAACCAGCAGAGTTGATGTCCCTGGCGTCATTACTATAATTATCCACCTCCATGGATTCTCAAATTCTTGAATTCTATTTCCAAAACAGCTGTGCCAGTTGTTTTTCCAGTGTTCACACAACTTCTGGAGAAGACATTTATGATAGATCCTTGAAGTTCCAGTGAAAACCCTTCTAGCTCTCGTAAAATCCCTTGCAATTCTACAAACTCCCTGCCAGTTTCATTGAAAACCATGTTCTGAGCCATGTTCTAACTTGTGGCAACAGGGAAATTAGAATGCAAATGCAAGCCAACAAAAAAAGTAGTCCAAATATAACATGTTTATTGGGAAATGTTGAGATACACCCCCTGCCCTGAGCCCCACGACCCTTCTATAAATTCCACCCCTAGGGGACAGGAATCAATATTTTTGGTCAGGATTGTCAAATATTTTAGGGGTGAAGAGACTGGGGTCTGGTCTCTTTTAGAGCTCTGAATGGTCCAGCACCTCTACAGCAGCTACAAAATTTAAAAATACCTTGGTAGAAAGAAAATGCAGTCAAATACTCCATTTTACAGTTGATCAACATCCTTTGTTTCAACAGAGCTGATAGATACATCAAAATGCATTAGCATCTGATTTGCATTCCAAGAGAATGATAAGGTCTGTTTCAATGATGCAGCAATTCATCATGTGGTCAAAGCCAATATTTTCTTTCATCAAGCAGGATATGATCAACTAACAGTACAGTAAAAAACCTGCTTGTATGAACCTAAGGATTTAAGAACCTGTTGGCAGAAATTTTCTATTTTAATGCTCCAAAAAATATATAATTACCTTTTTAGCCATTCAAGGTCAAACAGGATTTTATGATGTGGGGTTACAGTTACATTTTCATGTATGCAATGTAAATTACTTTTTTGCATTTTTATCTTTTCCATTTTTGTGTTATTGTGTGGTTCCAAACGAATATCCATACTCCCCTCCACGGAAGGGTGCTGAAAAGTGACCCCTCCACCCCTTTGGAATTTCCAAAGAAAAATACAGTATTTGTAATGGAAAAGATCAGGTAAATTGACCCCCTACCCCTCCCGAATTTCCAATCCCTTCCGTAGGGGGATTGGATAATTTCTGGAACCACACATTTTATTTGTCAGTTCTCTTGGACTTTTGCCAATATTGATGTGAATAAAATGCTTTCAATGAAGGGCAAACCATATTTTATCCTATTTCTGGTAATCAGCAACCATGTTTCCTCGTAGAAATTAAGAACCTACTTGGAAACCCTAAACTGCCAATACCGCAAAATATTAGAACCTGTTTGGCAAACTTTGAAAAATGTAGGTCCTTACACGCGGGTTTTTACTGTATTTGATAATCACAAACGCAAACAACTCGAGCAAACGCAAAGTTCAAACTGTTCATTAATGAACAGTTCAGCTCTTAGACCGTAAATAAGAGCAGCTCACGTTTAGCTTTAATCTTTTTGCTCCATCAAAAAATTATACAGAATGACTTTGATCCCCGAGCTAAAGGAGCAAAAGCCTTTTCACTAACCTGTAGCAACATGGCGTAACAACACGCCGTAAAACATTTGCAAACAGTATCTAATAAATCGATACAAATGTTCTTGAAGTCCTTCAACTCATCATTCGCACTTTTCTTACCGACTCCGGGCTCTATATATTTTGAAAATCATCTATCACGGGAAATAATAACAACTTGCAACTCTTGTTGTTGTCTTTTACATCAACACAGCAACGACAGGTAGCGCTTGTTGGGAATTAGTCCAGTCAATCTATGATTTTCAGTCAAACTAATTGCAAAAGAATTTGTTTCAATGCAGAATGAAGGCTTTGAGGGACCTTAGTAACATACTAAAAATCCCAAAAATCCCATCGGTGGAACATCCTGAAATTCAGCAATGAAAATATCAAGCATTTACCACAGGGTACCCGCGTTGAGAAAAAGCAAAACGATGATGGAAGTATACTTTGGCCGTGCCTTTTACGCATTTCTATATGTTTTATGTTTAAACAAAAGTTATTAGCATGGATAATATGTTTTTTCGTTGATTTTTATCATGAAAATTGCTATTTGACATACCACAGGGTACCCATCTTGATAATTCACCATTTCTCTTTGTTGAGTTCTCTTTTGGGTAGGAGACTGTAGAGCTGTTCAGTTAATCTTTAATTTAAGTAATTGCACTTAGCATAATGCTAATATTGCAATGGGGTCAGCGTGACTTACTACCTTGCTGCTCTAAACGCGGCTAAACTATCGGCATCCGCCGCCTCCGCTGAGAGGTCATTCCAATGCGGAACTGTTCTTACAAAGAACGTGTACTTGAACGCATTAATATCAGCGCCAATAGCTCTAAACTTATATTGGTGGCCTCTTGTGCTTGAGTACCCTGGAACAATTTCTTTTGGGAACGGTATAGACACGAGCCCAGAATTTATTTTGAAGAACATATCTAAGTCCCACCCCAAACGCCTAGTCTCCAGGAGGGGCCAGTCCAGCGACTCCAGCATGCTGGTGTTTCTGCTCATTCGGACGAAGTCGCCGGTAACGAAGCGAGCCCTGCGCCGCTGAATAGATTCAATGGCGGCGCAGTCTTTCTTCGTGTAGGGTGACCAAGCCGTGGTGGCGTATTCGGCTATGGGTCTTACTAAGCTCAGATACGCCCGCGCCTTGATGTCTCTGCTACAGGAAGACAAGTTTCTCTGTAGGACGCCCTGGGGGCCGTTTCTCAAAACGCCCGGTAACTTATCGGACCCGTAAACCTACCTGTTAACACCTCCCGATATATTTTGACTGTTTCTCAAAACTCCCGTTATTTTCGAAATCCGTAAAAGTTCCCGTTAAATCGGCCGATATTTTACGGGAGCTCTTGAACTCCCGTTAATTACCGGGAAGCATTTTGAAGTCTTAAAATAAGGTCGAAAATAGATTTGTTTTCCTAAAAAATTTCACTCTAGGTAAAGCTTAGTTATTCAACTAGACTCTGCCAAGTTAAAATTACCAAAAACTTACTCTTTTCCTTCAAAACTAACCATTTTCCGGCCTGTCTCGTTTTGCCTCGAAAAGCTCTCGCTTCGCAGTGCCATGGTTTCCCGTAAACTTACCGAGATTGTTTTTCCCGCCATTCCGATAAACTGGGAGAAAAGCAAACAGGCTTCTTGACCTCTTCGCATTGTCTTCGTTAATTAATAAAAGAAAGTAGGGACCTATGAATTATGTATTTACAGTCTTAGAACACACTTGGTTTGTTTTTATGTTAACTCTTTGATAGCATAAATGGATCTCGCTTCTAACCACTTCGTGAGATGTAAATAATATGTAGATTTAGGCACTGCCTAAAAGCGGAACTCCAATGTTTATACCTCTTACAGAACGACTAATTCTTATACAATGCAATAATATCATAGTAAATTTCTGACAATAATTGCCCTATTTCGACACTATGAAGTCATAACAAAACACTCTATTGTTTTTGCGCTATGAGTCATGGTCGCCAGAGGGGACAGCAGCATTTAGAAATGATCAAAACTAGACTATAATGGACTATAATTGATAAGCCAGTTGGCTAAGGCAAGTAACGTTTCTGTGCTACTTGTCCTGATGGGACTAGTGATCAAAAAAGTCAAGGTCGAGCCCTCACTCATATCAGTTGGGTGGGGGTGCTTGTTGGACAAAAATAGAATTTGAAGAGCTGTGTATTGTGGACATGTATTTTAACCCAAGAGAAACATAACTTCCCATTACAGAATCCTAGAAATCTGGCAAAACCTAAACATCTGAAGATTTTTTTTTCCTTGGAAAGAGTTGCTTAATAATACTGAGAAAATCCAGAAAAGTCAAAAAAAAAACCTTAAAAATCTGTTCTGTCAGTAGTATAAAAATCATAATCATAATCGTGTTTCCAAAAAATATCCTTACCCCCTCTATGCAATTTTCAAAGAAAAAAACAGTATTTGTATGGAAAAGATCAGGTAAATTGACAGCATTTCCAATCCCTTCGTAGGAGGGTATGGATAATATGGAACCAGACATTTCCAGAAAATATCCCCCCACAAAGAAGGGTGTTGAGAAGAGACCCCCTCCCCTCATCCCTCCAAAGAAAGTAAATTGACTCCCCACCCTCACCCCTCTGGGATTTCCAATGTCCTTCCATGACCTACGGATGGAAAACGGGAGACAAAGCAGGTCATTCAAGGTGTTAGAAAAAAAATAAAGAACTGAAATGGAAGAGCAATTTTATCCTACCCAACTATATGAACTCTTCCATACCACAGAAATCAAAACCAAAATCAATTTATGTCAAATGGCCCCCTTGGATGCATCACAAGAATAATGTTACTAAAATTAATAGAAAATAATCCGAAAACATAGCAAAATTTGTATGGGTGACTAAAACAGAACAAGAAGAACTACTTTGCAAAATCACTCCATTATGACAAGCCTTCGAACCCCCTCTTTGAACAAATAAGTGAAATTAAACAATCAAAATTAGGCAAAAATTAATGTACTTTTTTATATTTATTGGAGTTTTGCCAATGTAAATCATTATATTTCTTACTTTGCAAAATCACTCTATCATGACAAGCCTTCGAACCCCCTCTTTGAACAAAAAGTGAAATTAAACAATCAAAATTAGGCAAAAATTAATGTACTTTTCTATATTTATTGGAGTTTTGCCAATGTAAATCATTATTATTTCTTACAGTTCCGAATAAAAAATATATCTAAGTATATCTCATTGTAGGGGGATTTACTGGAACTCCAGTGAGCAATGGTTTAATTCCAGTTTTAAGCCTTGTTGTGGTAGGGAGCAATCATTATTTATGCCAGGGGGTGGGCTGGCAAGATTTTTCATTCAGCCCCCAAAAACTTCACCCCCCCTCAAAGTATCAATAAAAAACTCAAAACCCCTTTAGGCAATATTTATAATAATCATGATAGCCCACTCCCCCCTTTAGATGAGGAAGAAATGTTGCGACATCTAGATACCAAGTAGACAACAACCAGTATTTTTAAGACATTTTCCTGATGTGTGCATAAACAGTTTGTTGTAATTTTACAGGTGTGTAACCTCTTGTATCCATATATTAAATTAACGTCGTTGCTGCCATAAAACGTAGATGAATCCTCACACTTGTTTTTATATCTGGTGACCCTCTACTTGAACGTGCCAAATTTAACATGGTCCCCCTTAATAATTGCCAGCCCACCCCCTGGCAAAAATAATGAATGCTCCCTTAAAGTAAAAGTAAACGAAAAACTACCAACAGAAAAATGAGCATAGCCCCCTTACCCACTATAAGGTGAGATCCTGCTTTGGAATAACATATCAAAATAGTTCCCTTGAAAAAGTGTCGACTTTCTCCAACTTCCTTATAAGGAAATATCTGCATAACATATTTGGAATTCCAGTAAGTTTTTCAATATTTCCATTGACCTAGAAAACTTAAAACTCAACCAGAACTCAGATACACTCGAGAAAGGATTATATGCACATTTTCCCGAGGGGGGGGGACTCCCAATATTTTAAACAGGGGTGCTCGTCGGGAAAATTGATTTTGACCCTAAGGGATAGGAAAATGGGTGTGGGAAACAGCAAATTTACCCCTAAAAGAAAGCAAATTTGGCGTGGCGACCGCCGAATTTACCCCTAAAAGATAGCAAATTTGGCAGGTCAAAATAAATAAAAGCGAAATTTTAGGTCTTTTAGGGTTTTCAACCAAGTTTCCTTTGTAAATATCGGTTCTGGTGTCAGTACCAATATATTTCTGGGCAAGGATTGGTCTGAGACTCCCCGTAGGGATAGGTCTGATTTTAAACACCCCTCGGATAGCACGTCTGTCCCTAAGGGATGGGACGAGCACCAATGTCTGAAAATATGGGGAGTCCCCCCCCCCCCCCCCCCCGGCACATTTTCCACTGTGGTTTTCATGGTCAAGAACCTGGAAACAAGGCAGACAAGACACCACAGGAAGCTTGGTTCGATGTCTAAAAAGGAGGCATGTTTGAATCACAATACTGATAAAGTACAAATTCATGGTCTAGTTAAAAGTATGTACGTACAAATAATCACGTAATAATAAGTGTTTTGAAATTTTGCTTTTTTGCACTTGGGATTTCATAATTATGCGAACACCAAAAAGGAAAGAGTTTGAGTATAGGCTATACTTTTAAGTTGATGTGTTGCATTCATTTTTTTTTGTTACAAGATTGAAAAAATACTTCTGGAAAGGTGGTATGTTTATATGAACCAAGCCACATTCCAGGGTTTTTTCACAGTGCTTACTGCAAATGGAGTCTAGAGTTACAGGATGGGTTAGCTGATGCCCTGGAAAAAGTCTTGGCTACCTTCTTGCACCTTGTGTTGCAATTCATGTGTGAACCAGCCCTAGCATAGCACCTGAGAACTGAAAAAAAATCAAAGTCAAACGGGACACCTACAGCTAAGTAGCCTAGTCAGTAAAAGAAATTTACAGGCTTGGAGGGTTGGATCATCAAATACCATAACTGATACCTTAAAGTACCTTTAAAGTCCTTGAAACAGCATTTAAAATTCCACAGAAAATTTAGAATGTGGTGACAAATCTTAACCTAAGTCTGAATTCTAAGATTCCAGACCTCTAGCAAGAAAATCAGAAAATCATTCATTTCATGGAATCTCTAAGACCAGGGACGTCAAGCAAGGGACCTAAAAAATCTGGAGATTGTCTTGAAATGGCTAAATTTCCTGAAATATTCCCGGGAGAAATACAGTAAATGTATGGCAGTCATCTTGAAGTTGTGCTGGGAAACGAAGCGAAAACTCTTGAGACGCCTGGCAAAACCGGGAGAGTTGACATTCCTGTAAGACCCATGCAAGAAAAAAGAAAGATGATAGTATCTTCTGCATAATAGCAAATTCCAGGTAGAAGTAAATAAGAAAATGTGCACAAGCGTTCCTCCCTGCCCCTTTGGAGTCAGATTGGTTGTTTGGTTTTACCCTGGGGTAATTGTGCAAAATGTCCATCAGGGGTTAATCTGCTTGCAGGGAAAAAAGTCCTGACCCAAATGATTTTTTTTTATTGTCCGTAGGCAGGGTTTGTTTCTTTAGAATTAGCTGTTTCTTTAGAATTAGCTTGTAGAAATGAGATCTACAAACTAAATCGGCATAAAAAATGCACAGTGAATAAAAGCGTCTTGGCCAACTGAAAGACAAACGTGTTTCCACTGTTTTAAAGTATTTACTGTTGTAATAACATTTTTTCTCAACAGAGTTGACAGGCCGAGACATTTCTTTATTTGAAGGCAGCTTGTTAGGAAAATGTGAGTGATTTTTCTCCCACGCTCTATAGATGCAAAGTTAGCTTGTAGGCATTTCGAACTGTGGAAAACCAGCAACTGAGGAAAACCAGCAATGTCCAGGGGTTGGGGGGATTTTTTTTATTGCCAAGGCCTGTTGTGCCTGGGAACTTTGTTATGCATGTCATCAGATAAAATCAAGAAAATCCCTTGCATTTTCTAGCAAACTGCCTAATAAAAAAAATATCTTAGCCTGATCTCTGTTGACAAAAATGACATTACCAGAGGATTAAAAGAGTGGAAAATGCTTTTGTCTTTCAGCTGGCTGTGATGCTGGCCACCAACTTTAAGCTTTATTATCATGATACAATGTTACAGTCAATCATTATTTATTTCTGTTTATGATTTCAAGCCAAATGCACACCCCTTTTCAGCAAAAAAAGTTTTCACCAACACACAGTCTCATCCACAAAGCTAAGCTTCAAATATTGAGTTAATTGAATCTAATTTCCAGTAGTCAAATTAAAGAGAGTTGCTGAATGAATCACAGGGGACTGAAACACGATTCCAATGTGTATTTACAATTATCTTATGCAAGCACAAGGGATATCAAGTATAGATAGAGTAGTTTAAATAGGATATCCTAGCGATTCATGTGTTGCATTTTCATTGGAGAACAAGCAAAGAGATCAGTAAAGCACTCAACTTTGGAACTAACTTACTTTAAAACTCACCTGAATATCGTATCTTTTCTTCTTGAAGGAATCTTGATGCCAAAGCATTTCTGTCGTTAGAATCCTTCCCTGATCCCAGTCCATTCTGCCAGCAACCAAAGACAGGTAACCCAAAGGCTTCATGTATCTTTTCCGAACATCCCCGAAAGTTCTTTCAAAGTTTTGTGGCCAATAACAATGATACAAGCTACAAGAAACTGCAGATGGCGGACGAAATCTTGACTTGCACAAGGGCCGTCGGCCAAAAAGTGAATATCGTAACCCATGGCAACACACCGTGTACGCACTCAGAAATAAGCCGACGGTACACCAGCGGCTGTCCAACGGAAAATACAACCACTCGAATACAACTCGATGGGTTACTTTATTTTTTTATTTTTTATTTTTTTTATTTTTTTTATTTTCACACATTAGCCTATGGGGCTCCACAGGAGTTCCGCTATAAACCTAGCTAGCTTTAAATTCGTCACCATCCTCGAGGACCCTCGAGGTCGGGACTCCGGCTGAATTCAGGCCGCTCTGGCCTTTGCATTCCCCTTGGGCAGACAAAATGACCCGAACAAATGCTGAGCATTGCTGCCGATACATGCCAGACGGGCTCGGAGCAGTCCTAACAAGCCGATGGCAACGGGAACCAACATCCAATTGCTTTCGCTTCTCCCTCTGTTGGCAGTATCGATAACTTGGCCCTGATCGCCACATGGGCATGCGGCAAGTTCTCTGGCTACAGTCCAGGGATGCCGTTCACCATAGAAACAGACCACTGATACCTCTTCTCTCAAATACAGTGTCCAAGGCTAGCTTTGTGTGTTCTGGATGGCCCGAAGGTCCAAGTGTAGCATCAAAATACGGCCGACGCCCTGTCTTGTGCCCACATGCAGTCCTAATCGTCAGGAATTGATCGAAGAACATAGTGAATCGATCCTGGAGTCACTTCTAGCAACAGAGCAGCGTCTTAAATCCGGGAAGCCCAGGACTGCGACACCGTTTGCAAGTCAAGACGGCCTCCATTTATGCCATCCCTACTATTTCTCAAACCTATTTATCTGAGGCAACACTTTGCAGTAACCCGTGGACTCGTCATCGATGCAGCTAGAGATGTTAGAAGTCATACGCTAAGGCCATTTTGGGATAACCAAATGTCAAGGACGCGCTAGCTACTCCGTCTGGTGAATGGCGAACAGATGCCGCACCTGTGCAAAGCTAAAACCAGAGCTGAGAAAGCACCTCGTAGCGCTGTCATTGACAAATCAACCATGGAGTCGGACCTCTGCGAGTTAGACCAGACCGACTACCTTAACGCCAGTCGACGGAAACTGCTGTAGTCACACGTCACGTGTGTAATCTTCGCCCTGCACTGAGAACCGAACACATTTGTCTCGGACATTGGACCCCAGAACGTCAGCCAGGAAATACTGAAAGCGCTACTCTGACAACTACGACGCCCTTCACAGAGTTGTGAAGCTACCAACACTCCGACAGGAGACCGAGTGTATATTAGGGATTGCGCCAGGCTCTGTGATTGGAAACAGGCGAGTGCTTATCCATACCAAGAGAAGATCGACGAGTCAGGCATCCTACCAAGCCCACCTATCCGACCAACACTAAGGAGCTCCAGAACCTCCTGCTGCGTCCATCTCCCACCATCAGCGCACATAAAAGCTGTGATTAGAAGGTCGGGAAGACTTTTAAGGGTGGTTCTAACTGGAACACAAGCGCAGGACGCAAGCGCAAGACGCAAGCGCAAGACTCAAGCGCAAGACTCAAGCGCAAGACTCAAGCGCAAGGCAATTGTGTGAATCAAAGCGACGCAAGTACAAGCCTAAAATCAACATTGATTAGTTGCCGTGCTTGCGTTCACTTGTTTCACACTAGACGCAAGCGCACACAGCACGAAATGCCATTTTTACGCTTGCGTTAAGATAACGTAATGATTGCGTAAATATAAAGTTTACGCATATTTACGTCGTCTTTACTTTTGCGTAAACATAGTCTTTACGCAGTAGTTTCGGGGGTGCGTAAAGCCTGCGTAATGTCCCCGAAAATCGCTATCTTTACGCATCACGTAAATGAGCTGAAAGGTCATTTTTACGCAGAATTACGCCAGCCGTAAATCCGTTTAAAAGTGGTATTTACGCGCGCCACTTTTGCGATTTTTTGCGTAAATAGTAGTTTTATCTACGGTCGGTCTCGGCTTGCTTTTCAGTTGCTTCCGTTCAGCTGTATTAATCTTTTATTATTCCTTTGTAAATACGATCATCTTGTAGTATATTTTACTAGCACATTAAACAAACGTGACACATAGTATTGGAATTCCATTTCATTTTTAATCTCGGTTTTCACACGGTAGTATTTACAACAAGTGAGCATGCATTAAAATGATATATATTATGTACATTCAAAGCGATAAATGGCAAGACAACCTGTTGCCGTTGCCAAACAACTAAAATTAAAAAGCTGTGCTAGCTGTTCTTCGTTCGTTGTCGTAAAATTGCACTATTTTTCTATTTATGTATCATTTTCTATATATGTACTTCAGTCTTCCGCTAGAGGTCTTACTAAAAAAACATGTATCATAAATCGAACTGAAACAAAGTAGTTCACGCCAAATCATGGCTAAAAAAGTTACACAGTCATTAAGTGTAGCCCATGACAACTGCTTAATAAACAAAACACGAGCCTCTCCGTCTTCGTCCAACCCACTCTCGTCAGAACTCATGTACAATGTACTCATGAGGACTTTACACAGCTTTGTCCTCAATCTGTCATCCACATCATCATCTTCTGAAATTCATCTGGCCAGTTTCTGAAAAGCACAGCATAGAGATAAGCTTAAGGTATAACTAGGGCCTAGAATATCAAAACAGTTGTAAGGCCTACAGATATACACCTGCAACTTTGTGCGTGTCAGATAACAGAATCATGACTTTTCGGCCCATGTAAAGGGATCTGGGATCCAGCTAAATTTGAGGTTTGGGATCCGGGATCCAGAGTATGGGATCCGGGTCTCAGAGTACGGGATCCAGGATCCAGAATGAGAGATCCAGGATCCAGAGGTGTGCGATGCAGGATCCAGAATGAGAGATCCAGGATCCAGAGGTGTGCGATGCAGGATCCAGAATGAGAGATCCAGGATCCAGAGGTGTGGGATGCAGGATCCAGAGGTGTGGGATGCAGGATCCAGAGTGAGGGATCCGGGATCCAGAGCATGGGGTCTGGGATCCATGGGTCGGGATCAGGGACCCTTGGGTAGGGATCCCGGATCCAAAATTTCTGTGGATTCCTTTACATGGGACTTTACAAAACAGAACTGTCTTGGTATTGGCCTGGAAATATCAAAATCCTTGGTAATCTCCTTGAGGCGTTGGCCATTCCTGGTTATAGGGTCTGACCACTCAAAGCTTATTGACAAGAAATGCACAATCCAAAACAAATCCCTAAACTTTCTACGAATATTGCAAAATATCAGCTATTTTGATTGGCTCTTTGCACAAGATACAGATAATAAAAACTAAACAAGATCTAAACAAGCATTGCTACATGAATTGTTATTGTAATGCTTGATTACGCTTCGCTACCTAACCAAAATGCAGAGGCATTAAAATTGATTTTGTTATGAATATTTTTTGAGTAAGTTACCGTACAGTATGCTGATAATCTAACAGGTTTTTGATGTGCTTGGTAATATCAAAAGAAGTAGAGAAGTTAAAATGTAACGTATCTACTTCAACCGTTTTTAACCTTCATATGAAAAAAATGTCTATAATGTTTTTGTTTTCTATAAGTCAAATGGGGTGATTTTACTTTAAGGTTGCATATTCCAGTAAATAGGCCATGGGTTAGCCTAAGATTCCTATATCCACATGAAAGGAACAGGGTACCGCAAAACAAGGTACAATAGTAGGCCACTTGCACTAACTGGGCCATGAGACCCAAATCCAATACATTCTCGTGAGTAAAACTTGAAAATTCAACTCCCTGCCTTTTGCCTCAGGTTTCTGGAATTGATTTTGACAAAACATCTTGTTAAGATGTCGTTGGGGTCACATGACCCAGTTCGTCCAAGTGGCCTTAATTGTTCTTGTCTCAGTTTAAATAGTAAAATGGAATAACCAAGCACATATTCACAGTCATGGTCTGAGTTTTTAATAACTCACCTCTCTCTTTCTTCCTGGTGCCCTCTTCTACTTTGACGCCTCTGTGTCTCTTAGTGATCGAAGATAGATGCTTGCTGCAGCTGGAATAAAATCACATTTTGTTAAATTGTATGTTTGCTTTCCATATGTGCTGCTTTCCCAGTATGCATACTTGCAACTATCAGTGGCAAATTGAATGAGAAAAGTTGTATGATTGATTTCCTTTTAATAATACACATGTAAAATTTCAGGAGTCATTCACAAATCTGCATAAAACTGAAAAAAACACACATTTTTCCTTGATTGAAATCTGAACCAAAACCTGACAGAATTTGAGCATGAAAGAGTTAACATAATAGCCGTTATCAAAATATTTTGTAATCCTATTAGTATTTCAAAAGAATTTGCATTCTGTTAACCATTTTTGCACTTTGTTACCTTTCTTTGCACTTGGTTACCTAAAAACAGCACTGCTCTCAGCCAATCAGAATCCAGAAATTTTTCATGTGTATGATTAATTATTTAAACATCAATGAGTTGAGTTTAAACCTAAATGAGCATGGAGCACAGACAAGTGACTGTGTTATTTTCACATGAGAAATAAAAAGGTTTTGTGGGTTTTATCCCATAAACGATATTGTACCATTCCAAAGCTGACAAGTCCCCAAAATTCATGACGTCAGTTGTCACTCAGCTGTCGTAGAGTTAACATCTCTGTGGTGTGAATTTCCAAATTTGTATCCAAATGTGAGTTTGTAAAGAAATAAATATATACAGTGTATATGCATTCCAAACTGTTACCTTTTACAGTCAAAAGACATGAAGCGTGCCCCCCTAGAGTTGAATATTCAATTCATTATTCCATTATTCATTTCATTATTCAATCCAAAATGACATTTTCAATTCAACATTGGAGCTTTGTGAACAATTAGTGACATATTTGGAAATAAAAATTTGAACATTTAACATTTTTAATATTTAATTGAAAAAGCATTTTTGAATTGAATAACGAAATCAATAATATTTAAAATTGTTGAGGTCCTATAAAAGCAAGCTTGGCTGGAGACTGAAAAATTCCTGACTTTTTCTGTTGAGTTATCCAATTATAATTGCAGATTCAAGTGTGAAAGTGAGCGGTTGTATCCGTCTTATACCAGAACCTTGTGTTTAAATTCAACTACAGTATTTGTATCTTTCTTTGAGATCAAATCCTTGGAAGTTTTCATCCTCTTTCACCATTACTTTGTACATCATACAGAAATCATCCTAAAAGTCATAAGAGTGAGGAAATACTACCAGCATTGAGACACAAAAACTCCTCATTATCTAAGATGCCTAGTCTCAATTGGGACCTTTTAACTGTGCGCATCCATAAAAAAATCACACCCTAGCACAAATTTTAGTCGTCGCATTGGCACTTCAAAAGATCAAGACATTTTGCTTACACAGGTCCTAATGCCCTTGTGTCCGCCCTTGCATATCTTCAGAATAACAAACACATTTCTACTTCATACATGTTTAACAAACTTTCTTACTAGGGACTTACTAATTGCAATATTCTGTTGTTTCAGTTATTCAAAATTTAAGGCTGTAGGTACCAGCTTCAATCTTTCAGAAAAAGATCAACCGGTGCCAATGACACTAGTCACCAGTCCAACGCGCCGAATGTGTGAACTCTTTTGTTGTGCGCTGAACACTGCATCGTGTCAAAATAACTTGCTTTTTAAATAGTTTCTAAGGGGTGGACCATTAGAAATTGGGGAGGGGGGGTGGCAATTCCCAAAAAAAAATTCGAGCAAGGCCAATCCTTACAAAAAAAAAATCTTGCAGAGATCCAAGCTAGTAAAAAACATGATATAAATTCCGAAAAAAAAATTCTTGCACAACCTGATCCCTGAAAAAAAATTCATGCACAAAAAAATTGCCACCCCCCCTCCCCCAATTTCTAATGGTCCACCCTAATAATGTAAAGCTTAACTCTTAAGCCTCACCTTGCATTTGAGTGGTGCACGGACTTTTCTTTTCGGGGCTCGATTCCTTTGAGGTGCATTTTCCTCAGTTAGTCGGTCGCAAAAGTCTCGATTTCCTTGCGCTTGTGTTTTAATGTAATCCACCTAGGAGGCATATATGAGTTTGATATCCTTGCGCTTGAGCTTGCGTCTGCTCTTGCGGTCCAGTGAGGACCAGATTTTAAAGCTTACCAATGACCCAGGTAAGATTTCTTGTTAGTATTATAGGATTATTCAAAGCTTCAGGAGGCTAGATTCCGCTAAGAAAATAGCACGAAAAAAGCGATATCGCACGAGTCGCGCAGCGACGAGGGCGATATCGCCTTTTTGAGTTCTATTTTCGGCGGAATCTACCGATTGAACGCTTTGAATATACTTGAATCCTATGATATCTCGTCCTCAATTTACACAAAAAGAAATATCATAGGATTCTATATTATATCTGACTGTGACACAATATCGAGTCTGCGAACAAATAACTTACTAGCCTCGCTGTTCGGTCCACTAAGAAAACAGTTCAGCCCTCTTGATCTAAAATTTTCGGCCTTACCGTCCTCGCCCTCGGGTATTCAGTAGTTAAAATATGATTTTCTTAGATTCATGCAACTCACCTATGGTTTGGTAAATGAATGCTGCGAGAAACAGTAACATGGGATTGAACAAAAGTGGCGCCATCAGGTGATTCCACTACTCAACATGGCTCGGCCCGATATGCAGTGATAAATTTCCAAAATAATAGAGAAATGTTATATTTTACCAATTCAAACCCAAATCTGTAAAGGAAATTGCAAAAATTTGAGATTCTCAAATAAATTGACTATTCTCAGTTTTATGAGTGGTGGGTATCCTGTGGTATACAAGAATGGCATTTTACGGATTTTTTCGGTCAACACGTTTATTTTTCAATTGTATTTGAATACAATCAATCTATTTACAGCTCATTGGCACAAAAACGTGGAAAGAAACGGTTATTTGACTGATTATTAGTAGTTAGCTGATTTTACTAGACGCGGGTACCCTGTGGTACCAGCTCCATATTTTCATCGCTAAATTTCGGGATGTTCCACCGAAGGGATTTTTTGGGATTTTTAGTATGTTGTTTAGGTCCCCTCAAACCTTCATTTAACAGTGAAAGAAATTCTTTTGCAATTAGTTTGACTGAGACCATAAATTTTTCGTAGATTGACTGGACTAAATGTGAATGGAAATATTCGGCTCAGTCTTCTTTTCACGTGCGATAGAAACCCGCTCGTTCGACTACATCGCAGTAGAATCTCATTGTTGTTCGTTCTGGTGTGTTTAAACTACCTGATTTGCTAAACAACAAGAACAATTTGTCATTTATCAACTCTGTTTCTTCGTACTTCTGCAAAATCATGTAAAGCACATTCGCGAGTTACGCCTGTGACGTCACAGTTCTTCTCTGAACTGATTAATATGCATAAATCGCTGGAACATCGGCCTAGCAAAAAGCGCGAACTTCAACGTTAAATATTTTCTTTCGCGATCTATTTTGACACTTTAAAATGCTCAAGTTACGTAGCAAAATGTCTTAAGAGTTGTTTACGGCAGAAATTTTGCCAAATAAGCTCGTTCAATTTTCGTCGTAGCCTCACTTTAACACTTCCGGTCAAAGCATGTAGTTGGTTTTCGACCAATCAGAGTGCGCGTACTATCGCAGTTATTTTATGAAACAATATAGTTGATGTTCGTTGGCGTAAAACGTAAATATGCTTTGCGCCCGATTTAGGCTCATCTTAAATGAGCACTGAGAAGGGCCCAACCCATATTTACGCCCAAGAACATCAACTACGTTATTATTAATATAACTTTGGCGAGCATCGAGTATAAAAATGACAATTTATGGTAGCCATCATAACGCCGATTGTCTCACGCGGGCTCTATAGCTCGGCTGGATAGCGGATAGCTAGATAGCGCTCGGCTGGATAGCGGACATTTTGGTGCACGTCCATTAATGTTTAACTAAATTCCATATTTTAAATATCAAGTACATTACCAACATGTACCAATTCTCTTATTTTCTACACAATTTCAAATACTCCCAACCCAATTTTCTCCTCTAAACACAACTCAAAAATTACAAAAATACTTGACGTAATTCTCTTTACCTCTATATGCAATTAGGTAAGTGAAATCTCTTAAATAGAGTAAATACGAAAACTGTAGAGTAAAATAGCCTTGATGACTGTATAAATGCTTCCTTAATCCCTATTAAAAGAGATGAAGACGCAGAATCAACGACATATTTAATTGTTTTCAGTTTACTGCAAATTCACAACAAGGGTGTTTTGCACACCCTATACACCTGTTTCAATTAACGTTGTATCATAAACTATGCTTTATAAGTCGCAATGATAATTCCTGCCTAAAACAAATGGGGGGGGAGGGGTAGGGTGCAGGGAGTGCTCGAACACCCCCCACTTTTTGAACTGGGGGAGCTGAGCACCCCCACTTTTTGAAGCTAGATATATTTTGTATTTACACGTAAAGAATAAAAGGAAGGGAAGAACTGTTTTGTTTCTGTTATTTGCAAGAGAACTAGCTCGTTCAAACCTTACTACGGGCGCTTTTTCACATCGTTCCCCAAGTATTATCGCGCGCGAAAATTACGTGTCCTCTTCATATTTTGCCTCTTCGGCACTCCCTCTTTTTAGGGCGCTCCGCCGACCCTCAGACGCCATACATTTGTATAGATGTCCCTGTGTATAAAAATGGTTCGTGGTTTTACGTTTTTACGAAGCCAATACGTGTATATAGAATGAGGAGACAGCTTGATATCTCCAATACTCCCCAAATCATTTTGATTTCAAATAACTTGGTGTTAGTTTTGATGCAATTATTTATCGTTGGTTCCACCATCTCGTTCCCATGTTATCAACACACTCCCAAGATTCACATGCGACCAAACCACAGGGTCATGTGCTTCACAACACTCAATCTTATTTCAACGTGAGTAAAGAGCAACCCTTTATCGCGCATGCGCAGGTGGGTTTCCCCTTCGTTTGCTTCAGTTGACATCAATCTCGTACCCAGAGCCCGTGCATCTTTGAGCCAGCGGCAAGATACAGGGCTCTGGAATAATCAATTTTTTTATACCCCAAATCTGGGTACTCTTCAGTGCGCATGCGTTTGACCTTGACCGCTACTAAAATCATGGATTTATGACACAGTTCTTCAATATGTTATAGGAATTTTTCACATTTTACAGTGGTGGTTATAAAACCAGCCAAAAAGAGCTTTAAAAACATGAATTACTAAGATATTTCACTAAGTTTTGAGCAGGTTTTGTTTTAGCAAGACAGCGCGCGTTCTGCTTGACATCGAAAGTGGCGTGAACTTCGTCGGCAGCGCGCGCGCGACAAATTTTGTCAACAACTCAACATTTGCCTCAGAATCAAGACTTTGTTGCATGATTTTGTCGTGTTATAACGCTAGTTTTGGAAAATTGATCTTACGAAATGCTTACGAAAATTCATAAGAATAGATCTACAAGTGGAAAGACTTTGAAGCGCAGCGTTGATACCGGAAATATGTTTTCGCCCAACAGGTGATGCTTGTGTGAAAAATATTTTCTGTTAGATTTCCTCCGAATTCAAATCGCGCGCATGGGCAGTGGAGAGGAATGACGAGCCAATGAAAATCGTCACATGACTCGATTATTCCAGAGCTCCGTATCTTGGCGCTGGCCTAAAAGATACGCGGGCTCTGGGAACGAGATTGCAGTTGACATGTAATCGGCGAGCTAAAACATTCCATACTGATGACGAAGGAGTGCAAGCGCGTGGATAGATAGCAGTAAAATATCACTTAGTTAACCTCTCTATATCTTATGATTTGTTCCGCATTTTTTCCCCGTAATTCGACCAATCCAAGTGTTTTACTGCTAATAGCAAGGCTACTACCGTCATAATATGGAATGCTCTTCAGCTTGTTGCTCAGACATCTTTTCTCGCATAGGGAACCCAGGGACAGCTGCATATCAAGATAGCAGTGTCGCCTTTCTAGATATTGACCGGGCTCCCTGTGGAGCCGTGTTGCCAGGCTGTCTGACCGTAAACAACACATTGGAAAATGCACAAAGCATCTTCCTTCGAGTATATTTGAGTTTTGGTTGAGTTTTAAGCTTTCTAAGCCAATAGAAATAGTGAAAAACTTACTCGGATTCCAAATATGGTATGCAGATATTTCCTTATAAGGAAGTTGGAGAATGTCGACACTTTTTCAAGGGAACTATCTTGAGATGTTTACCCAGGGTGTTGGTTTCCTCGCTCAACTGGAAAAGCCAGTTGCTAACCTGTTATTTTAACGGGGTTATGAAATAAAATCTCATATAATAAGGGGATAGAATGCTAATTACTTACTAACCGACGCGAGGGCACTACGGAAATTCCAGACTGAGTTAGAGGCTCGGTCCGTAAAGCAGAAATTGGGGCGAGGGCATAAGGCAGAAATTGTGCCTGATTTGATGGAAAGACTTCTTTCTCGTTCAACGTTTTGTATTTATTCATTTGTGTGTTAACTGAATTTCTCATTTGATTTCCTATTCCTATCAATTTCTTGAAAGAGGATATTTACACAGTTTGATCGCTATAAACCAGTGGGAGGAATTCTTAATTTAAGTTCAAGTGCAGATAATAAGGCGCCTTCGACTCATTGTTGAGTTGATTGTTTTCGCAAGGAAGATACACCATGCCTGCACTCTTTATGCAATTTCATAATTTTGGAACATGCTGGTGATCATTGTTTTTCTTTAAATTGGGAGGAATTCTTAATTTAAGTTCAAGTGCAGATAATAAGGCGCCTTCGACTCATTGTTGAGTTGATTGTTTTCGCAAAGAAGATACACCATGCCTGCACTCTTTATGCAATTTCATAATTTTGGAACATGCTGGTGATCATTGTTTTTCTTTAAATTGTTTTTAAATTATCCACCTTATCGCGATTCGTTCATGTATGAAATTAAAGTGAAAGGGCTGAGCTCATATGACAAAAGATTAAAAACACCAGAAAAAAAGCATTGTTTGTCAGTGGCGGATCCCGGATTTTTCAAGGGGGGGTTCCGTTTTTCCACTTTTCCCAGGTGCCACAATGACTATGTAGATACCCCGCGCTTGGTCTGGGTAACGCAGTTAAATCCTTATTGTTTAATATCTACTGTATAAACAATGATGAATCACTCCGTTAACAAAAAGATAACTTCATACTCCTTGTACACGTTTCATTTATTTATATTTTTCAAAGTCAGATGCTCGAGGGGGGTTTCATGGAACCCCCCTGGATCCGCCACTGTTTGTGCACATTTGAAAATCAGGATATTATGATTGCTTCCTGTGTCAAACGCGCGCGCGCCAAAAAAAATGGCGGGAACATTTGAGACATTTAGATAAACTCGAGATTCGTTAAAGTGCATATCACCCCTGAAAAGAGCGAAATGGGACAAATAGTATAGGACATTAGAGGTAACTTCCCGAAAACTGTTTTCGATTTCATTGAAAACTGAATATTTTACAGATTTTTAATTATTTCCTTCGACGAAGAAGGCCGCGCTAAAAAGGGCCTGGGTCGAATGACGTGGCGAGAGGTATTGTTAAAACCATAGTGGTGAAAAAATATTTCAAACATTCAAAATACGAAATAAATTGCGGGTAAAGATGTTGACAAGCGCATCAAATGAGTTTCTCTTGTGCATCCGCGAAAAATTATGTACTCTAGTGCACTTCTCTCTGAATCTACATTTGAGTGACAGCTGAAAACAATACCTCCGGACACGTCACAAGTAAGCTCGACCCGGTAATCCAATATCGGCCTGTTTGCCGAAGGGTGACCAAAACGGCAAAATCGGCTACTTTGGACTGCACGTAATGAGCTTGAGATCAATTAAACATCAATTAAAAGCTTGAGACGCGTAGAATTCGTCCCATTTCGCTCTTTTCATTGGTGATATGCATTTACTAGACCCCGGTCAGAATTTTCCACAGCTGGTAAAATATATATATATAATCCATGGACGAAAACCCAAATCTTAATAAAAAGTCAAAGAGGAAAATGTTCATCAAATAAATTGCTGTCTTCGGTAGCACCATTTTCATCGCAGCGTGACATCCGACATCTACCTCGACCAATCAGAAACGGCAATTATTTTGTAAATAAATACTGCCATCTCCACATTTCAAGGCGCCACATGAATTTCAAGTCGACGGTGATTGTTGTTGATGACCATCATTATTGAATTAGCAAAAAAAAATCGGCTGTGAGCATAAGCCTCTGCGTATCCCTCTTTTTTTTAATACAACATTGACATCGAACAAGGCGATTCTTTTAATGTTCCACAAGAGTTGACTGAGAACTTGCTGGACCTTTCAAGTCTGACTACCCAGGAATTTGTTTGGACGGAAAGATCGAAAGAAAGCCACTTATAGCGTGTCAGAGCGATCTTCAGATAAAATGGTTGACGATCTTCAGATAAAATGGTAGATGACGATATTCACCGCGATAACTTGACCAACGCTTCAAACTCGACCTCATTCTCCCTGGAGAACTGTGGCATTGAACCTGATGCAAATTGTTCTCTTTAGCGTGCTCGTAGTATTTGGGTCTGTGATCGTTCTTGCCGTCGCTAAACAACACAATTTCCGACGATCATCTCCGACCAAAAAATATAGGAGTCCCCCCCCCCCGTCCGGCCTTAGACATAGCTTACCCTGTGGACTACCCTGTATTTACATTAAGGGCTGTTAACTTCAACTTGAAATCGGCGGTAAACAGCATAAATAGAGCAGATTTCGTATGACTGTGAAAAGTGCCGCGAAAGAGTTTGTTCCGCGCCGCGACCGTGGCTGTACCGCGACTTCAAGGTTTCATTCAGTATCTAGCACAGCAGGCCAAATTCGGTACCGATACCGCGACAGTACCGCGCCGTGTCGCGGCACTTTTCACAGTCATACGAAATCTGCTCTAAACGCACAAACAACTCTCTTGACACCCCTTTGTCGAAAGACTCACATTTATCGATGAAATAGGGACGTGTCATTATTTAGCGGGGGGGGGGGGGGGGGGGGAGGGCTCCTATTTTTGTGGGGAGGGTCCTAATTTTTTTCGCGTGTCTATAGGGAGGGTCCAAATTTGTTTCACTCCTTTTTGGGGGAGGGTCATAATTTTTTAGCAACATTTGGACAATGAAGAGGGTAAAACAGATGGCTATAGTGGTTATTTCAGGAACTTATTTTTATGACATCTCATATACTCTTTGGGCAATGAAGACACTACCCTGACGCCGTTGACAAGTGCAAAGTGTATCTTGACGAGGAAAAGCAAACTCTCCCAAAATGCCCTGCAATGATAGGTCTGGTAGGCAAGTCACTATATATCTGAGAGAAGACCCCATAGGTAAGCGTGAGCTCGACGTTACAAGCATATATATTCGTCCGTTGGGCTGCGCTTCGCGCACATGAATATCAAGAACTTCATCATTTGCGGCACGCAGTTGTGCGCATGAAGGATATAACCTTGTTGGCTCAGGAGCCCATAAATAAAAGCTGTCATCTAACCTATATAGTTGAGGTAGCGTACTTCCTGGGCTGCTGACAGGCTTTGTTTACTATACCGTACACAAAACATGTTCATCTACCCTTTCTCTGAGGCTTGATGAAAGGCGTTTGTCAAAATTCGGGCGCGCTTCGCGCGCAACGAAAGGCATGCGACCCCCTTTTTCTGAAAAATGTCTTCGGTACTAGGTCAATAGGGGACGGGAGAGGTGGGATCACGTTGTACTTATAGAGGGAGGATCACTGCATATTTCCCGTGTATTACCTAAAATCCTCACGTAAATAATCGAGGCGACAAATAATAACCGCGGTTCCTTAGCTTTGACAGAAGTAAGAAAAAAGTGTTTCTGCTATTAAGAATAATGAAAGAGACATTGCATCACTCGGACAATAGTCTATCTGACAGGTTTTCAGAAATAAATTACATGGGGGAGGGTCCCAATTTTTTTACCTACGACTGGGGGAGGGTCACATTTTTTTTGTTATGTTCAAGGGGTGGGTCCTAATTTTTTTTAGCCTTGTTTGAAAAAAATGGGAGCCCTCCCCTGGTAAATAATGACACGTCCCTTAGTTATTTTCAAGAAATCAAAGCAAATATAGAATAAGTAAACACCGCTTTAAACATGTTAAAAAGGGAAGATACTTGGGTTTGCTCAGTTACCTTAAATGAAGTTCAATTCTAAAGAAATAGGTTTAAGTAACCTTTCATGCGCCAGATTAGCGCAATTTTGCATGGAGTATCGAGAGGATAGAAATGGATTGTGAACCCTTTTGATTTCTTAGCAGGCTGAAACAGTTTTCAAACTTGGAAATTTGATAGCCAAAGCTATTAAATCTTACATAAGAATGCCTATATAATAGGGGTAGCGATGGGTAAATCCGAGACTTGCCGAGACGCCAAGACCCGCGTTTCAGAATCCGAGCCCGAGACTTTTGACAAATTTCAAAATCCGAGTCCGAGCCTTTTCGCTTCGTCTCCTGGGAAAAATTCAAGATGACTGCCATACATTTACTGTATTTCTCCAGGGAGAATTGCACGGAATTTCGCCACTTCAAGGCAGTCTCCAAATTTGGTGAGTCCTGGGGTTGACGTCCCTGCATCTGACAGTATCATGCTTTGCTTAGAAGTCAGAATGATAAAATAAAAATTCGAGAATCCGAGACCGCGGTAGAAAAAATCCGAGACTCCGAGACGGGCGAAAATTGCGAGAAAAACGAGACTCCGGGACGTGCGAGATTTTGCAATATTTTAGCGAGACTTTTGAAATGTTAAGGTACCCATCGCTACCCCATGGGAATTTCAGTTCTTTTATCTTTGTTACTAAGTTGAAGTACAATATAGGATTGTGTATAGAGCGGATTTCACATGACTGTCGTGAAAGCAATTGCAATTGAGCAATCACTAGCCAATCAGAAACAAGAGTAATTACAACTTACTGCTGAATGGTTTCCAGCCCAGCCAATCAGGAGCGGAACCAATTCCTTGCTTGTAATTAGTTCGCAATTTGATTGGTTGATAGAAATAAGCAGCCAATGAGAAAGCAAACCAATTGCAAACACGACGGTCATCTGAAATCCGCTCTATGTAGAACACTGTCTAGTTTTATACCATTTTCTTAAAACACCCTTGATATGCCCCTTTAATCAGAAAAACTTCATGAAACCAGAACTTGAAGCAAGCTTTGTTCTTTGAATATATCATCTTGCGACTTCTGGTGTTTCGTCATCGCAAGGAAGCTTCGCGTCTTGCGTCTCATTGCGTATACGCTGAAGAAATTTGATCAAATCTGAAATAGATTTAAACAGAAGCAAAATAGGACTCTTGCCCAAAGATTCGCAATTTATGTTAAAGGGGAGGAAGGTGAAAAAATGAAAAGGGAGTCAGATTATTGTGCAAAAATGAAGGTACCAGACAAATATGATATTGATAAAACCATTGTTGCTTGATTGCTAAAGCGGATCCTAAGACAGTGATGTCGTCAATCTCAGGACTTCAAAAATCTGGAGACTGCACTGGAAAATGCATGGCAGACAGTCGTCTTGATCTTTACCCGGGAGACGAAGCGTCAAAACCGGGAGAGTTGACGTCTATGTCTAAGAGGTACCTATCTGGAAAAAAACTGGAAGCTTTCGAATTTTACCCCCTAAAAGGTACCAGAGGCCTGATTTTAACCCCTTAAAGGTACAACTAGCACCCCTGCCCCAAAAAGAGGGGAGTATTAAGTAAAAGTAAAATGTAACTGTGCTTATATAGCGCTTATCCTCAAAGCTCTAACTGCTTTACATTTTTGGATAACTCATCCTATAGAAACCAGTTTTATAAACATGAGGGTGTGTTGGTATGGTGAGTTCTGGGACACAGAGGTTGAGCAACTTCCGACGGTTGTCGTGGTTCTTTGACGTCCCTCTTGTTCCTGGTTTAAAGTGTAGTGTATGTGAGACGGGACCTACGGTTTAACGTCCTTATCCGAGAAGACGTGAAGGTCTAACCATTTGCAGATATTAGAGCAAAGGCAGCAACTTCTCCTCAATTATTTCGAAAAGACCCTGAGTGTTGGTCCGGCCGGGGTTTTGGGTTTGAACTGAACTCCCGCACATAAGCCTGGCGCTCTACCACTGCGCTTACCGGTCGTCCCCCCCCCCCCCCCCCGATGGACGGCGATTTGTACCCATGGACGGCGATCAAACCAACCGGGTTTCCTGGTTCTGACCACGCACAACCCACAGGAAGCCTTGCGCTTGCGTCCTGCGTCTAGTGAGAACCTGCTTTTATGGGCGCCTCCTCACTACTAGTTATATTACTTTATTAGTAATGTCTCACTATATTTAGATACGACTCGCTGAAATGTACATCTTTTGCCCGTAAAACTTTATACCTGAACCACCGGTTCCACGTTTAGCCAGAACACTGTCGGAGTTGTCTGGATCCATGTTGGCTTGAATTACTACATACCTAAACAAAAACAGGTGGATAGTATATTAACTCTTACATATATGTTGGTTGCTTTTCATTTAGTTCTCTATTTATTTATTTTTCTTCAGACTACAGTCTCACTACTAGAGACATAAACATACATTAGAGAGAGAAATGGTAAGAAGATGAGAGAGGAAAGAAATGAAGAAAGGATAGGCAAACGGTCGGGTGGTTGGCTGTGGATGAATGGACACTTTATGGACGGACGGACGGACTGGCTTTACGTGACGAACGGGTGGATGGTGAATTGAACGTGAGACGGACATAACCCAAAAATGGCAAGATTTCTACCCTAAGGTCAGGTAAAGTCAGATAGGCTTGATTCTTTGCATAGAGTATCCTTATACAATAAGAAACAAAATGGAAATGAGTATTTTTTTGTAGTTGATCCGTCTTTAAGATATCAGCTGCTAAAGTTTGGTTACTGCATCGTTTTATGGCAAAAAATGTCAAAAGTGCTGCAGCAACCAAAGTGTAACTCCTCATATCTTAAAGACGGATCAATTAGAAAAAAATACTCATTTCTATTTTGTTTCTTATTGTATAAGGATACTCTATGCAAAAAATCGAGCCTATCTGACTTTACCTGACCTTAGGGTAGAAATCTTGCATTTTGGGGTTCTGTCCGTGAGACGGGATTAAGAGGGGGGGGGGGGGGATGTATGAATTGAAGGGTCGTTTAAGTTTCCGACGACCATAATCTAGACGAATCCCCCCATGATGGGATGAAGGGTGGGTGGACAGTCGGATGGAGGGAGGGAGGGACAATAGATTGCCAGCTCAGGTGTGTTAAGGCCTGACTTGAAAGGAGGTGGGGCTTATACGCGGATTCTTAAGGCAAAAAGCAGTTTTCGCAAATAACTACATTAGCAAAATAGCTACCGAAATGGAACTTGGTATGAGTAACACGTCCCCTGACCTTAACTGTTTCATGCATTAGGTTGCTATGGAGACACAATTTTATAGTATCTGTAAGTAACGTTTAAAATGTACATTCAATCTAAAACGGGGAAACTTACTGCCAATTTTCGTACTTTTTGACCCTAAATTCGTAATCTTCATGGCCTTCTGCATTTGATAGCGTTTTTAATCGTGTCCAGGGTCACGTGATCGTGAGAACTGTTGCCTTAGCAACCAAGTTTCTCTCCTATCTCCGCTAATTTTCAAGGTGGTCTGCCTTAAAAGACGCTATATTGAAGGAATCAATGCAGTAAAGGAACACTCCATCGTGTTTTCAGAATAGGATGAGGTTTTCTGTTCCCCATTTGAAGTTTTGTCCCCAAAATGGATAAATATGGTGCACGCCACTTAAATTTCGTTGTCATGGAAACATCAACTGTCAAAATTTTGCTGGTACTAGAGTTAACAATGATGCAAAGTTTTCTTGCTGTAGCTATTTTCGTATTAGAGATATATTTGCAATACTATTTTCTGCCCGCGTATAAGCCCCAAGTCAGGCCTTAACACACCTGAGGAGGCTCGATGCATTGGGTGATGAACATGTGACAACAACTTACTTGGTCGTAACTTGAATATGTGTGTTCCTGTGACCAACAAGGGCATCTACGCATGCATTGTAAGACTTCACAAGTGAATTATCGTGGCTTTCCCTCACTACGCAGGACAAAAGAATCAACGTTTTAGCTCTTTATCCATGCAGCAATAAATGATCACTTGTAGGTTAATCTCTTAATCTCAGAGACTGTGTCACGGGTGTTTCAACGATATTAAGTACAGTGGTTTACTCAAACAACCCAGAATCGTATGTACTCATTTAGTAGTTGAAAATTATATGATAAATTCATCACATGACGAGTGAAATCTATGGTAATATCAAGAAAGTGCTGTCGTTTTATGGCAAATCCGCGCGGGCTGCCTGTGGTGTTGAAATCGCGTCTCAGGCCCCTGGGCGGGGGGCAAAACCAAAATGGCGACCAAGAGAACAAAGTTTCTCGAGTATCTGCAAGTTTTGGTAAATTTTCCTGATTTTTTCGTTACGATATGAGGAAAAGTACTTACAGACCTTCCAAATAAGGTAAGGGGGATTTCCTAATAAGGAAGTTTTGCAACGTCGGCAAAACGACAGTTTTTGGCGAAATTTTCTTGATATTAATTCACGCAAAAAAAAATCGTGCGATATCGTTTCTCAAGTGAAATTTAACGTGGAATTCACAAGTCGAGTGATGAATTTTTCTTGGATCCCATAGCAAGATTTGATTGCGGTGAACCATGCTTTTGTCGAATTGATCTCGCTGTCTCGGAAAATCGCGCAATTACCATTCACCGCCAAATAGAAATAACAATAGTTTAATTCAATATATAATACCAAATAATAGCACATTTGGATAATTAAAGTAACTGCCACAAAATATCTCTGGTTATTCAATCCGCAAAATTTGAGGCTCAGTTTCATGATCGACTCATCTTGCAAACTTAAGATATATCTAAACAAATGTTTATCATCAAATTTACGAAAAGAACTATTTATAAATGAGCTGCATTGAAACTAACTCGATAAACCCTATTATTATTCAGCCATGCCACTATCTCGGTTCTGATTGGCTAAGAGTACGCAGCGAAACCTTGTTGGCTCACAGTGCGTGACGTCATACTCCAGATATTAGGATTGATGCACTCTAATGACGTCATAACGCAAACCAATAGGGTTGGCCGCCATCTTGGTTTTCATTTCATTTTCATTTCGGAATTAAAAGCCGGTTTGCCAATATTCTCGTTGAATCTGTTATGATTTTTGCCGAGAGATCATTGCTCACGATATCTAAACATCAACAATGGCTATTTGAATTGAATACGAAAAGGACAAATACCAATGGACGTAAGCTGAAGTTGAAAAACCGTTTCGCCGTTCAAGGCCTCATCGTCGACTTTGTTAGGGACGTGTCATTATTTAGCGGGGGGGGGAGGGCTCCTATTTTTGTGGGGAGGGTCCTAATTTTTTTCGCCTGTCTAAAGGGAGGGTCCAAATTTTTTTCACTCCTGTTTGGGGAGGGTCATAGTTTTTTTCAACAACATTTGGAGGATGAAGAGAGTGAAACAGATGCCGATAGTGGTTATTTCAGCAACTTCTATCATTTGCACTTTTACTTAATAAAAATTTCGGCGTAAATATTGACATTTAATGTACTCTTTCACAAACGAAGACACTACCCTCACGCGGTTTACAAGAACATTAGTGTATCTTCATGAGCAAACTCTCCCAAAAATGCCTGCAATGATAGGCCTGACGGGAGGTCACTATGTTTGAAAGAAGATCCCATATAGGTAAGCGTGAGTTCGACGTTACAAGCATAGAAATTCGTCATTTGTGCAGCGATTCACGCATGAATAATAATAACTTCGTCATTTGCGGCGCGCATCTACCCTTTCTCTGTGGCTTGATGAAATGCGTTTATCAAAATTCAGGCGCGCTTCGCGCGCAACGAAAGAAAAAGCATATAACATATAAAATGTCTTCAGTACTTCGTCACATAGGGGACGGGAAAGGTGGGATCACGTTAATCACTGTACTTATGGAAGGAGGATCACTGCATTTTTACCGTTTACCCAAAATCCTCTCACGTAAATAATCGAGGCGATAAATAATGACCGCGGTTCCTCAGCTTTGACAGAAGCAAGAAAAATGTATTTCTGCTATTAAGAAAAGAAAAAGACATTGCATCACTCGGACAAGAGTCTATCTGACAGGTTTTTCAGAAAATATAAATTACATGGGGAGGGTCACAATTTTTTTACCTACGACTGGGGGAGGGTCACATTTTTTTTGTTATGTTCAAGGGAGGGTCCTAATTTTTTTTTAGCCTTTTTTGAAAAAAAATGGGAGCCCTCCCCCCGGTAATAATGACACGTCCCTTAGCTAGGCAAGAATTCCTGGTTGCTGAATAATAAAACAATTATTGAATTCGGTTTCGCATGATAGTGAGATTTGTCATCGCCTTCGGCGTTGACAAATCTCCGTATCATGCTCAACCTCATCCAATAAGTGTTATTAAATATCGTGACACTCTCCATTTTAACGAGAATATGCTTATTTACCAAATTCCCGAATACTTGGTCCTTCTTCCACCGCCTTGATGAACTGACGGTGTTTTGGTGGGATGTAATAGCGCGTCTCCTCCAACAATGAGTTCTTCGCTTAAAAGAGGGAATGTTTTAATTAACAATTAGTCGCCGAAGGCGACGCGTTCATCGGCGAATAGTCGCCGAGACGAAGTCGAGGTGACTATTCTCCAATAATCACGGAGCCTGAGGCGACTAATTCTTTTAGTATAATTCCTCAAGTGATTCCTAATAAGGTTTTTAGACGGAAAGCCTTGTTTTTGTTAGACGTCTCCACGATCATAACAAAACTCGGCGCGCACTCCCAATCCTTTCAATGCTCGACCAATCAGCGCGCGGAATTCTTATAATCACTTGAGTAATTATACTGTTTGATGGTCTCGACCAATCAGCGCGCGGAAATTCTTATAATCACTTGAGTAATTATACTGTTTGATGGTCTCGACCAATCAGCGCGCGGAAATTCTTATAATCAATTGAGTAATTATACTAAGGCCCGTTTCAGACGTCGAACTTTTGCCGCGTCGAATCTAATTGTTAGAAATTTTATCTGCAGCTTCTAGGACACTTTGTCTAATGCAAAAGGCAAATCTAGATGAGTCATAGCAGAACAAAAAGGAATGTAAAGTTTGCTTTTCTTGTTTATTCTTCCTTTGGTTGTGAAAAGGAGAAAAACAGTCGGCTGAATTGGATTCGACGCGGCAAAAGATCAACGTTTGAAACAGGCCTAAGTTAAACGTCACAAGGAAACAACTGCGAAACGTCACAACCTTGGTGAGGCCTTGATGTCATACACCAATTTCGGTACATTAAATTCAAAGTTCAATCCGAGGCTGAGAAAATAATAAAACAAAAAGAGATAAATTCATAAGAATCCTAATATAGCAAAAGAGATCTGTTCTATAAGTATACCTTTGCAGCCATTCAGCATTTGGTTGCGTTATTCTGAAATTATTTTCACAATTCAGAAATTATTATTGCAAATCAGAAGTTATTTCTTTTTTCAGAAATTATTTTCGTAATTCTCAAATTTTTACGTCTTCTAAAATTATTTCCGTTTTTCTGAAATTATTTTCGAAATTCTGTTTCGTAATTTCATATTTCTGACATTATTTTCGGAATTCCGTTTCGTAATTACTTTCGTACTTCTGAAATTATTTCCGCTTTCTTTAAACATTTTCGCAACTCTGAAGATATCGTAATTCTCAAATTATTTTTGCAACTCTGAAAATGTTCATCATATGCCCATAGGAGACAGGGTTCATACGATTTCCCCTCAGGCCAGAAAAAACGAGGTTTTTGCTTAAAAAAACAGCTACAATCTTTGCCCAAAAGGTTTCGATCGTTTTTAAGAACTCTGTATTTTCTCGTCAGTTGAATTTGTTCTCAAAATTTTTACCCCCTTCCCTCCCCACTCTATGTTGGTACATATTTTGAACGTTGAGATCGCGGGCTTCAAAATGCCGAGACAATAGGCCATGTTCGAATTACGCTCCAATACCTACAAACAATACCCTCAAGTCGAGGCTTTCTTCTGAAATTACTGTTAATGTATTAGAACTTGGAGAAAGCCTCGATTTGAAGCTTTTGTCTTGTGAGTATTGGAGCGTATTTCCAACCTGGGCTATTCATCTCACTGATATAACATTGAAAGGGGAGGGGGCGAATACTATGTAGTGCTGGTCTAAAATAGCTTGTAAGAATGGGCATCCGTCTTACCGGTCCAAGCGACAAAGATTGTAGGAAACACGACAAAAATATACTATAAATACTGTGTGTACAGTGTTATCTCTGGAAAAATGGAGACAACGAACCCCCCTCCAAGGGCGTGAGGTAGGGGCCTGATATGATTCCGAAAAGTGGAACGCACCTTCGACCATTTTCCCTTAGCTAGTACGGCTGATGAGCTTTGCCAAGGAACAAAAGGCCATTGTAGCAGGGTAGGGTACATAGGGCAAGGTGGCAGAGGGCAATGTACAACAGGGTGCAGGGTGCAATGACTTAGTACTAGTACCAGTACCTTTTCCCTGGGCCATTGGTACGCTAGTACCTTAGTACTAATTCATCGTACATTGGTATTTTCAGAGTTGTGGAAATAATTTCAGAAGTACGAAATAATTTTGGAGTTGCGAAAATAATTTCAGAAATGCGTGAAAATGATTTCAGAAATACGTTCGTCTTCTAATATTGAACGAAAACAATAACAAAGGCTTACACAGACTCTTTAATGACTTTTCAGCGATAGGGAATTCGAAACTCGACTATTGCATAACATTGAGGCCCTGACAAACCGACGCTTCTTTTCTCGATATCCGATAGCTTCAGTTAAACCAGTGGGATAAGATGAGAATAACATGGGCGGAGCGTCAGCGATGGTTTTAATGGTGGTGGTGGGGGGGGGGGGGGGGTCACTACCCCCAGTAATATTGATGGTTACCAAAATAAATCAGCAAGTTCATCTGGAATTTCATTTCAATTTCACGATTTTCCAAAACCCTCGAAAAATGAGGACAAATATAATCTTTCTTCGAGGGTTCCACTCCCCAACTGACATTATTTTGCTTTCACCGTCCCTCACTAAGTTAACTAAAGCAATTTGTAAGCACCGATTATGTGTTCATCAAATGCATGTATTTTTGCAAGGGCGGATTTAGGAAGGCTGAGTTGGCTGCAGCCCCCTTTCTCGGGAGATTTTCCCCATACATCTACTGTATTTGCTGAAGGAAATTTGCAATATGGTCCCTATATCCTTACCATCCAGCTCCCCCCTCCCCCCCCCCCCCCCACCCCCAAACCCTCTGGATATCCACCTCCTGCTAATGTCTCCTGTGACAAAAGAGTAAATCAATCTTTAGAAGAAGAAAAAATAGAATGAAATACTTACAAGGCGTTGATTGATGTTGAACACCAAGAAACGCGTCCAAAACTGGAAATACTGCGCATTGTGCACCACTACCACCCCTGTACTATATCAAAATGTTAATAGTCATTTCAATGTGTAATCAACCTTTGGCCCCTGTCAGAGGGTTACCACTCAACACGTATTTACTGAGACCTAGGCAACAGTATGTTTGCGGTCCCTCGACCGCTGATGTTTCCCGAAGCGGAGATAAGGGAACATCAGCGGTCGAGAGACCACCGACAAAACATACTGCTTTTTCATAGCAAGTGTCAAAAGGAATAAAACAAAAACAGATAAACAAAGAGTTTTTCCAGTGAATAAATTTCATGTGCAAAAACCGTACGCGCAAATGTGAAGGTTTTTTGGTTCCGGTTTAGAGTTTTTTCATTCACGAGACTTCCGGTTTTGTTATTGTCGGTCAAAAAAACATACTGTTGCCCTCCTAGTTGTCGCCAGGGAACCGGTCGAATTTATTCACGTTCACGTGATACACTCTCGACAAATAAGGGACTAGAAATAATGGATCGTGTGTTGGATCACGTGGTTGGATCGTGTGATGGATCATGTGATTGGAGCATGTGATAATGGATCGTGGGGGGGACTTAAAACTCACCCGTTGTGGGTATGGGCTGACTCCTTCATACACTAGACCATCAGATAAAGCTGAGCCTTTCTGCCAGCTAACAAGCCAAGGAAGTAAATCATTAGGAGATTTCGGTACAGTGGTAGTGCAATTCAAAAATTTGCAAAGTTTTCACGAGATCTAAAACCATTTTTTACGCATATAGACGCGATGGTATAATATCGCTATGGATCAAAATTTCCTCGAGCAAACCTTACCCACTTAAAAAATGTCGAATGATAGTGTAGAAGTCGTGAGGATCGCAAACATCTAAAAAAAATAAGAAAACGTTATACACATTCAATGGTGTATTTTGTTCATGTTTGTTTATTCATAACAGCATGGGCAGGAGGTGCCGGTTGGCGCCGCGAGTAGTATATTCGTGAATAGAGCGCTTTGCCTCTCATTCTCAACTCTGTACACCAGGTTCGATTTAAAATTCGATTCCCAACCGGGGTTGGTTGGGATTTTTATCTGCTGTTTACAACCTTGTGTTCATCGTGAATTGAATTGATTCGTTATTTTTCCTGTGCTTCAGGTCATTCAGGTCTAGCGGATGAGACAATAAACCGAGGTCCCGTCTCTCTTAACGGGGCCCTTAACCAAAATATGAGGGACGTTAAAGCCTAGTTTCCATATAGTCTTATCTGTCGTATCTGTCGTATCAGTCAACCGTGAAACAAAAGAATAATTCCAATTTTCATTGTTTCACGGTCGACTGATGAGACAGATACGACAGATAAGACTATATGGAAACCAGGCCTAAACAACCACAGTACCCACTGCAGAATGATATATCATTATTATAAACTGCACTGTATAAACAGACATGTCTACATCCGCATTGGAACATTTATGTGGATATTCCCGGTATACAAGTGCACACATAGAGATTATTACATGGCAGGCACTGCGAAAACTCGTGAATAAAACGATATCAAGCTCTTGCCATGTCATAATTGTTTATTATATACTTTAGCTGAGTCAGATAAAATAGCAAAAATAAAGACAAATTGCATTTTATTCTTGCCGTGAAGTGATATCGTATCACTTTACTGATGCGATTTTTATTCACCGCTTTATCACATGGATATCTGGTCACAGTATATAATAAATTTATTTATTTAGGATACGAGCCGAACTAAATGGTTGCTTTAGGAATTACGATTCCAGATATAACGAATGCGCGTGCTACATGAGTATTCTCTCTTTGCTTGGAATGCTTCCATGTTCACATATCATTCGCGTAGCAGAAAAAGAAAGAGAGAATACTAATGCCACGTGATCTGAAATAGGAAACATTACGCCAAGCCGAGGAGGTCTATTGTCCATTGCAGCTGTTCAATACAATGGAATACTCTCAGGCTTGAGTTACCAAAAATTACACCACAACCGCCCCCGTGCTTCTCAAAAGCCCGGGGGGGGGGGACTCCCCTATTTTGGGGCGGGGGTGCTCGTCGGGAACTTTCGATTTTACCCCTAAAAGGTACCTAAAATGGCGTCGCTTAGTTGATTTTGACCCCCAAAGGTACCAACAAGACGTATTTTCCTTTTTCTCTTGTATTTTTCCGAGCGAAAATACGTCTGAAATTCAGGCTTCAAACAAGCGTGATTTGCTTGATTTGTATTTTTCTAGAACGGACCCCTAGCTGGCACCTATCTGGAAAAAATGCAAGTTTTCAAATTTTACCCCTAAAACCAGAGGCCTAATTTTAAACCCTAAAAGGTACGACGAGCACCCCCCGCCCCAAAAATATGGGAGTCCCCCCCCCCCCCCCCCGGGCTCAAAAGATGACGAAAGTTAATAGACCTTTTTCCAAAATGGCCGCCGAAAATTGAAATCGATGTTTGTTAAAAATGAACACCAGCACTAGAACACACATCATCACTTTCGTAAAGCTACAAAATCGTAAAGCTGCATTATATCCAATATCTTCCGAGAAAGCGAACGTTGAAAATCTTAAAATTTACAGACGTTTGTATGACTGGTGGTATGCGTCATACCCCCAGTTATACAAATCTCTGTAAAATTTCAATTTTCAGACTCTGCTTTCGCAGCCGACATGGCATTTGGCATAACGAAAATTTAAAGGATTACTAATGTAAGGATACTCTTTCTAGTGCCAGTATAAACCTCGTTCCCAGGGTTTTCTCGGCCGTTTTCAAAATGGCGGTTAACTCGGGAGAAGACCCTGGGGGAGGCTGAGTCACATGACCACGCATGTACCACGCATGACCACTGTTTGAAAACATGGGAACGAGGTTTGTCCTTTGTTTCGAGATGGTCATGTGACTCAGCCTCCCCCAGGGTCTTCTCTCCCGAGCTAACCGCCATTTTGAAAACGACCGAGAAGACCCTAGGGACGAGGTTGGTGCCAGTATTTGATTTTCAGTCAGTTTAATTTTAAGACATGTGAATTTGCGACGGTCATTTTGGAAAAGGTCTATTGTCTTACCATGCATTTTCAGTAGTGCCATTGTAATTCTTGTTATCATTTTGCATACGTCCTGCAGCGCCTGTTTCAGGTTTTCCACATTTTCATCTTGTACCGCCTAAAACAACCAGCAGAAAAGATCAATAGAGTCCTAAAGTGTGACGTCACAAACTTAAAAATTCGAATTTCCGATTTTAGTCCACGAATAGATCCATATCACATTATTATTATATAGACACAAGTGTTTTACTGGGAAATACGCCACTCGTAGATCTCATACGAAGCTCGTAGATATTATCCGGGACCTGAGTGACATATTTACCATATCCTCACTAGTGAGGATATCGGTCAAAACAAAAGTGCTTGGAACTCAATTTGGAATAATGTTTTCTGGTTTGTCTTTATAATAAGGGACGTGTCATTATTTACCGGGGGGGAGGGCTCCCATTTTTTTCAAAAAAGGCTAAAAAAAATTAGGAACCTCCCCTGAACATAACAAAAAATTGTGACCCTCCCCCAGTCGTAGGTAAAAAAGTTGTGACCCTCCCCATGTAATTTATATTTTCTGAAAAACCTGTCAGATAGACTCTTGTCCGAGTGATGCAATGTCTTTTTCTTTTCTTAATAGCAGAAATACTTTTTTCTTGCTTCTGTCAAAGCTGAGGAACCGCGGTCATTATTTATCGCCTCGATTATTTACGTGAGAGGATTGTGGGTAAACGGTAAAAATGCAGTGATCCTCCTTCCATAAGTACAGTGATTAACGTGATCCCACCTTTCCCGTCCCCTATGTGACGAAGTACTGAAGACATTTTATATGTTATATGCTTTTTCTTTCGTTGCGCGCGAAGCGCGCCTGAATTTTGATAAACGCATTTCATCAAGCCACAGAGAAAGGGTAGATGCGCGCCGCAAATGACGAAGTTATTATTATTCATGCGTAAATCGCTGCACAAATGACGAATTTCTATGCTTGTAACGTCGAACTCACGCTTACCTATATGGATCTTCTTTCAAACATAGTGACCTCCCGTCAGGCCTATCATTGCAGGCATTTTTGGGAGAGTTTGCTTTTCCTCATGAAGATACACTAATGTTCTTGTAAACGGCGTGAGGGTAGTGTCTTCGTTTGTGAAAGAGTACATTAAATGTCAATATTTATGCGCGCGAAGCGCGCCGAAATTTTTATTAAGTAAAAGTGCAAATGATAGAAGTTGCTGAAATAACCACTATCGGCATCTGTTTCACTCTCTTCATCCTCCAAATGTTGTTGAAAAAATTTATGACCCTCCCCCAAACAGGAGTGAAAAAATTTGGACCCTCCCTTTAGACAGGCAAAAAAAATTTGGACCCTCCCCACAAAAATAGGAGCCCTCCCCCCCGCTAAATAATGACACGTCCCTAAAAAGAAAATAACACGGTGACTTGAAGATATGAGTTTTATTTTCTCGTGTCAAAAACAATATTTAACTCATTCGCTGAGCTTATTGGTAAAATACTGTTCTTGCCACTCGAAAATAAACTCATCAATATCTTCGCGCCACCTCGATGTTGTTTGGAGAATTCTCGAGCAGGTGCAAACACTCGCCTGCGGCCGTGTTCCCACTGATCTGCTCTCGAATTCTCCCAACCACATCTCGGTTTGCATAAGCCTGTGCAGTCACGGGAACTGTGTTGTATTTTTTAGTTATCAGGAAATGTTTTTTGTACTCTTGTTTATGTACTCTTGGGTCTACCCTGATATTCAAATTTATACAGGGTTGATAGTGGGACTGACGGGGAGGTTTCAAAGTATTTCAGTAGCTCAAAAATTGTCTGGTTTTGTTAACTTACCTGCTGGGCTTCAATGATACTCTGTTAGAACAAAAGAGAAATTAAGACAGATTATTTTAGGTATTCGAGCAATGCTTGGCCAATAATATTGTTACTAAAAAGTTTGATACCTATTGCCTTTACTTTGGTTTTGAGGTTCCCATGAAAGATGAAACAAGTAGTGGTAGTCCCGCCAAAAAATATCATGAGACCCGGGAAACTAAATTTCCGCGTTTTCTAAGGGATTTATGTAGTGGCAGTTGTGTAGTTTTCGTCTTCTACTGCGAAAACGGCCAATTTTTACCTGAACACTTTTTTCCAAATTCTAGCTCAATCTGCACAGCAACGATATTAAATCCTTCTTCGGATTTGCTTCCGGTAAACGAAGTGATAGTTTTAATGTTGCTGCAAGACAAATATGGAATGTTATCGAGGGACATCAGCCACACCTCCTCATGTATACACCGTGCCTGGCAAAACCACTGCACCTTTCTTTGCAAGAAAACTTGATTTTTTCAACATAAAATAATGGAATTCATTGCCAAAACCGACCAACTAGTTGGTTTATACTAAAACAATTAGACCTCTCGTCCTCATTTGCTATGATATCAATAGACCATTCGGCCTTCGGCCTCATGGTCTATTCATCATAGCACATTCGGCCTTGAGGTCTAATTGTAAGTATTATTATTCAGCCATGCCGCTATTTCGATTCTGATCGGCTAAGAGTACGCAGCGAAATCTTGTTGGCGTGTAGTTCGTGACGTCACACTGCAGACATTAGGATTGATGCACTGTAATGACGTCATAATGCAAGCCAATAGGTTGGTTTTCATTTCGGAAACAAAAGCCAATTTTACCGATAGAGAGATCCGAGAGATATCATCACTCAGGATGTCTTAACATCAACTATGGCTATTTGAATTGACTACGAAGAGGAAAATACTAATGGACGTAAGCTGAAGTTGAAATACCGTTTCGCCTCATCGTCGACTTCGTTTAGCTAGGCAAGAATTGCCACTTCGCAAGATAGTGAGATTTGCCAACGCTTCGAGTTAGTTTTGTCCGCCTCAGCTTCGCATCGGCAGATAACACAAATCTCTCGGCGTTGACAAATCTCACTATCATGTTCAACCTCATGCAGTGATCCAGTAATTGTTATTATACTTACTCCATGTGCAGGGGTCTTGCATCAGAAGTCACGGGAATATATAGATACAAGGAAAAACAAGATTCGATGAATATCATTTTATTACAGCCATTACAAACTTTCACTCTGTTAAGGTTTAGGGTTGGTTCACACTTGGACTCATGGGTACATGGACGTTGCAACGTTTTCAATCTGGTGCCGTACGTGTTAACTCAGGAGTACATTATTCAATTCGATCAAAAGATCTTCTTGACAAATTATAAACTGGCTTTGGAGTGGAGACAAAAGCAAGTAACGTTTATGCTTAACGTTTTACGTGTCTTTTAAATGATTGGCGCTATCTTTAAACAATTCACTTATCAAAGCGAGTGATTGTAATACAAAATTCGACCGTGAAACAATACAAAAATTCCAATTCCCATTGTTTCAGGTTGACTGATACGACTGGAGCGACTGATACGACCTTATGGAAACCAGCCTTTATGGTAACTAATTAAGCAATTTTCCCCTCATATTCGATTTGTGGCGTTGTATCAGAGGTATTGGGAACAGTTGAATTGACATTTTCAATGTTTGGCAATGGTAAAGTGGTTATTCTGAACCTCGGCCGCACCCATTTTTGTATGTTTTCTTTTGGTATGAGTCCTCGGGAGTGATGTCGGCTAGTGTACGAATTTGACTTTTGAAATTTAACATACTCTGCGCTTTTGCGTTCAAGTGTAATTAAACCATTACAAACCTGTTTGGGTCCACGATTTTCCAGTTGTTAACCGTAAAGCAGTAATGCACAATGACTGGAGGCAGGCCTGTGGATGAACAGGAAAGCTCAAATTAACTCATAATTAGCAGTCAGGATGAACACACACCCCGAACACACACACATAAATGAATACTTATTAGCGGAGCTCCTGCGCGGGCCCAGGGCCCGCGCAAGCGGAGCACCATACCTAAGGAAATAACGTCTAGGCATAACTATGGAGTTGATTTTCAAATGTCACGGGCTTCTCGCCCATTTTGCTCACGTTATTGGCGGCGCCAAGTGAAATGGTTAGGGCGTTGAAAAGGTATCGCCCATAAGATGAATGTGTCCAAGGTTGGTTGCCATAGGTGGATTTTTTTGTTTTTTCCTGAATAAAAGGTATAGCGTACGTCCGTCCGTCCGCCGTACGCGGAAACTCATGGGAACCCTGTGGTATACTAAGAACAATTTATTTCTCTTCAAGGAAACATGCTAAGACAACCAAACTTGAGATATTTTCTCTGTGCTACCAGGAGGTGCTGTAACATTATCACGTAACGTGACGTCATCGATGACGCCATCATAGCAGAAAAAGAAAATATCTCTGGAAGGGATGAACCTCAGACAACCAAACTTGGGTGAAGTTGTGTTAGTGGCAAGGGGGGTGCAACTGCATGGTCACGTGGTATGACGTCATCAATGACGTCAACATAGGAGAAATAGAACATATCTCGGGGATGAACCTCGACAACCAAACTTTGGTGAAGTTGTCTAAGTGGCAAGGGGAGTGCAACTGCATGGTCACGTGGTATGACGTCATCTCTGACTTCATCATAGGAGAAAAAGAATATGTCTCGGGAAGGGATGAACCTCAGACAATCAAACTTGGGTGAAATTATCAAAGTGGCAAGAAGGTGCAAGTGCTTAGTCGCGTGGTTAGCCGATGCACGACTATCTATGTACAATGGCAACCTTATTGCCACGTTAACAGAAATATGCAACCTGGAGCTCTGCTTTTAGCCAGTGGCTAAATCTATATATTAGAAGTGGCAATTAATGCTTCCTAACGGAACGCAGGCTTGTAGCTTTTTGTGTTGTCAATAGACCTCTTACCTTGGGCGTAATGTTGTCCCATTTCAGATCACGTGGCATTCCCCTGGGTATTCTTTCTTTGTTTTCCTGCTACGCACCGAAGGATATCTGAATATGGAAGCAACCCAAAGAAAGGAAGACTATTCAAATGAATGCCACGTGATCTGAAATGGGACAACATTACGCCCAAGGTAAAGAGGTCTATTGACAATACTTGCATGCAACGAGTTCATATGCATGAATCTGATTGGCAGTTGCATCAGAATAATTTATTCCTGGATGCTTTAAATATATTTTGGTGGTCGTTGTACTTCACTCTCGCCCCCCCCCCCCGGTACAGAGCATCACAGAGCTCTTACAAAATGAAGACTGAAGTGATCATATTCTACAGTTACAGTTACAGACAGAAAATGCCCCTATTGCCAATTATGGAAAACAAAGAACATTTTCTAATGAACTGCTCTCTTTATTCTAGTGAACGGAACCTTCTTCTTCAAAAACTAAATAAGAAAATATATAACTTTCAAGAATTAATTTCACCTAAAAACAGCAAAAGCACAATAGCCTAATATACTATTATTGCTTCGCCATAAGGCAAACCTGGTCAATTTAAATCTTTATATAATGTCTAGAGGCTACGCTTATGTACACTTTGTATACGGCTCTCTAAATCAGTAAACTCTGTATGTCTGTCTGTAGTGGGCTTTGTAATACGTTACAAAGCTTAGAAAAACTAAAGCTAACTTGACCACTGTTACCTAACTCGATTAGCTCCTCTATTTTTAGGTAACTGTGATTCTCTAAAGATTTTAATTGTAATTGCTTTGTACAGTATTTTATATTAACTACAGAGGGCATCAACATATTGTTGATGTTGTTGTTGTTGTTGTTGAGAAACTAACTCTGCTAAAGAAGTTGTTGTGTAATGTATTGAAATCTATAACATGAGAGGTTGCATAAATAAAATGTATACAGTTAATTCAATGAGGTTGTCGTAGCAAACGTGACGACACTACAGGGAAAGTGGTGAAACACGTTGAGAGAATAAGAAAAGAATCGAAAATAAGGTACTAAACGTATGCTTTGAGATATCTACAAATATTTTTACAGCTTTGTTAGGTGTTTGCCCATATTCCTTCACAAGGTTTTTACGTCCCCGTGACCTTCCGTCCCGGAAATACATTTTGTGGATGAAAAACCAAGGGGGGTGGTCTATCCCTAAGCCCTTTCACCACAGGCAGACTTAGGACGCTAAATATAACCAGGAGCCCGTCAATAAGAGCTTTCATCTACAGCTGTTTCAGGTAACACGCGACCCAGCGCGTTCAAAACATTTGTTGCAAGTTGGGTTTTTCTGCGACGTCAATCAAATCGCCTAGTGCAGTGAATTGGCTTCTGTCGCGACATGTCTCGCAAGAGAAGCCAAATAAATGCACTTGGCAAGAATTTGATTGGCTCACACGGATTGCATTGATTGACAACGCAGAAAACCCAACTGCCAAACTGACAACGGCGAAGTCGCGTGTTACCTGAAACAGCTGTAAACTATATAGTTGAGGTAGCATATTCCTGATCTAGTTATTTTGCATTTCAAATTTGTTGCTGGCTCCACAAGTGGTGGCCGCACAGTGCCGAAACACAAGATTGCGGTTGAGACCACAACGCGATTTCTCGGGGTATTTTGAGGTTGGGACTTGGTTGGGACGTTCGATATTAACAGAGGAATTTGATTCGCAGACTTCTTCGCTTCTTTCCGCCATGTTTATCGATGGAGATAATTAATCGAAGCTGACTGAACGCTGATTGGATAGTTTCTGCAACGATTCGCGCCAAATTTGTTCAAGACCTCGTCCACACGTATCCGGATATTTTGGAAAACGGAGATATTTTTCTCCGTTTGCACCTCCCGTCCACACGTATACGGCGTTTTCGAGCACAAAAACGGAGGTTTTCGAAAACGCTCTCCAGACTGTAGATGTTCAAAAACGAAGATTTATCGTATTCGTGTGGACGGCCGAAGACGGAGGTTTTCAAAGACGATGACGTCAAAGTTAGGGTCCAGTGCACTTCATGCTTTCCGAAGGGAGCATGCGCTCGCATCCCGTGCATGCCCAATGGGCGAAGTCTTGCGTATTCGAATCATTTTCGCGTATACGTGTGGACGGGGACTGCAAGTATTTCATGGAGCTGATTGGCTAAAAAGAATGGAATTTTGTGTACGAACCAATCAAATGCCAGCTAGCTGTGTCAGGCCACCCGATTCGATCATTTGAAAAACTCACTCGTGCAATTAATCCCATATTGAACTCGAAGTCGTATGATAACCTTTACTAATTTTTTGGCAGTGATGGTAATTTGATAACTATCTTAAAATTACAAATATATTTACAGTTTCCCTCATTGGAAGGGTATTCTATACCCGATGCGCAACTTTATTAATCACCTAGGAAAACGAACAATTTGAAGTTCAACTGTAATGCAGAGGTCTTAAAGAAATTGCACCTTTGTCACGCTCTGCCATGTCATAGAACGGGTTGTCATGGTAACTCAACAAAGTATATCAAATAGAACGACCGACTAGAAGAGCAACCTAAAAAAACAATTTGAAAAAGGGGTATTATATTCCCAAAATAATTTTTTCCGCGATTTTTCACTCATTTTAATTAATTACACCGATGTTTTAATGGGCTCCTGAATACACCTAAGATGTTTCTAAATAAATATCACCAACCTAAATGCTTTGCAACTGCACTCCAAGGTATGGAAAGGCACTTTGGCAAAACCTGTATCGTTAAAGAGAATATATGATGGAAAAAGGTTATTCATCTTTTCATGATTTGTCTCATTATATTCAAGTGCATATGAGATCATTAGAAAATGGTCAACAAATCACATGATGAAAGGAATAATGCAAATCAAGAGAAAAAGATATATATCATTTTTTATTGTGCACATACATTAAAATACTTCCAATTTCGTAGCATGCCTAAAATAGGAATTCCGTTTCATCATGCACGAGCCTATTACCCGAAGCGTCCATCTCCCATGTTTTCACATTGTAAACCAGCGTATAAACCTCATCGACTTGGGCGTAATGTCAAATCAAGCGTTTCAAATCAAGCGCTGCATTTCACACTGTGACTTTGAATTCATTGTCATCTATATATTTCCATATATTTTTAGACTACCAGACTAAAAATCAAATTTGACGACATGGCGGCCATCTTGGATCCACCATTTTGAATGACTCACGACACTTTTTCGTTTAGAACATTCCAAACTATCCTGTTCATGACAAACCTATTTTAAGGGTTGGCAAACAGCTGTCAATCATGATGACGTCTTTTTCACCCATTAAAATGCAAAATCAGGAATGACAACAAGAAAATTCGGATTTGGTAGCGTGAAAAATCACATAAGAAAACTCTTGTTGCCAGCTTTTACTAAAAATGCCTCATGCGCCTTAAATATTGCAATTTTCTGATTTTTCGTCTAGTCTATGGACGCTCCTAGGTAATGGGCTACAGTAGCAGATTAGTGTTTCTCTCCGCTCACTACGAGCAATAACTTCAGATCTGCTTCATTTTCCAATTCGCTATTACACCTTCCTACCCCTAAATGGACGCTCCTAGGTAATGGGCTACTGTAGCAGATTAGTGTTTCTCTCCGCTCACTACGAGCAATAACTCCAGACCTGCTTCATTTTCCAATTCGCTATTACACCTTCCTACCCCTAGATGGACGCTCCTAGGTAATGGGCTACTGTAGCAGATTAGTGTTGCTCTCCGCTCACTACGAGCAATAACTTCAGACCTGCTTCATTTTCCAATTCGCTATTACACCTTCCTACCCCTAGATGGACGCTCCTAGGTAATGGGCACCTGGTATTAATACGTTGCTCAGCCGGAATTTCCAGCCGTCTCTTTTCCCCCTTTCACTTATTGCGAAAGAAGAGACGACTGAACGCCGACTTCCAAAATCATGCCCTGGAATTGCTTTATCCTCAAGATCTTGAAAATTGATGGTGATTGGTCAGTTTCTTAATGAGCTATAATATGCATAATATTTGGAGACCCAGCGAAGAGAGATTCAAGGCAGTCCACAGCACGGCTAAAATTCATCCAGAAAAATTTACTTTAACTCGTTAAGACTATTCAGAGGAGAAACATGTGGAGAAAAAAATCTGATTGCTCCCCCCCCCCCAGCAAAAACAAAGGATGACCAAGGCTTGCCCAAGCCCCCCCCCCCCCCCCCCCCCCCCCCTCCCCCTCCCCCTCCCCTCCCCCAGGCAAGCTACGGTCTTATCATCATCATCTACGGCCTCATCATCTTCAACATCAGCCTTGATATTATTACCTGTTCATGAGCTGGTTGACTTACTAGTAATTTTTGCGCTCGGTAGTAATGCTTTGGCAGCGAATCACCTCAAACTGACCTTTGCGACTCCCTTTTCACCTACGCACATCACATAGGAATGAGATAGGAAAGTCAGGACCACGTCAGCCCTCACCCACTCGCGATGACAACTCAGTTTATCGCAGGACAGTAGAGGTATCTGCAGTGAAATACAGATAGGACAGCACGGGTCAAGAAGTCTTCATTATTCGATCCCCAGGATAGGATCCTTTCCAATAGTCCTTTTCACAGTTCCTCGCTTTATTGTGATTAAAATTGAATTCTAGCCTGAAGTTCCTGAAGTCCAGTCTACCGTTGACTAAACAATGCATTGATTGACAATGGTCAATGGTAGACTCGACTTCAGGCTAGAATTCCAATTTGAATCACAATAAAGCGAGGAACTGTGAAAAGAACTATTACCTCTTCGGCTTGGGCGTAATGTTTTCCCATTCCAGATCACGTATTCTTCCTTCTTTCTTCTGCTACGCACCCAAGGATATATGAATATTGAAGCATTCCAAACAAAGAAAGATTATTCAAACATTACGCCCAAGCAGAGGAGGTCTATTTGTTCATGATTTTTAATAGAGCGATCCGATTAATCACCAAACAAAGAACAAAAAAAATCCCTGTGGAATTTAAGAGAATTGTGGAATTCCAAGGCCGTCGACCTTAGAATTTAACCTTTTTCCGAATTTGAGTGAGAGAATTGCACTGGCATCTAAAAATGTGCATTCCTAGAGCGAATGTCTCATAAAAATTTCAGCAAAAACTCAGCAAAATTTGACATTTCACGGTCACAACCCAAAATCTAATTTCCCTCAAAATTGTTTGGATGATACAATTAGCATTCTGTGTTTATTTTGCTCAAAGAGTTCGCCCTTTTCAAAGAAATGAAATAACGACACTTACAATTATAATAATTGTACTTCGTTCCAATCCAATGCTCAATTGAAATTTTATTTTGGGCGCCTAGAAAGCTTTAGCCTATAGTCAAGGCGCAAATGTCGTAAAATAAAGTCCCGTGCGATTTTTGTGAGGCCAGCAAACGACCGATCTAAATGAGTTAAGGGGAGCTTAAGGAACATGAAAAACTTTGGTGGCACTTTTGGAACCTGCACCGAGCGATTTTACGAGGCTCCGAATAAGGTGGTGCAAATTCCCAACATGAAAACGAGGCTGAACTACAAATGGGACCATAACTACCTCTAAAATTGATGAAATTGCACAAAAATTGCGGAGGTAATGTAAATCGACATGTTCGATTCATCAAATACAAATAAGTTTGGTGCTGTGGTCACGTGACTGGAGTAGCATGAAAACGAGGCTTGGTTAATCCGGCACTTTTAACTCCTCACCAGAATTTCAATTTGAATGTTAAACTGTTTCAGAAATGGCAAAACGCCAGGACAAGCAATGCGGTAGCAATTTGTGTTTATTTGTTCGGTGCTTTGGTTCTGTCATTAAAATGCTTTCCCGTCGAAATATGCCCAAACAAAGATGGAGAGTTTAAAAAACTACTCGCGGGGAACAGTAGTGATAGTGAGGAAAAATAAGTAAAACTGATTCAAAATAAGTGATGGGAATATTAATACACACTGCTGAAATTTTGAAATGATATTCCTGTGTTTTCTACTTCCGAGGTGGCCTGTGCCATTATTTCCAATGCTTTTGCACAGCGGTCATTTTCATCGAGATAGAGGTCCGCCATTTTGACTTGCAGACAATGTAGATCGGCGATAGTTGTAAATATGCGTAGAAATGTTTAGTATTACAGATTGTTTGATCTGCCAAGTCGAAAAAGAAGACGAGCCTTTGGTAGAAAATCCCCGTTCAAGTTCTATCGATAATATTTTAAGCTCTATTAGAGCTAGAGCAAGTTACGGGGAAAGAAAATACGCTGATATCTGCAAGAATATCGAAAACCTCAGTAAAGAAAAGTTGGAGAAATTATCTTGGCATCGAACATGTTACCAAGAAACCACCCATGCTGGAATGCTCAAGCGTTCAAGGGAAAGGTATGAGAAGGAACTGTCTGGTACTAGCAAAAGCAAGAGTGTTGACCTTTCGAAAACACCCAAGCTTACACGTTCGCAAACGTCGCCGTATAAGAAGGATGTATGTTTCTTTTGTGAGAAAGGTGCTGGATATCGTGAACCACTGAAAAAGGTGAGCACAACAGCAGCCGGCAAGTCACTTCATGATGCTATTGAACTTTCTGAAAACGAGAAGTTGCGAGTTAAGCTGTCCAGTGCAGTTGACATGGAAGATGCTCACGCTATAGACATCAGGTACCACAAGAAGTGCTGGGCTAGTAACGTATCGAATGTTCTTCGGCGGTCTACAACAGTCGCTAACGAGTCCATTGTAGCACAAGTAGCAGCGAGAATAGAGTTTCTCACAACGACAGAGGTGGCATTGAGAAATGGAAACATTTTAACCATGAGCGACTTGCAAGATGATTATAATAGCATACTTAAGGAAAATGGTGTGGATAATGTCACTATAAGTCGCAAAACGTTGAAAGAGCTTTTAAAGATGGAAATAGAGGACGTAGAGTTTAACAAATCGAAGCGGGTGAACGAATCAGAGAGAGTGACAGTCAAAGTAACACGCGATGCAGCGGTTCAGATAGTAGAAGAACAGGAAAATGACTTGAGTGATGAGATAAAAATATTGTATGATGCGGCATTGCATTTAAGGAAGGCAATCAGCAAGTCCAAAAGATGGACTTTTGAGGGGTCGTTGGACACCCTAAGCAAGGAGCATTACCCAGAAGAACTTTATCATTTCTTTAGGTGGGTTATCCATGGCCCCAAGACCACGCTGTCGAACAAAGAGAAAAACCAGGAAGTGCACAAGCGCTCGATGAACTTAGTACAAAGCACGATGTCCATGTGTCTTACCGAGCGGCAAATAGGGAACAAGACATCGGATATTATAAGGGCGAGTCGCGAGATGCCTCAACAACTAGCAGTCGGACTTGCCGTTCACCAAGCAGTTCGCAGTAAAGAGCTGGTGACTCTTCTAACAGGGTTCGGGATGTCTGTCGAATACAACAGACTTTTGAGAATAGAATCCCAATTAGAGTCTGGAGTCATAAAGCAAATGGAGGAAAACAACGGAGTTTTTCTACCGCCAGACATCGTTAAAGGACGTCACCTTTTCTTTGCGATAGACAATGTAGACTTCGCAGAAGACACGTACGACGGACGGCGCACCCTGCACGGAACTGCCATGGCAATATACCAAAGGTGTCATGTAAATGACGAGACACCACAGATAAGGTATTTTTAGAACATATTTAGCATTTGCCCTATAATATTAATTACATTTAAATGCAGATGACCCCTAGATTGAGCAACTGGTACTATTTTTCAACAGAAAATTATTCCAGAATGTCTCATTTATTTAAATATTACTGGCACTCTTGTTCTTTAAGCATAATTATTCTAACTGCAGTTTGGAGCCTGACGAGGTAACGCAAGTGAGATCCGTCAAAGAACTTCCCGCATCTATATCAACCTTACTGGAGTGTCCAGATCCGCCATCCAAACCGCCATGTCCGAAATACCCTACAGTGGGCCTATTTTCTGCAGATGAGTTACCTATCACGCTAAGCTCCAAAGATTATGCCTGGTTGCTGGCGCGTTCGCTCTCCCGGAAAACGCTTCCCACCGATGGTGAACAAGAGAACCTAGAAGGAGCACACGGTGAAAGTAAAGTCCCCATCTGGTCCGCGTACAATTCACTTATCAGTCCGGTGATGCCAGTGACAAGAGTTGGCGCACCACCACTGATAGCTGCTCCCGCCCATGAATGGAGCACCCTCCTGACGGTACTCAAGCAGGCCCAAGGAATCAGTGTACAGGTTGGTTGACAAATTACTTGTATAGACATTCACGATATTTCAATGCCTTGAAAAGTATAATATCAACAAGATTAATTCTTCGTAACAGGTCGTTGGTCATCAAAGGAAAACCGTGATCTCGCTCGATATGGGGCTCTACCTGCCTGCCAAGAAGCTTCAGATGGCCCGTGCAGACCTGCAGAACATCATCCTGAGACCAGGAGAGCTCCACATCGTTATGGCGATGCTCAAGACGATTGGCGTTTTCATTGAAAACAGCGGGATCGACATGGCCTGGATCGAGTCAGATATTTATGGTCCAAGCACAGTCAAACAGATTTTGGAAGGGAAACACATCAAGCGAGCTGTGACCGCCCATCTCGTAACTTTACAGGCCTTGTTCATCCTGTACCAAGAGGCTCTTTTTAAAGAGCAGACAGGTAAAAATGTCAGTATTGCTCAGCCTGCGACTGCCGTTCTCGTGTGAGGAAAAGCTGAAAAGTATTTTGGGAGGTCTAGTCCAAAGCTTTATATTTTTAATAGTTACTATGTCCGCGTACATTTAATATGTGCGCAGATGACTCATGTGGTTAGGCAGAATGCAGTCGTTTGAAATATCTATTAAACGCAATTAGAAATTTTTTCTCATAGGTGAATGCAGAGAGCGTCTAGAGCTGCTGGCAAAGAAGCTTGAGGAAGTATGTTGTGACCAAAGAGACATGTTCGAGACTGCACATAGGCGTATGATCACAGAAATGGAATCCACGGGAATCCTAACAAAAATGTTAACGTTTGATGGCCAACAAGCTGAGAAGCCAATGTTCACGGTTTTCCGCCATTACATGACCATGGTCCTTGAGATGCTGATGTTTACCAGAGCCGTGCGCACCGCCGACTGGAAGCTACACCTACAAGGCCTGGAGATGTTCACCAAGCACTTCTTTGCCTTTGATCGCCTGAATTACGCCAGGATGATTCCTCTATATCTTGCGGAAATGAAATCTCTGCCAGCCTGTGATCCTGAGATTTACAACGAATTCAATGAAGGCAACTGGGTAGTTAATAAGAATGCCCTTGTATCGTTTTGTGGGCTTGGTGCGGATAACGGCTTAGAACACATCAACCGTTCTATGAAAGTTAGCGGAGGCTTGGTTGGCATCACCCTTAATCCTGCTGCTCGCGCCAAGTTTTTCTTAATTGCGCCCGAACTTGCCCGTTTAGCACAAGAGGCCAGAAATATGGCAGGGGTGTTCATCAAAGTCAAAGACCGACACCACAACCTTACCCAGTCAGTGTTATCGCGCGAAGACAAGAACGTGCTCAAGCTTACGACTATCATAACGAGCTACACCAACCCGTTCATCGAGCCTGGAGAAGAGCTCTTCAACCTTGTCACGAAAGTTGTTGTCGCAGATGACGTCAAGCGCGATCTATGCTCACAAAGCTCCGAGGGGGAGAAGCTTTTCAGTACTTTCGTCAAGGAACGCATCCAACAAGGCAAGATTAACCTGTGGGCAACGATGAAAAAACGCAAGCTTTTGACATGGAAGGCAACGGGCAAGAAAGCCAAAATACCTGTCAACAACAAGATCGTCGAGCTTCAAGAGGATCGAAGCTTGTTTGCTCGCATGATGATGGTCTGCCAGACCCGTCCCGAAATAAACTTGCAGGAAGCGATTGGCATGTACGAATTCCAAGTCGTCCCGAGGGCCTTTTTTGCAGCGGATGGCACCATGTTATATTGCTCCAATAAGAGTTCCTTAATGGCCCTGCTCGAAGAGTCAGCATCGACAGTCACATGCACGGATGTTCCAGTAGTGGTAGCACCGGTGCGGAAGAAGGTAGATATTGTGGACGGAATGGCGGAACTGCAATCGATCGATAAACCAGCTGCAATATCCTCTTGCTCCCAGCTCGCAGACCATTTTACGGAGACGATCCTCCGAAAGCACAACAACTGTGATGAGTTGCACCTAGTATTCGACAGATACGATGTTCCTAGGTCTCTAAAGTCTGCTACACGCGTGCGAAGACAAGGCGACGAGTGTCCGGTTTCTTACCGTATCACAGATTCCACGAACATCGCCAAAGTACCTATGAAGCGACTCCTATCCCACACACGAACAAAGATGGAACTCACTCAATACCTATCAGCAAAGATACTTCAACAAGCAAGAGCTAGAGGAAAAAGCCTTGTTGTAGCATGGGGAGATACTTGCCAAGCCTCGCACAGAGATGTCACGCATCTGAGAAGCTCCCAGGAGGAGGCAGACACTAAGATTATTCTTCACGCTGCCGATGCTGCCACACATGGAGCTACTGAGATCAACATCAATTCGCCAGACACCGATGTCTTTATACTCGCCTTGAGGAGATACCCAGAGCTATGTTGCGAAGTCAATTTTGTTACTGGAGCAGGGCAACGACACCGCGTGATTAAGCTACAGCCTATTGTACGGGCTCTCGGAAGTGTAAAGATCGCAGCACTACCTGGCCTTCATGCTTTGAGTGGTGCAGACATCACAGGAAGCTTCGCGTATAAGGCAAAGGTAACATGGTGGAAGATCTTTATGGACGCCGATGACGATACCATCACCGCTGGTCTAACAAACTTAGGGACGAATCGTCAGCCCACGGAGGACACGTTTGCTGCCATCGAGAAGCTCGTTTGTAAACTCTACGTTCCTAATACAACTATCACCAGTGTCAAGGAACTAAGGTGGTTGCTATTTCGGAAGAAGCAGGCAGAGTCAGAGAGATTAGCGCCGACACGAGAGGCCCTTCGTCAAGCAGTTCTGAGATCTAACTACCAGGCGTTGGTGTGGAAGCTAGATATTGTTCCGCAGCCCGATCTTCCTTCTCCAGCAGATTGTGGTTGGAAGCTTGATGGTGAAAGATGGGTACCCATTATGACGTCACTAAAGCCTGCACCAGATGCTGTCATTGAGTTGGTCCGGTGTGGCTGTGCTAAGAGCCGATGTTCAACAAACAGGTGCAACTGCCGCAAAGCCCAACTGAACTGCACAGACCTGTGTGGGTGTTCTGACTGTGATGAGCCATGCGAAAACCAGAGAGAGGATGACGTGGAGGATGACGTGGAGGATGGAGAACCAGAGTGCGAGATGGAAGATAACTGACTGTATATAGTTCACTCTTATTGGGCAGTAAACGTAGCTGTTTTCAGCACTTACGTAGTGTTTAAAGATGTATACTTATAATGAGTGAAGCCCGAGTGAAGTAACATGTATTTAGAAGGGTTCACAAAACATGCATGGCATTATAATGGTTGATTCTCAGAGCAAATTTGTCTAAAGTGACATCAGGCGCTAGTCAAGCTACTGTATAGCTATAACCTCGTTCTCATGACAAATCAATCACGTGACTGTTTATTATCACTCAAGTGATATTAAACTAAAGGTCCTCCAAAAGTTTAATCTTTGTAGGTTTTATGCCATTTCGTCATTACTTCGTGTAACGAGTGCAGCCTCGTTTTCATGCTACTTCAGTCACGTGACCACAATAGCAGACATATTTGTATTCGGTGAATCGAACATGTCGATTTACATTACCTCCGCAATTTTTATGCAATTTCGTCAATTTTAGAGGTAGTTGTGGTCATTTTTCTAGTTCAGCCTCGTTTTCATGCTACTTCAGTCACGTGACCACAACACCAAACATATTTGTATTTGATGAATCAAACATGTCGATTTACATTACCTCCGCAATTTTTGTGCAATTTCATCAATTTTAGAGGTAGTTATGGCCCCATTTGTAGTTCAGCCTCGTTTTCATGTTGGGAATTTGCACCACCTTATTCGGAGCCTCGTAAAATCGCTCGATGCAGGTTCCAAAAGTGCCACCAAAGTTTTTCATGTTCCTTAAGCTCCCCTTAACTCATTTAGATCGGTCGTTTGCTGGCCTCACAAAAATCGCACGGGATTACACATGCGCCTTGACTACTAGCTGAAGATGTATTACTATTTATTAATTAGCGCGTGTTTTAAATTTTTACGCCGGCATTCCGATCTAATTTACTTTCATTATATCTTCGAAGGTGTAGGATGACTAGCAAAACGGACGGAAAAGAGAATAGAATTTGCGAAATATTTCTTTCTTTAGATATTTATTCTACAGAATATTCCAGCGGAGTTTCAGTAGTTCGGGTATCATGCAATCATCTCACAAATGATTTCAGTATTTGATTTCCTCCTTGACAAAGGAAAAGCGTGAAAAGTAAAATGGACAGCTTAATGCTGTACGCAGTACTGTCGTTCACGTTTAAGAATAAAGTCCTTGCGCCCTCCAATTTGATATTTAAAGTGCACTATAAATCGCGCTGTTCCCAACACGCGCGTAAATCGAATTGAATTTTGATTAGCACGTGGGACAACAAATAATTCACAAGGCTTGGCGCCGACAGCTTGTATGCTTTAGTCTTTGGGTGACAAACTTTATTGAAACCACTATATAAAACCCATATATTGTGAATGCAACTTCTAACACCATCCTGCAATCGGTGTATTTTCCATGCTCCATGCGAAAGTAACATTTTGCTTGGCTTGTCCGACGTAGCAACAGTAGCTACGGAGGTAGAACAATGAACATGGGATCGGTGAATTGAGTTAATTCCAACCCCATGTGTATATATACTTATTTCGACATATTTTCTGGGAGCCTAAATTGCAGAATACCCGCTCACTCACTTCATACACCAAACCTGTCACCGCAGTCCACAGAATAAATTGCAAATAATGTTCATTGACATATAAGTCACTTTAGCACAATTCAGGGCATAGGCCAGAGGTGACCAACCTTCAACCTCTCTCAACTATATCAAGGCATTGTCAATAAAACAAGAGAGGAGAATTTCATGAATCATCCACAAAGTGATGGAACTTGTTTTGAGTAAGGAGAATTGCTATTTAGGTTTTCATGGTTGGACTAAGGGTTAAAATACATTACTAATCAACTGACCTTCTCTATAACAGATCGAGTCATCCGTGATTTCCACAACTCTGGAATTCTCTCACAAACATCCTCCCATGAGTTGAAATAGTCAGGCAGTCGGTGCTGACAAAAAAGAAATAATACAAATCTCACTGAATAAAAAGCTAATGACAAAAGGAGAGAGATCGTTTGTCATCACTAAATATATAATGCCAACTTGCTTATCACAAAAGTCATACACCTTTGCGATTTACGTTTGACATCTAAAGTAAAGCCTGGTGCACACTAGCGACATAACGACATAAGGACGTTATGTTGCAACGAAAAAAGTACGGGAAAATAATTGAAACAATCAATATTTTCCATGGATCTTCATTAGATTACTTCACCAAAGCAATCTTATGTTATTTTTTGACGACTTAAACTTCTTGACCACTAAATTTTGTTCGCGTGACATTTTTCTTATGTCGTTATGTCGCAAGTGTGCACCAGGCTTAACTGCGACCGAGAGTCTAGTGCAGTAGAGTCTTGATTTGTTTATAGCAGCCATTAATAAAGAACAGTCTGTGCTATTTTTAGAATTTCTTTATTTTTTAAAACTCTGCCATCAAAGAACAGTTTGGATTTTTTGTAGAATTCCTTCTTTTTCTGAAACTGATAAAATGCATTTTTGGCCACTTTTTAGTATGCAAGGCAAAGACTCGGGTCTTCTAAACAGCTGGCAAAAATCCGCCTGTTCCTTCATATGCCAAGAGAAGGAAGATGGAAAGTTTTCAAGGAGTAAGGAAGGGCTAATAGACCTCCTCGGTTGGGGCGTAATGTTTTCTCCATTTCAGATCACGTGGCATTCATTTGAATAATCTTTCGTTGTTTTGGATGCTTCGATATTTATATCTGCCGGTGCGTAGCAGATTAAGAAAGAGAAAACTCATGGATGCCACGTTATCTGAAATGGGAATACATGGTAAACATAACGCCCAAGCCGAATAGCTCTGTTGAAACGCGATCAGTATCGGACAACTAGTTTTAAACTTTAAAATATGTACATCGTCCTTCCCTTTTATATTTTCTTATTAACAGGGGGTCGCGCCTCGCATGGGCCTTGAGCCCGTTTGCGCGTCCCCTATTGGACATTACATTTCCCTTGTAAATAATTTTTCTTATGTGATATTTAAATTTGTGATTATTTTATTCTGTCCAATAAAGTTCTAAAAAAAAAAGGGCGGCTCCGAGGACGACAACGGCAGAGAACAATACACTTGATTACAAAACACAATGCCCGCACGTGAAAATGTATGAAATCAAATGCACTTCAACAATTTGTTCTGATCTAGGACTATTCTCGTACCCAGAGCTCCCCAGCTCGTCTGCTCGCAGGGGAGGCTCTGGGGACATCCATTTAAAGGCCGTCGCTGATTGGCTGATTTTGAGCGTTGGAGCATGCGCTGGAAGGTCTTTCTCTCAGCGGCTCTGTATTAAATCTCGCGCATGCGTCAGTGGATGTCACCAGAGCCTCCCCCGCGAGGTTACGAGCCGGGGAGCTCTGGGTTCGAGAATGATCTAGGGCGTGAAACTGCTACGTTTTATGGTCTGGCGAGAATGTAAACGCGGGTGAAGATGTTGTTACATTTTTGTTTCATATGAAAGAATTTGGAAGTGAATTTACTTTTCTCAAACTTATGATACAATGGAATATTGTAAGCGTTTGATAGATATTGGAAAAATGGGAACAAACCCGGCACACGTAGTCGTCCGCGTAGCCGTCGTCGCAGCTTAAGGTCGTCGTCGTTTTTGCCCGAAATGTAGCCACAGTTGTTCCTTTCCATAGCCAAAAGAGAACTTGCAGAAAAACGTATCAAATAATTATCCACCCCCCTCATTAAAATCTTGTATCCGCACCTGAGGTAATTTGTGATCTAGCTCATTTCAGAATCCGCTGCCTTCATTAGCCGTATTCACACTAGAGACGGGAAACTCGTTTGAGTTTATGTCTGCTTTATGTCAATTCTGCTCAGAAACATTTGCTTGTTATCTGTCTAAACTTTCTCCTTCAAAAAAAAAAAACTCGTCTCTAGTGTGAATACAGCTATTCTCTCGACACTAAGGCCAGTTTTGACGTCGAACCTAATTCTGGTCGCTCTAAATGTCAATTTCCCATTGTTTAGTAATTAGAGCTATTGTCTTGAGCTCATTTGCATTAGGAACGGCACTATCTGCCGTGCTACTGCCGCGGTAAATTATAATTTTGAATCTTTCCAGCGCTCCTAAAATCGATCTTCTCCATTCGCCAGACAGGTTATATTAACCACACAAAGTAACTCGTAACGAAATTACTTGTATTTACTTGCTAATAAACCCAGTCAATTTAGGGGAAGCACTATTTCGAGATACAAGATACAAAGATGCAAAGATACGAAGATACAAAGATACAAAGATACAAAGATACAAAGATACAAAGATACAAAGATACAAAGATACAAAGATACAAAGATACAAAGATACAAAGATACAAAGATACAAAGATACAAAGATACAAAGATACAAAGATACAAAGATACAAAGATACAAAGATACAAAGATACAAAGATACAAAGATACAAAGATACAAAGATACAAAGATACAAAGATACAAAGATACAAAGATACGAAAATACTAAGATACAAGGTATCGGATTTCTCATATGTATTAGTGTTACCCGGGTTTCAGCCTCTATATTTTCAAAATATAGATGCAGATGCTCATTTTAGCTTAGAAAATATATTGTAATTACGCCGCTTTTGATGGAGATCCTAGATAGGCAATCATTTCGACCAGAGATTCTCCGTCACTATCATTTCATCAATTGTACTAGAGGTCAAGCCACAGACATGGAAACCATGTCTGCGGTCACTGTAAAACTAAAAAACCAAACTTAAATTGCAGAATTAAACAATCAGCTAAGATGAGCATCTGCATCTATATCTTGAAACTATAAAAGCTGAAACCCGGGTAACACTAATACATATGAGAAATCCGATACAAGGAATCTTTGTATCTTCGTATCTTTGTATCTTTGTATCTTTGTATCTTTGTATCTTTGTATCTTTGTATCTTTGTATCTTCGTATCTTCGTATCTTCGTATCTTCGTATCTTTGTATCTTTGTATCTTTGTATCTTCGTATCTTTGTATCTTGTATGTCGAAATAGTGCTACCAGTCAATTTAGCGCGACAGAATTAAGTTCCACGTTTGAAACAGGCCGAAGAGCCGAGCTATGAAAATGAATGCTGTCAACCATCCAGTAACTGATAAACTATCTAATACTAATACAATCTATAATAGCCGAGCTGTGAGTTTTCGGGCCGACTTTTCACACATTTTTCAGTGTCGGACGAATCCGAATTTTAAAAGCTTACAAGAAATCCGCCAGAAAAATCGCAACGAGTAATATCAGCCACAACATGAAATGTTTGCCAACTTACAAGAGGCTCCTGTTCTGGTAGGAATCCTGTATTTGGTGAGATATCGAAATCCTGTAGCGTAGCCACTTTCCTGGCAGAGCCACTCATTTTGAGAGAGTTTTGATGAGAAGTGATGATATCCCTCGTTCATTCAGCGCCCTAGAGAGTAATAAACTGAATAAAGACGTGAAGAGGATATCGCAATTAGTATAAACAGAAACATATAACTTAGTTGAAACATGTAACGGCGAACCAAGCTGTGGATTATTTGTGGCCAGTATGACCATACTCTCGACTGCTAACCCAAGCAGGTTTTCTCTTCATAATATTTCATTTTTCGCTCAAATAAAGTAGAGCAACAGTGGTAAATGATAATATGTTAACATTTAACATCTTGAAGTCTTGCGACAACATTATTTTCAAAATCTGTTCAATTGTTTATTCTGCGAATATTCCGCAGCTTGGCACTAAAGTAATGTATGTTTGTTACACGTTTCAACTCACTTATATGTTTCTGGTATAAACCAAATCAGCGAATAGTTATCTTCGCGCTCTCTGACTGGTTCCTGAGTAGATATCCAACACTATTCACCTCCCCTTCGTGGGAAAGTTGCTAAAAAGTCCGATAAACTGCAACATTCGGCTCAGTTGCTTCTGATATGTAAGCCGCTCAAGAAATCCTATATCGTTGGCGTTTCTCTGTGTCTCCGTAGGTATACAGCCATTTTCACTTAAGAAACGCAGTTTGGATGCTAAATTCTACAAAACATTACGAATTTGAGATTTACTTACCGCCGGGAGAGTGTTCTCCTCTCTTTGGTAATTTGAATACATTGCTTTCCCAGACAACTATCAGAGGGTATACGTATTGGACTTAATTCATCAAAGCGAAGCATCAAAATATGCATTATTTGTCACTTACAACCAAATGCCTATAAATCAGGAAATAATTGGTGCTACTGAAGTTCAACACATTGCAAAACGAACTAAAGCTTTAGTTTCTGCAATATCTGACTTGCATTGATTAATATTCGATAACAGGGGGGGGGGATCAGTAGTCATCTATACCTATATTATCTAAACCGAGAGCAGCTTTTGAAATAGTACAAAATGTGAAAAAATGTGCCCGCCCGCCCGCTCCATTTTTCTAACAGATCCGGACGACGAGAAACATTTATTTTTTACTTGGCCTGTGCATATGACCCCGGAGAGGAAAGAACATGGACTGAAAGTTGTGCTTGATCAAATAAGAATGACGGAAATTCTGTCTCGATACGAGATATGTGAGATCAAAAGGTTTTGACGTGGTGAGAGGCACCGTATTGTTTAAGACAGAACTCTCTAACTTCTCAATAAATCTTCTTACACCAGCGGTTTTCATACACAATGATATAGAAGCCAGATACACATTATTCATGCAAAAAAGTCACTGGATTTATAATCGCACTGGCTGATATTAGTATGCTATTTTCTACCTCTCGCCACGTCATCAAATTTGCATGAAGGGCATCTTCGATAGCATTGCTTGACAGCGTAATCACCAGGTCAGATCGAGTAGACATCCTGAGGCAACTGATGTCTTTGATGGTATATCACACGATTTTATGCACTTGACTTGCTAGGATCCAACTGTCGTACTTGTCAGGCCAGCCACGCCAATGGACCAGGTACTCTTCTTGACGTCCTTTTCCACGGCTCTTGACAATTTTGTCGATACGAAAGACATCTTTTTGTTCATCCATGCTGACTTTTTGCAATTCTTGTTCGTAAAATTGTCCTTCCAACAATGCCCCGTCGTATTCGCGTAGTCGATACGCATAGGGATCCCGTGCCGTCATCCGATAGGCAATCGTAAACACTTCTTCCGTCCAGTTGGGTAAATACCCTTTTGCAAACACGTGTTTGACTTTACTTATACGTACTAAATCTCCCACTTGAAATTTAGGTTTTAGCTTCTTCTTCTTCTGAGCCTTCTTCTGGTACAAGGTATGCCATACGTCTTGAGCATTGGCTAACGTGACGTCAGCAGGGGCACGACGAATGCTTCGATGATACGAATGATTGTAATTGTTCATCAGTTGCGGAAGCACGTCAATGTAACGTACTGTCTCTTTGTAGGTGAACCATCGCCACATCCATGTTTTTAACGTACGATTAAATCGTTCAACGACGGAAGCTTTGGTTTCGCTCTTGGTGGTAAAGTGGTGGATGTTCTTCGATTTGAGAAACGCTTGAAAGTTTCGATTTAAGAACTCGGACCCATCATCCGTCTGCAATTTCTCAGGCACACGACCTTCCTTGAATATTTTCTGAAACGCCTTGATCAAACTGTGTCCCGTCTTGTTCTTCAAGGGTACTGCCCATGCGTACTTGCTTAACACGTCAATGACGGTTAATATGTAGTTGTAGCCATTATTTTTGGTTCTGTACGCTTGCATGTCACACAAATCCGCTTGCCATTGTTCGTCGATACCTTGGACGACCACACGATTGCGTGGAAAACGACGACGATACGGTTTATGGAGTGTATATGACGGTTGAGACCGTATCCAAGCTAAGACTGTGCTCTTTTTTATACCTTTTGAGCGCATAGCCCTTGCCAGTTTGGCAACACCTCCCAAAGCAGCAACATTGTTTGGATCGTAATAGGCTTGCTGGAGTAGACGTTCGATATTCTTCTTCTTCTTCTGTGCTACGGTCTGCTTGGGTTTCCTGGGTGCCATCGACTACCACAATACGACCACCACAACACGCTAGCATACAACGTATACGTTTCAATAAGTTACGACACGTTAGTATGGGACGGTCTTTAAAACATACCATCCTTAGCAGTGTCCAACACCAAATGATCATTCCAATGCTGGGTCAGTCCCCTTTATAGACAAAATCACACTATTTGGGTTTTATAAGTTCTTTATTATACATAACTTTATATATACACTGCTTATTAAAAAGTGTTAAAAAGTCTTAAAGTCCATATAAGATCCATAAGGGTACACGTTTGTTGTACACGAAGCTTAACAAAAGTTCAAAGTCCATAATACCCATAAGGGTAAGTGTACATGCCACGTCGTACACGTTTGTTGTACACCACCTTGAAGGACTTGGTTTCTGATACGGTATGCAACGTACGGGTCGTCACATTGCGTCGAATGGTGTGGGGATTGGTCACTTGACGCACAGGGTTCCCATGACCCTCCAACAATTCTACCATGCTATCCAAATTCACTGTTTCTGTGGTACGTAGATTCATGCGTAGTCCTTTGACTTTGCACACGGTCTTACCGAAGTTGGTCTTGTACCCATAACTCTTGGGTCCTGTGGCCACATAGTGCACGATGTGTTCTTCTGGATCGAGTTCGCTGGTCAGTTCACCCAAGTAATCGCCAAGTGGTGGTTTCCATTGACCAGGACGCCACGTAAAGATGACACTGTCTGTATCATGGTACAAACATCGATTCCCCAAACCATCCATGACGTCATACAACTTGAGACGTGCATACGCAGTGGTGTAAGCAGCAAAGACAACGTTGGTGTGTGCTTTCGTCTTCAGAAACTTCTCTGCCATCTTGTAGTGAATCTGGACCGTATCGTCGTTCACGATCAACACATCACTCACTTCGATGCTGTCGTCTGTCATCAGATCGAAGTACTTTTCTGGACTTTCCACGTACTCGGTACGTCTCCGATTCGATTGCTCGCCAAATTTTCCCCACATGCAATTCAGGAACATTTTGGCGACAGAGCGGAGACCTGGATTCTTCTCGATACGCTCACGATCCAATCGAATGCCTTGATGTTCTTCATACTGTTCCACGTACCGGACCTTGTCTTCTTCCGTCTCGCACCAACTTGGCCATCCTGAAGCTTCTTGCTTGTACTTGAGAAACGTCTTGATGTACTCTTCGAACAAGCGTTCCCATTGAGCCCAGTGCCACACCTCATACACTTTCATCACTTTATACCCTTTCTCCAGAGCTTTGAACAGTTCCACGTGCGTCCACGTGCCGGTAAAAGCGCGTTCTTCCTCAGTGTGCGTGCATGGATGATCTTGGTTCTCTTCTTGAGCACAGGTGTGACACAAGGGAAACATCAGCTTGTCGTTGATGCGTACGGGTAGCACTGGGAAGTAAACATCCTTGGGTGGAAGGACACGTACTTTCATCAATCCGCGATACAGATGCAGGTCTTGTTGGATCTCGTCGTTCACCAGAACTTCTGGATGTCCCACAGGGTACTCACACGTGACATTCACGTACGGATACAACGACGTGAAATCGTAATAGTGGAGTTGCTCGTCATCCTTGGCTTCGCATCGTAAACGGATTGCATTGGTACGTCCACCAAAGAAACTCTCTCGGGGTTCCAAGGGCTTGCACTTCTCCACGTCACCGACCATCGCTTGTATCCTAGGGGTTGCTGACAGTTCACGATCAAACTCACATTCCCACACTTCCACGAGGTGGTAACCAGCCCGAGTAATAAAAGTGCGCACGTTGCACGTGTCATGGTGGAGATCACCCATAGTAGTGCCAGAGAAAGGATTCCTCGTATCCTTCGTGTAGCACTTGGGACATCCGTGATAGAGACATCCATGGTATTGGTACACGGTATGAGTACTCTCTGCATACCCGTCGACCTTGTACCGTCCCACCTTGAATTCCCCTTCGCTCGTGCCAGCGTGACGAATGTGCACTCCATCAGTGATGTGCCTGTACTCGAGCCACTGCAATGCTTTGAGCGAGTGCACGTCGCGTCCACGGTATCCTTGAGCAGGAATCACAGCAACGGTGTTGGCCTTGAGAAATTTGGTGCGCAAAATAAGACTGCACAACGATGCAATGGTGACCGACGTGTGAAACGGATGGACGTCACCCGTTGCCATGGTAAGCTTGTCAAAGGCCAACACAGCTTTCTTCAGCACTTCAACGTCTTGGTGACAATAAGACGCCAGTTCTTCTTGGAAATTAAACACGGCACCACGTGCGACTTCGTTCTCGTACCACGTGCTTAACGCATCAGCATCTTTCTTCGTCATGTTTTCAATGCCATAATACTTGAGATCAGGCATAGGTCCAACATACGTTTGGTTCTCTGGGGTGTTGAAGAAATGTGGAAAGTCGCCTTTGCGTACCTCTTGATCAAATCCCATAGCTTTGGGAAGTTGACGCAATGCCATCTGGAGATAATTCAACGTGCACTTCATACTGATCTTGAGATCTGGGAGTCCAAGCATCATGATCTTTCCTCCATTAAAGATAACAGTAGGCCTTAATGCATTCTTGAACAAGTACTCCAAGATAGGATAGGAATCGTACCCTTTAAAGTTGTGTGCCAAACACGTGTATCCTGCATTGCTTCCACCAAACAACCATTGACAAAACTCGTCCAGAGCTTGTTCCCCTTGGAAACCACGTTTACGCAATCCGCAAGTGTCACAAGTAGGATGTGAGTCTAAGGGAAGATCACGACAGTCCTCACACAGTTTCTGCACACCCACAAAATTGACCCTATGTTGCGTACCCAGGGTTGAGCCTCAAAATCAAAGATGATAAGCCGCAATTGATTCTCCTCCTCCTCCTCCTCGTTCTTCTTTTTCCGTCCGGTCACTGCGGCTGTTCCTACGGGAACATAACATAAGTGATCCTTGTCGACCATCTTTTTGCAGACGTGACACACGTATTCACCACACTTGTGAGGTTTGCCTTCCCGTCTCTTGTCTAAGACATCAAACCTCGTAAGACATTCTTCACACTTGTGTATCTTTGACACTGTGACCATTCCTTCCGATTATTCGCGGGACCATGCTTTTTCACGCGACGATGGTTGTCAAAACATTGTTGCGTACGGAAGTAACGGTTACAGTCGGTACAATGTTGCCAGTTCCATCGTATGGCATCATCATCATCGACACTTTGAGGAGAACAGTTCTTTTCACCACAAGCACTACATCGGATATTGCATTTGTGTGTGGCTGGATTTGAGTAGCCCTTGTTACATTTGATACAGAAGTAGCTTCTTCCCAGGAGGCCATTCATTTTAGTGATAAAATGGTAATGGGCTCCTTCAAGGCACAAGTACAAATGATATTTAGGCTCCTCCTCCAAAGCACCTTGCCAAATAATACCATACATATGTTCTCTAGACACGAGGTAGAGCTTGAACCCTTGTGGAGCCAAATACGTTTGGAACTTTTTCAGTTCTTCAATACCGCACTCTCCTTCAGGGACGCCAGCTTGTTGGTGCAACTCTTTCGCTCTTTTAAGCTGTGTACGATTATCTCTGTTTCCTGTCTGCTGTCTATACATGGCCTTATACTCCCGTGTTGTTCCGGTATGGAAGGCGATTCCAATCGCGATCGCACGTGCAGCACAAAGATTATCCTGATTACGTACTCGAACTATAGATCTCTTCATCTTTGCCCATGTCTCCGCATCCGCACAATCCAAGGTCCTCTTATTCTTCTTAGAGTGCTTCTTCTTCTTCTCACCAGCTGGGACATCATCGTCATCATCATCATCAGTAGTATCATCGTCATCAGTAGTATCATCATCATCATCATATCCACCATGACCACCACGGGGTGTACGTGCTCGTATCACGTGCAACTGAAACTGTCCATTGATAACAAATTCCTCGTTAGATTGTACAATGGTTTCAATCTGTCCATAATCCTTTGCGGTGTCAACTGTTCCCGTAGCATAAACGGTAACGATATGGGATTCTTCAGAGCTGGAGCATTTAAGGTCACGCGAGCAAAGTCCTTGTTAGGTACACCTTTGAGCGTTTCTTCTAACACGCTGTCAAGAACACGTTCTACATCTTGCATGGCTTCTTGGACAGTTGACCGTAAAGGAAGATTGATGTTTAAATCATAATCAGAACAATCGGTTTTCATCTTACGCGAATGACGAGTGTGGACTTCATTCAATTGGTACGAAATACCATCCTCCTCCTCTTCCTCCTCCTCCTCTTGCTCATCATGGGTGCGTTTGGCACCTCTTCCAATTTGATTGTCAACATCTTGTGGTGACGGCGGTAGTGGTGGTGGCGACGGTATTGGCTGTGATGGTAGTGGTGATGGCAGTGGTTGATTGTCAACATCTTGGGGTGGCGACGGTGGTGGTAATGGCCCTGGTGTTTGTGGTCTATGAGCCGTCATATCCGAATACTGCTGGTATAGCTCTTCAAAACTTTTTGTCATATCAACATCATCTTGCATCATCCACGCGATAAAATCATCAACAAATCCTTCCTCTACTACTTCCACTTGTGGTGACGACGGCTGTGGTGGTTGGTCATTCAAATGCCGCTCAAAGAGCTCTTCAACACTTTGTGCCATATCGACGTCACCATCCTCTTTTAGAATCCAATCGAGGAACTCATTAGTAGGAAGCTCTGGTGACGGTGATGGTGGTGGTGGTGGTTGTGGTGGTGATTGATCAATGAATTCTCCCAACTCAAATTGTTCCATCCAAGTAGGTTGTAGTTCCTCGATCAAATCATACAACTCTCTCTGTTCTCCTTCTAACAAATCCCCCAGAGATGTTTCTTGTTGTTCTTCTCTCGCCGCCATTACTTCTTCTTCTTCTTCTTCTTCTAACATGTTCTTAAATATTCGAAGTGCATCTTCTACATCATCCGCTTCACTTGATCCCGACATCTTTCTTCTTCTTCCTATCACGACGAGCAGAGGACGACTGTGATCTCAAACTGAGCTCACGCCTTTTATAATAGTGGGATGACGTCATCGGATCGAAATCCCTGTAATTTGATTGGTGCGTTAAGGACGCATTCTGATTGGTTGAAATCCAAATTCTAGCCTTCTGATTGGTGGATTTCGATCCGCTTGTAAATTGACCTTTGGACTCTGATGACCTTCAATGACCTTGATCCTGTTTCCTCGGACGTCCGCATCAAAATACTCAAATGTGATTGGTGGATTTCGATCCGCTGATAAATTGACCTTTGGACTTTGGACCCTGACCTTTGGAACTCAAAATCCCTGTAATTTGATTGGTGCGTTAAGTACGCCATCTGATTGGTTGAAATCCAAATTCTAGCCTTCTGATTGGTGGATTTCGATCCGATGACATCATCCAAAAAAGTATATAAAGGAGAAATTTGACGAATTCAGTTCAGTTCTGGAGCTGACGTCGACACGTGAAGATCATGAGTGACAACAAGGAAGAAGAAGCTTCAGAACTTTGTTGTGTTATTTGTTTAGCAAAACAAGGAGAAGAAGAAAAAGATGGCGACAACAAACTCGAAGTTATGGAATGCTGTCATAAGCAATGTCATCTACGATGCTTGACACAATGGCATCAACGACAACAACATGAAACCACATGCCCTCATTGTAGACGTGTACAGCGCCGAAGAGGAGATCCACCAACTCAACCACCATCACCTCCCTCGTCGCCGTTCGAAGGTAGGAATGCTACAGATGATGAGGATGATGACGAGCACCCCTCTGCCGTTCCAATCCATTCCTCCATGCCTTCATTCGAACCTATCGAACCTACACAATTTTTACTTGATGATATTCATCGAAGACGTAGCTATGACCTATTCAGTTTATCTCGTGAAGAATTGAGAACCAGCTCCTATCTAACCGGACTACTACAAATGGGAACAAGAGGATTGTGGGCACAATTTTCAGCTGGGAACTGTTGAATAGATTTCGTGAGGAGGGATTTCGTGTGGATGGAGTTGAAATATACCACGACAAATACGCCATCTCGTTACCTGTATACCTCGATGGTAGACGATGGCCACGAAATTTTTTAAAAGTGACTCATGTCAAAATCCCAGTGGTAACTGCACGTACAGCAGGGACTGTCATCTATATAGATGTACTACCAGAATCCGAATGGTTAATCACATATGATGCCATCTGATGAACTCTGTTTTCTCCGTAGGTAGGAATGCTACGGATGATGATACTACTGATTATATTCCTACGGATGATGATGATGATGATGATGATGAACCTCCACCATTTATACTGGATGATCGATCAAATAATGATCTTGATGAACTCTTCAATTTTATTCCTTCACAAATGAGAAGCTGCCCGTATCTTTTAAATCTGCTACGCATAGGAAAAAGAAGTGTATGGTATACATTTTCCTCTAGTATACTGAGGGAAAGATTTCGTGACGATGGAATTTTAATCTATGGCGATAACACCATCTCCTTTCGTGTACACCGTAATGATGGACAATATCAACGACATTATTATAAAGTGACTGATGTCATAATACCCGTGACAAGTCGACGTCTACGACATGGGACTATCTATACAGAGGCAGAACCAATGACCAAATGGGGTATCAGAATTGTACCTATGTAAACTTTTTTTATTTCTTTTATAGATAATGGAGCGATTGCTTTTGACATTGATGACAGTGGAATCATTACTTTTGACATTGTATTCACCATACCTGCATCTCAAGCATTATTCATGAATTATGATTATCCTCCTCGTCGTCGTCGCCATCGACATGAACGACTCTCTTCTATGTTTAATCGCCTATTACGTCGATAAAAAAACAACAACAACATTTGAGAAGAACACTTTTTATTAATACTCCTTTGTATTACAACTTATACTGAATAAAATGTTCAAATGTTCTTAATCGTCCTTATTAAACACTTCAATACATGTCTCCTCGGCTGCTTTCGCAATAGCAGTAGTGTGAGGAGAAAACAACTCGCTAAACAGGTCCTTTGCTTTCATTTCGCCAAGGAATTCCAATTCGCCTTCGATGTAGCGACGCCAGTTCTCTTGAATCGTGACTTTAATGCCAGCCGACAACTTTTGCACTCCTTCCCAAACCTTCTCCATGGAATTGCGAAACATATCACGAACCACATTGTAATACTCTGGCCATAGATCGTCACCGTTCAACCTCAAACACTGATGACGATTCTGACTGGGATGGTCCACTTTACATCCTTCACAGTCCACATTCCTTTTACGATGCATTCCTTCCCATATCATGGATACTACAAATTCGTCCAACAGTTCCATGATCGAATAAGAATCCAACACATCCATATCCGCTTGCTCATCATCATCTAACTTTTTTGCATCGGGTTCCATACTTTCTGACGCTTCTTCTTGGGTTCTTCAGCCCAAAGAAACGAATCACACTTGGGATTTGGAGCACGGACGTCACAAGCAAAATACACACGACCTTCGTTCCAGTCTCTTTTCCCGACACCAACGCGACAAATCAAGTCGTGGTCACACGTTGGAAACACACTCAGCGATGTGCCTTCAGGAATAGCTTCTCGTACAGCTTTAGCGTCCGATGCCGTAAAGTAAAAATGACAACCAATCACCTTCTTCGAATAATCCAAAGGACAACCACACTTGTACACGTCTCCTACTTGCTTTGCTTCGTAATCACAAAAACACTTCATTACTCTACAACCTCTGCCAACTGAATACCTAACATCGCTCACACATCAGCTTTTATAGATGCGAGACGATGTGAGACTCATAAAAGTAGACTCATAAAAGTAGACTCATAAAAGTAGACTCATAAAAGTAGACTCATAAAAGTAGACTCATAAATGGTAGACTCATAAAAGTAGACTCATAAAAGTAGACTCATAAAGTAGACTCATAAAAGTAGACTCATAAAAGTAGACTCATAAATGGTAGACTCATAAATGGTAGACTCATATCCACACTATATACTACTTATTTGTTCAATGGTTCTTCATGAACAAGTTTTGAGAACATGCATTTTTAAATGATGTTCACCGATGTTCGACGTTCATCAATGCATTTTTGACGTTGCCAAATCACGGAAAACATACCCCTGCGAAACATCCATTAGAATTTCATGGATTTCCATGGAAATTGAAAGGAATTCCATGGAATAATTCCATGAAATTCCATGGAAATTCCATGGAATTCCATGGAATGAAGGTGTTAATTTTCATGGTAAATTCGAACATAGAATTCCATGGAATTCCTTGGAATTCCAAGCATCGTTTTAGAGCTTGGAAATATCCGTAGAATTCCATTGAATTCAATGGAATTGAAATACACGAAATTGTCTGGCGTTAACTGTCTCATTTCTCTTGCAATTTAATAGAATCTTTTGGAATTTATTTGAACTTCATTGGAATCTATTGGAAATTAATGGAATATATTTGAAATTAATAGAATCTTTCGGAAAACATGCCTTCTAATACCGATGCATTTACTTTTGGTATAAAACCTATATTATCTACGTAAATTTGCATTTCATTTTGTAAAACTTTAATAGAACTTGCCCTAGCAATTCCCCCGCAAGGCCAATTAGTCCGTTTTGGATGAGAAAGATGCCGTGTGCACATCACAACGCCTTTTCCTGCTACACATTTAAGAAAAAACAATTGTATGAAAGAAAGGCCATGTTGACAAAAATACATTTGTTCCTAAATTGTTTGGTGTTAAATTATCCTAACTGTTGCTACAGCCTGCCTACTCTAAGCCGACTTGCTCTTTAGCTATAACATAATAAGTGTTTATGTTTGAGTTAATATTAACACCGCAGTAACTTAATCCATCTTAGCTGTTAATATTCTACTCACGCAAAAAACCTACACGTTCGAATGAAAAGATATTTTATAACTCCGCTGGAATATCCAACACACCTATCCGAAAAGCATTGAAATATTATGGTATAAAGTAGCATTTAGACGAAGAAATACTATTACTTGCTATTTGTACTATTCGCGTTGAACGATTGAACGATCAGATCGACCCTCGCACGGGATGACACGAAAGTGAGGGGCCAGATGCCAACTTAACGAATGGTAAATAATCCGAGAATGTCGAGCCACCGAGACCCGAGGTTTAGATTAGAATGCAAACATTGCTGTAGGGAAAGCACCAGTTCATATAGTTCGTCGCTTAAAATGTTTACGCCGCCGTAACACAAGATTATAACGACTAGCGCCCGTTAAGTCATGTGGTGCACCTCTGCAGAATTAGCACAGCCAAAATACATCAACTCGGAGCCCCAAATATACTCTCCAAACTAAATATCAATACCAAAAGCATGTAAAATATGATATGCTAGCATTTTAAGAGTTCTATAAGATTAGAAATCGTTCAAACCAGGCTTAAAGCTGTTCAAAACTCGAGGTATAATACATATTAAACGGCTGCGCCCGTCAGCTAGTCTGAGCAGCCTTAGAAATCCGTTTACACTCAACATGTTCAATCCATTGATAAGGTACGTGCTCTCTTTACTTACCTGTAATATACAGGATATATTCCCACGTTGTACAATCCCATGATAAGGTCTAATGAACGAATGTGAACTTCCTAAACTCTCCTAGACCTCTTTTGAGCCCGCCTTTGTGTTGCGTGTTTTCAACCGCCAAACATTGCATTCTTTGGTTGTTGAGTCTGCATTATGTTTCGAGCTGTCAAAATTAGTTTGGAATTGTTTGGAATTTGCTGGAACTGTGATTAGTCTGTTAATTAGGCCGAGAGTTCAACTATATTCCATTATTTTCCAAACATTTGACACCTTCCCTTAAGCATCCTTCTGGAATTGCATTGAATTCAAAGGAATTCCAGAAGTCTTTCCCTGACAGAAATAGGCGTTTAAAAACGCATTTTGGAATCCTTTAGAAAACAGTTGAATTCGATGGAATTCCATTCAATTTAACTGTTTTCCAAAAAAGCTTGGAATCCATTTCGCAGGGGTAGCTCAAAGAAATGGTGAATGATGTTGAAGTATCGCATAAACGGCGTACTGCTATGGGATTATGCAAAGCGCCCGGATGATATTTTCTCACAACTCGCTGAAACCTCTGGAGGATCTTCTACTCGTTGCGGAAACGTTTCCCTGAAAAACCAATAATTGGCTTGCTACAGTGTACTGTGGAATACAGCTTCTAGAGTGTAATACGGCTGGGTATCTGCACTCAGTTGTGACCTGATATGGTAAAATGAAGTCACATTCGTATAATAATTTGAGATATCGCCAAAGAAAATCGTAATTTGTTTGTATATGATTCCTTACTTTTTTGAATAAAGAAATAGTGCCGTAGTTATGGCCAGGTCGACTTCTGCTACGGGGCCGCCAGTTGGTTCTTGTCGAAGAAGTCCCTCCTCTAGTTCCTGTACGCCACGTTCGGCCACGGGATTCTTGTTCACGTCCCTTGGCGCGCGCCAAGTTCTAGTGAGACATGCCCGGGGGTGGGACTCCCTATATTCGAATGCTAGGGGTGACCGTCGTATTTTTTAGGGGTTGAAATCGGCGATCTGGTATTTTTTAGGGGTTCGAAAATAATAAACGGTATAGTAAGAAAAATAGGTATTTTTTAGGGGTTCTCACGAAAATAAGGTAGTGTTTTTGAAAGTCGAGAGGATACATTTGATGTATATTAAATAAACGGCCAGAATAAAATTTAATCTGTCAAAATTGTTGGTATTTTTTGGGGTATCTTCAGACTGAGGGGTATTTTTAGGGTGGAATTTTTTTCCGACCAGGTATTTTTTAGGGTCAAAATTCGAGTTTCCCGACGGTCACCCCTAGCATTTTAACCTTAGAGTCCCCCCCCCCCCCCCCCCGGGGAGACATGTGGCCGAACTCAGGCTGTCATTGCTAGCGTGAGGAATCAAGGTACTGGATCAACGCAGGTGATAGCTCTTCGCTTGACGTCTTTGATATTCGTCAGCCTTTTTGAGGGTCTTGTTCTTTGTTTCAGGTGACCCAAATCGACGCATTCACTTTGGATCTCGAGCAAAGCTGATCTTGTGGTGCAATAGAGGCGTTTACATCTACTAAGAACATAGATTTTTCTAACAGCGGAGACAAACCGCGCTATAAAAGGGATAGGTCCGCCCCCATTTCACACCTTTTGAATTCAAACGGTAATTCAAAATGGCCGGTTAGCCAACTTGTAGAGGAGGCAGAGAGAAGTAATATTAAAAATACAACTTAATGCTTCCCATTTTCGTGCTAAAAATAAAGAAACTTACACCATTTACTGAAAACAATTCTACCTATAAAAGGATAAAGTATGAATGTATGTGTTTCTAGCCAAACAATGGTCAAGAATTTGTTACAATTTGAATTACGCGCCGATTTCTTCAAGCCACTGAAGAAGCGGGCTTCTTCCGCCATTTTGTAGAGCCCACAATAATCTTTTACAGCAGTAATTCAACCATATACATGCGTATGAGTGTCCCTCGGGATTCGAGTGATTCTGACAAAAGAATAAGGGACGCGAGAAGCCAATATCGAAAGCCCGTTGTTATTCAGTAATGGCGGGCCGACGTCGATCGTGAAGAGCTAACCATGAGAGATTTTATGGTTTTATTCAGCCGTTTGAGGGAGGAGAAAGTGCAATTAATAGTCTCTCCTAAGCCTATGGAATACCAGAACTTTGTTTTACCTTCTAAATGTTCCCATTATTATTGGTCAGAGTGCGACGAGAAGGCCGCCATTCAACGCTCATAATATTCAAGCTCTCTTCAATCTACTCACTGACTCTGTGTTTGCTCCGTTTTCTGAACAACACAAGCGTTGTCGGCCAAGTGAATTTTGAAGATCAACCTGGCAATGCATAAAGTACATTGGGAATGAATGATCACTAGGCCGGGAATATTTGCATCAAGCTTTGAATTGAAGACGAACTCATGTTATGAAAGATAACAGCAGTTACGACTCGCCGTCGTTCCTCCGTATTTTGTGACTCCTAGTTGGTCACACGCCGCAGTAACTATGCTGTGGTTAAGAACAGTAATATTCTTGTCGTTAAAAGAAAGATATTTGAAATGTAGTGAGTGCGATTAATAAATCGGAGCCGTACAAACGTATAACTCGACAGCGTACTTTTTGTGTTTATAAATAATTACGAGGATAGAATAGAATAAGAGACCCTCCGAAAGCTGAAATTGTTAAATGGAATCGTGAGATTTCTTTACTATAAACCATGAAAATGTTTGAGAATACGTTTTGTTATTTTGAAGGATGTAAAATTAGAGAATATCGTGTTGGGTTGAAGGGAGAATTCATCAGCACTGAAACAGAGCTCTTTCCTGCTCGGCGATTGAGTGACAACTAAAGGTGACAAACGCCTGGCGCTGGCCCTTTTATAGCGCGGTTTCGTGTTTAAATGTACAAAATTGAGTGCGGGGATCTTCACAATCAGGCGCATTGCGGCTTGTAAAATCAGAGGGTAAGTTATAGCCTTACCGGCCAGATGATGCAGGCTGACTTGGTAACGACTAACGACCGTGAGGAATGATGTGGCACGCAGACTGGTCAAGAATTAGCCTCGGCAAAGCTTGTTGATGGCTTGAACACAAAGTTCGCTGTCCATCAAAACGCACGCGCGGTGTGTAGACTCGATAATGGGCGTACTGAAGTGCTTTACAACAGCCTCTACCTCACAGGGTAGCCAAGTCACTTGGTGCTTGCGTAACTTGGCGCTAAAGCATCCGGCAAGGTTGAGATGTTTGTCTCGCATGACGTAGGGAGCAGCTCCGAGGCCGCGTTTTGGTGGGTCTCTGTAAAATGAAGACCGGACCTCGGCGGACCGGACCTCCGCGGACCGGACCTCCGCGGACCGGATAAATTTTTTTCCTTAATTTTTTAACTTTCATAAAAAAACATCTTCCATTTTACTGAAGAAGGTATTGTCTGTTAGACAGGTCACCTTTCCAGCCGCCTGTCCCGTTGCGTGACTCGCTCTCAAAACACAAACCGCAAAAGTGTAATTGTGTAATGTTCTTCATTATTAACCTTTTTAACATTGTGGGGAAAATTACAATCAAAATAAATAGCAGAAAATGATATCCTTCCTCAGTCATTTTTTTTTTCTGACTACGGCGCTAGCATCGTAGACTTTAGGCCAGTTTCAAACGTCGATTCATTTGATTAAAAAAACGTGGTTGCCCGGATACTGGGGGTAACAGACGAACGGATACTGGTCACCCTGCTATTGTGTATTGGACCTCCAGTTTTGTGAAAACCGCTAAAGCTATGAGCCATATATGCTAGTACAACATTCACAAATAAATGACTGCAGCAGTCAATGCAATCAATGCCAGCAAATCAAGGTTATCAGAATTAGTCGGATAATCAATTTTGCGTGGTCGGATACTGGGTCCCATATGAACACACAAAAAAACAGAGCGAATTTCACATGACTGTAGTGAAACCAATTGCAAAATGATTACACGCAAAATTACAAGAATTCTGGCTTTATTTTTGTTTTCCACTGAGAAATGTATGGGAAAATACATCGAAACATCCAGCCTCGACGTATTTGCCCACACATTTCTTTGTAAAAAGTAAGCCAGAATTCAAAGTTTTGAAAATTCATATCTCAACCAGTTTTAAAGTATTAATTTTAAAACTTTGCAATTTTACGAATACTGGATTTCATTTTCTGATAACTATTAACTATTATTATTCAACTTTGCGTGATAACGGCCTATAGGAGTAATTACAAAGTATAGATTGCGAATTACTCACGACAGTCATCTGAAATCTCCCTGTTAATATATTGAATTGTTCTTTATTCTTATTGACACAACATCAGTACAGCTTAATACATAACTCCGTTTAATTTCTTTTCAAAAACAAGTACAGGCTAAATAATTAAGGGTTATTTGCAGTCTTAATAGCACTTAATCAACATTTTATACCCAAATTTGCCATGAGTAAACTAAGATACTGCGGCAGTACGCAAAGCAAAGCAAAGTTACTTCAGTTACTGTTCTCACGGCGATCAACAATTGCCCAGGGTGAACTGACAGCTCGGATTGTTTGTGCAAACCGGATGTTTTTTCTTGCTACAAACAGCCACTAGAAAGTTACTGTTCGCACGGCAATACCATTTTTCGCGAACTGACAGCTGAAATTGCTAGTGTGGAGATAAGTAATCATTCACAGAAAATCATTCTCCCACAAAAAAGTACCGCTAATGCAAGAGCTGCAAAGGGTCTCGCTCTCCCGGTTAGACTTCTAGACGCTGGACGTGGATACGGTATGTTTTGCGAGCGAGTCACGCAACGGGACAGGCGGCTGGTGAGGTGACCCGTCTAACAGACAATACCTTCTTCAGTAAAACGAAAGATTTTTTTTTATGAAAGAGGTCTTTTTTTTTTGAAAGAATGTAGGGAAAAAATTAAGGAAAAAAATTGATCCGGTCCGCCGAGGTCCGGTCCGCGAGGTCCGCGGAGGTCCGGTCCGCCGAGGTCCGGTCTGCATTTTACAGAGACCCCGTTTTGGTGACGGATCCCATTACGCGTCTGTTACGATCTACAAGTTATCTGTTGGCACGGGTAGAACGATAGACTTGTGGTTCGCGAGTTACCGGGAGAGGTCAGGCGCTCGTACCACAGGACTTGGTCAGCGGGCTGCAGGCCAGCGATGGAACTCACCAGAGGGTCGATGTGTAAGGAGACGTTTGGGAGTACGCGGCTTAGCTAGCACCTTGTAAGCATCAATAAACGAGCGCATCCCTGGCAGGATAAAAGAACTGCGACGCGATGTAGACTGGCTTACAGTGAGCCTTGGGACCAGATCCAGAAAAATATGACAGCGGACCTTAGGGCATATGATGGTTTTGGTTGCACCTGGGAAGGTGTGTGAAATTACGTGACCAATTAGACAAGACAGCTTGTGGGTTATCACCTCCACACTACAGGTTATCAGCTAGCTTTGCCACACAGCCTTCCTGAATCAGATTGCCAAGCACACGACGCTTCATCTCTTTAAGAGCTGATTCCGATCCAGGCATGCCCATAGCACACCGTGTGTACACGCGGATTCCGTGGTATGCAGTTGCGACGCCGCAATATTTCATTGAGCCTTTTGAAAATGGGATCTTATAAAAAGCTCTTAATAATATACTTCCACGGAGCGATAGTGCGTAGAGGCGAGACCACGTCGGGGATCAGTGGGGGTTGCGGTTATACCATCAGAGGGCTTCTTCACGAGGAATAACGTTTTAAATATTCGACAGTCGATCCGAGATCTTCTTCTTCGTCGAACTGCGCCTGTAGTTGTGATAGTTGTTCGGGCTGTGCACAGAGTCACACTGTAGGCAGAACTCTCTCTAAACTGGTCACTTGTTGATCGTGGTAACAAGCAATATGGGTCTATGGTGACGGTATCTGACAGATTTATACTGGGGCTGGGTTTAATTAACAATTAGACCTCATGGCCGAATGTGCTATGATGAATAGACCATGAGGCCGGAGGCCGAATGGTCTATTGATATCATAGCACATGAGGACGAGAGGTCTAATTGTTTTAGTATAAACAAACTAGTTGGTCGGTTTTGGCAATGAATTCCATTATTTTATGTTGAAAAAATCAAGTTTTCTTGCAAAGAAAGGTGGTGGTTTTGCCAGGCACGGTCTATCACTAATAGACCATTAGTAGCTCAGCCAATCAGAATGCAGGATTTGTAATAGACCATTAGTTGGTTTATACTAATTGTGGATAGACGCTGGCCCGGATCTGACGCGTGTAGGAAGCGTGATTCAGACATGGGCGTGTTGTTTGACATGTTGAGGCTCGCCAGGGTTGCTCACTATGCGTATCTTACTTGCGACTGCTTCAACGATTTGTGGCGGGGGCCACGAAGTAGAGTTACTGGGAAGTGCTTCGTCGTGTGCCTCGAATATTGTCATCTCCCAACTCAGGAGGAACATCAATTCCAGATCCTCCCCTTGCAAGACCAATGTAGCAGGGTAGGAAGACCTTAAAACACGGCACTGGCTCGGCGGATCGAGTGGGACTGGGTTCCACTTTTATTGGCAGGGTAATATTGAAATGTTCCTGTGTGGTAACTTGTGACACCAGGACGGACAGTGACGTCATTTGCGACCAGGAAGGGAGTACCGGCAAGTACGCCTACGTCGAGGTCTTTGACAACTAAGATGTCGAGGCTGAGAAGCTTGTTGGCTTGGGATAATGTGATATGCGTCGCACCACTCACAGAAATAGGGGTTACACCGTTCCTCAGGGTGGTACTTGGATATAAAAATGACGGGGGGTCCTATGGAGCTCTGAGCCATAAATTCTATACCCAAAAAAATACCTGCTCCCAAAATGTGATGCCCAAAAAATACCCAACTTCAGTTTAAGATGCCGAGCTGCTTATGTTTCCAGGAAAAAGCTTCACCTTAAGGCAGTATTTTGATGATGAAATCTAGCCTGTCAGAACTTTTAACCCACCCGCAAATGTTAGAACCCCGCAAAAAAATACCTGGTAGAATTTTCAACCAAAAAAAAATACTTTTACTAGAAATTTCATACCCAAAAAAATACGTCGGACCTTCCCGTCATTTTTATATCCGAGTACCCACCGTCCGCTTGGAGAGGTGGATGTTTCAATAGATGCACCCAAGGAGCGCACGAAAGCGGCTTTTATCATGCTAGTCTTTGGACCGGTGTCAAGTGTTATTCCACGGGGCGTTGCTTATAGAATGCAGTAAAATAGGGCGACTGCTTAGGGCTGATGCGCCAAAATACAATGCGTGTAGAAGGAGTACACTTGGAGCACCTCCTCGTCAGGCTCTTTAGTCCTCATCAACAGTATATGTCAGTCTAGCATTTGAGAGGTATTGTATTGGCGGCCTTCAGGACGAAAGGGCATTTGCTAAGGAAACGTTTATCGTTCTGATCAGTTTGTTTGAACAAACCTGGTGACTGCCATGACATTGATTTTGAAATGCGGCCATCAAGGAGAGAGTCATGTCAAGGGGCTGGGATATCTGGTTTAATATTCGAGTGCAGTAGCGTTGTTTATTCCAAACCTATTGCACCAAATACTGAAATACAGTTTGATTACAAATTGATAAAAGTACATTACAACTAGAGCTATAGAAATAGGAAACTGGGAAACTATGATAAAGATACTTGACAGTCATGAAATTCATAAAGCGGTCGGTGTTTTTCTTGGATACACGGTGCGATTTGATCTTAAGCAATGTCAGCAAATACCAGACTTGGAGCGGCCACTGATGAAAAACCAATCTACCTTTATTTTAGGTTTACAGGTAGATATTAATGAGTTTAGCAACGTTCTGGTGTTTATTTTGCGAAATACGAAGGAATTTAGGAATAAAATGAGAAAATCGAATTCGCGTCGTCGAGTCCCGAAAAAAGCCGTCCGAGGAAGTCAAAATACCTAATCTCAAAAAGTTCCTCGCGTGAACACAAAGAGCTCGAATACCGCCAAATAACACTCAATTCCGAGAAAATAGACCCTAATCAGCTCACAAGCAGCAGGAATAATTTTCTTTTGATGTGTATGACAGTCTAGGAGTACATTTTTGGAAAGGATTTTTTGACTAGATCTGCAACAGTGATTTTACCCTGAAAACTCAAATAATTATTCCGAATAGTGGCTAATCTCCGATCATCCTGTACGTCAGGCAACAACGTGTCCATGTGTTGGTCTTGAACGTCATATAAAATTGGCTTGGGTTTTTTAGGCAGCGTTCCGAAATTATTCACTGAATTTGTTGTGAAATTTGAAATTTCCAGTAAATTGTCACTTTGTTGACTTCTCAAATCTCAGAATAATGCCGAGAGTTTTCGCGACTAAAGCACGAGCGATAGGATAGTATACATCAGTATTATTGTGAAAACCTACGAGTTTTTTGTGTAATAAATCAATTGAGATGGGTTCGTTATTCAGCTAGCAAAACTTCACGAATTACCCTGAAAATGAGTCAATTTATAAAGCTAAAAACTACTCGAAACGCACTTCGAATTGTTTATCTAGTACTAAATTCATTTATGTTTTGCTTACCGGTTTGTATGAGATGTTTTTCCCCATTTAAACGAAGAGCGGATCCGTTGTGTATGCTCCCTGTTCAAGTGACGCGCCGCTAAGTTAGGTATTCGGCCTAACCGACACGCAACGTAACTTAATCGATAGGATAGTATACATCAGTATTATTGTGAAAACCTACGAGTTTTTTGTGTAATAAATCAATTGAGATGGGTTCGTTATTCAGCTAGCAAAACTTCACGAATTACCCTGAAAATGAGTCAATTTATAAAGCTAAAAACTACTCGAAACGCACTTCGAATTGTTTATCTAGTACTAAATTCATTTATGTTTTGCTTACCGGTTTGTATGAGATGTTTTTCCCCATTTAAACGAAGAGCGGATCCGTTGTGTATGCTCCCTGTTCAAGTGACGCGCCGCTAAGTTAGGTATTCGGCCTAACCGACACGCAACGTAACTTAATCGATAGGATAGTATACATCAGTATTATTGTGAAAACCTACGAGTTTTTTGTGTAATAAATCAATTGAGATGGGTTCGTTATTCAGCTAGCAAAACTTCACGAATTACCCTGAAAATGAGTCAATTTATAAAGCTAAAAACTACTCGAAACGCACTTCGAATTGTTTATCTAGTACTAAATTCATTTATGTTTTGCTTACCGGTTTGTATGAGATGTTTTTCCCCATTTAAACGAAGAGCGGATCCGTTGTGTATGCTCCCTGTTCAAGTGACGCGCCGCTAAAATAGGTATTCTGCCTAACCGACACGCAACGTAACTTAATCGATAACCAACGCCTTTTCCCCATACAAGAGAAAAGAGACAGGGTAGTGTCTCTTTTCTCTTGTATGGGGAAAAGGCGTTGGTTATCGATTAAGTGTCTCTTTTCTCTTGTATGGGGAAAAGGCGTTGGTTATCGATTAAGTTACGTTGCGTGTCGGTTAGGCCGAATACCTAACTTAGCGGCGCGTCACTTGAACAGGGAGCATACACAACGGATCCGCTCTTCGTTTAAAAGGGGAAAAACATCTCATACAAACCGGTAAGCAAAACATAAATGAATTTAGTACTAGAAATATCTGAAAGATATGGGAATGCTCGGAGCTATGGCAGAAAAATCAGACAATGAGGTATCGTTGAAATGTTGTAGACTGTAAAAGTGCAGTTTCTTTAGCCGGAAATGCTTTTTTTTTCTACAAATATTGAATTTCTCTCGGGCGCCTGGATCTAGTTCAGAACGGTTTGGTTGACAGCTGTAAGAGCTGGGTTCGTTGTAAGCTAAATAGAGAATATGACGGTTGCTCACTTGCTCAGCTAAGTTATCGGTCTCACAAATTTACGGGCATCACTTTGAGTGGTCTCGAGAGGTTTGGATAAAAGCTAAATCTTACATTGATTAGGTGTAGCTCCCGCTAAGTGCCAACGTCAGCATGAACAGAAATGTAAGCAAAGTATCTCAAAGTAAGACTTCAATATTTCTTGACCTACTTGACCTACTATGGAACTAGCGCTAACACAAATTGTGAACCTTGTCCTTTAATAATTTTCACAATTTTCACTTGTTTGCTTGACCAACTGGAAACCCGCGAGCCTAATGAACACCCTATAGCTGAATTCTGATAAACATTGCTCGACCGTAATTAAAACTACGTGTCAGTTATCGAAAACGCGAACCTAGGTCAAATGCCATTTGAACAACGTCAAGAATGCATATGGACATGAACATTGCTACCGGGACATGAAAATTGTCTATACTAACATCTCGCGCATGTACGGCGCATATATTGACCGCTGACCTCGCTTTGAGAGGGGGTAGATGATTTTGTGGACATGAAAAAGACATGAAAAATCACCTCTCACGCATGTAACGGCAAGAATAGACTTGCTCTCCGCTCGCTACGCTCGCTCCGAGCAACTAGATAAACAATTCGAAGTGCGTTTCGAGTAGTTTTTAGCTTTATAAATTGACTCATTTTCAGGGTAATTCGTGAAGTTTTGCTAGCTGAATAACGAACCCATCTCAATTGATTTATTACACAAAAAAACTCGTAGGTTTTCACAATAATACTGATGTATACTATCCTATCGCTCGTGACTAAAGAGTAGAATTTATTCATATAACCCGCTCCAAAATTATTCACTGAATTTGTTGTGAAATTTGAGATTTCAAGTAAATTGTAACTTTTTTGACTTCCGAGCCGTGTCTCAAATCTCAGAATAATGCCGGATTTTCGCGAATAAATGGCAGTTTTATTCATATAACTCCATCAAAATACAAAGAGATGAATGCTATAGCAGGAAAAGCTCGAAATGGCCGTCGGAAATTTTCAGTTTCACCCCTAAAAGATACCAAACATGGCGGAAATTATTACCCTAAAAGATACCCTAAAAGATGAGGTCTTATGTACCAAGTAGGCGCGAAGGACACAGGTAACAGGTGAAAGATACCCATCAAGAATTTTCCGTGTTTGTTTCTAATTTATCGTCTTCTCGAATCGAATAATCTCTCTTTCTTACACGGTTTTTAGAAGCACCATCATAAGAAAAAACAATTTGGACACAGTTTCGGCCCTAGAAGATACTTATCTCCCTAGAATTTATTGAAGATCACGATCACCCCTAAAAGAGACCAAACCATCGTGATTTTAACCCTAAAAGATACGACGATCATCCCCGACCAAAAAATATGGGAGTCCCCCCTCCCCCCCGGGAGTTATAGCGGTCATTTGATTTTGTAGGTATTGTTGTACAAAATTGAAAATCGTGGATGTTCTGCATAAATAAAAAAAATTAAAAGGTTCAGTGCGCGTCGGTTATGCTATTAAAACTGGCATTTAATGCTACTAGAAATTCTCGCATAAAGCCATCAAATGCTAAAATAATGCCTGATTTCTTTAAAAAAGCCACTTCAAAAGAATGCTTTGTTTTATTTCAAACAAAACATACAATCTCTTACATGATATACTCATATCAACAAGTGATAAAACATTGGGTCAGAACTGGCTGAGCAAGAGAAAGAGTAAGCCGCTTACCACCCAGGCCTTTTTCCCATTGGCCTACATACACAAGTAACATAACACAACACATAACACAACACATAACACAACACATAACACAACACATAACACAACACATAACACAACACAACACACAACACAACACACAACACAACACAACACAACACATAACACAACACATAACACAACACATAACACAACACAAAACACAACACATAACACAACACATAACACAACACATAACACAACACATAACACAACACATAACACAACACATAACACAACACATAACACAACACATAACACAACACATAACACAACACATAACACAACACATAACACAACGCATAACACAACACATAACACAACACATAACACAACACATAACACAACACATAACACAACACATAACACAACACATAACACAACACATAACACAACACATAACACAACACATAACACAACACATAACACAACACATAACACAACACATAACACAACACATAACACAACACATAACACAACACATAACACATGATGTGGAAAAGGTAGACGAGGGATTGCTCCGTGATTTTCCCAGCAACTGCAAACTGCATGTGGTCTAGATCCGCGAGGATGAGAGAGAGGATCCTAATAGGAGCTAATGGGGGTAAACTCTTCTAGCAACTTGGCCACTTGACAAGTCAGGCTGATTGGGCGGATGTCTTCTACTATTTTCTTGGGTGGCGACACTTTAGGTAAGGGGTGGACAATTGCCTATTGAGGAGGGGTTGGGGTACCCCTCGATCAGTGACGCGTTATAAATGTGAGTGGTGACAAGTGCCAGTTCAAATGCGAAGGTCTTGAGAATAGAGTTAGGTAACCCGTCAAGTCCCGGCGCATTTTCGGTATTGATTCGACGGAACGCGACGCCACTGAAGCCTCTCGCTCGAATACAAATGACTTGACAACTCATAAACGCTACGTTGAACATCATCCGACGTTAAAGGAGCGAGCTCCGAAGTAAGAGATACAAAGAAAATATTTATGTTTTCAACAAGATCGTTAACTGCATCTGCTCTCTTATTATCAATTAAAGCTGACTTTACCATAGCCCCTCGCTACATGGGACGCCTCACACATTCTTGATCGACTTCCACCACTTCCTAATATTAGTACTTTGACACTTTTAATTTTTCTGTTAGTTTCTTTAAGTTAAAAAACAAGAATAGGAAGGCGTCCTTCCTGTGCTAGGCCAGATACTTTTGTCTTTTCTTTATGGCCCCCTTAATAGCGTTAGTAATCCACGGTTGGTCCGTTTGATAGACATTAAATGTTTTAAACGTGAGGAAACGGTCAACGGTACCAGTTAAAGAGTTTGGTGGAAAAACGCATGTCCCAAGAAAATGTCGTTAGCCTCTGGCCAAACTACCTCATACAACTATCACGCGTATCACGGCGAGATAACGTTCTTTTAGCCCAAGCTATGTCAACCATGTCCCATTAGTTCTTAAGACTTTTTACCGGATCGAAACAAATAACTAGGATGAACTCATGGGTCAATTTAGTTTCCTGTATCACCCAAGCTATGCCAGCCGTATCTCGTTCATTCTTAAGACTTTAGAAGTAGTTTGAAAATCTAAAAGGAAACAATGTATCAACTTGAATGAAATGTGCATGGACCCCAAAAGTGTTCAATCGATTATGTTATGTGGATCCTTTTTTCCCCAGTTCAGTAAAGAATGCAAAGCCCACGTGCTGGTCTCTGGAGCTTCATTGTTGAAGGAGAAGCTTTGTTTCTTGAGTGTCATTACGTACACGCTGGAGCAATTTCATCAAATCTGAAACAAAAAGAATAAATCATGAAAAAAATTAAAAAGAAAATTCTCATTAACAAAATTAACAAAGGGGTAGGGAGTAGTGGGCATTATTCTATCAACACTAAAGACATAATTGGTCTTTTCATACTAGACAGTGAGCTTGGTTTTGGAAAACACGGTTCAGGCTCAGCATTACGGCATTTGGTGTCTTACTGCTGTGGCGGGTTCGACTCCTTGCCAGGACAAAGGAAACTTTATTTCTGTTTGGGTGTCAGTCGAAACTGGTTCATACTGTAAGTTGCGCCTTGTTCTACAGTGGTTTCACGTCTTTTGGATGAGACAATAAGCCGAGGTCCCGTCTCGCCTTACTAGTTTCGAGGGGCGTGGAAATACCACTGGGGACGTAATAAACCTTCTGGCAGGGACCTCGGTGTCTGTGTTATGACCGCTTGGCTGCTAGTGGCGCCCTCCGCACTCGTGTAACTCAGCTTATGAGCTGCAGGTCAGGGGAGTCGCTCTCTGGCACGTTTTTAGCAAAACACTTATCAGTTTCTATTCTACTAGAATCAAGAAGGTTTTATGGTAAATTATTTTAGGTTTGTGACTTTTGCATGTTGGCAAAGGGTTTATTTTAAGCTTACTTACGTTTAGGGTACTCGAGTGTACCCACATATCTAAGCGATATATCACCGGGCCGTACGGAATATCGATGTGTGAAAAAGCCTCTAATTGATACAATTTTGTCTCCGCTTAATAGACGTCTCCTAAATTCGGGTGCTTCCTGAATAAGACTGTAATACCTATTTTATGTGTACCGGAGCCATATCATGTACAAACGGTTTGAATCTTTCTCCCAAGAATTGCGTCTTTTAACATATTATACATATACCTGGAACACCTGCCGGCTTTTCTGGGTCCTTATTTGCTTGAATGAGTACAAATCTATGAAGAACAAAAGAGGAAGTGTTAGAAACTGTCATATTCATTCGTTATTTTGCTCGTTTATTTTTTTCATCTATTCATCATACAGTCGACCCTCTTTTTATTTAGTAGACACAACAACAACAACAACAACAACGACGACGACGACGACAACAACAACAACAACAACAACAACGACAGAATCAACAGCAACAACAACACTAAAAACAACAATACCCTTGGGCTGCGTTAGTATACAGGCAGGCAGTTGGAAAAGAGGAAAACAATACAGGCAGACAGGTGGAAAGGAGGAAGATATACAGGCTGGCAGGTGGGAAGAAAGGAGGGAAAGAAGGTGTACAGGTAGTCAGGAAGGAAGGAAAGAAGGTGTACATGCAGGCAGGAAGGAAGGATGGTATACAGTCAGGCAGTTTGGAAGGAAAGGAAATAATTTTTACAGGTAGGAAGGAAGAAAGGAACGAAGGAAGGATGGATGGTGTACAGGCAGGTAGGTGGTAACGATGGCATACAGGCAGCCTGGAGGGAGGGAGTAGGAGGGAAGCATGGACGGGTAATAAACCATTACTCACTTGGTCATAATTTGAATGTGCTGGTTTCTGTGGTGGCGAAGGGCATCTATGCATGCACTGTACAACTCCACGAGTGAGTTGTCATGGCTATTCATCACTGCACACGACAAAAGAGACCTTACTTTATATTTGTTACAGTCATAAATAAACGAGAAATCATTGTTGATCACATAACCTGAAACAGGTGCATACAGGAATGTTTAAGGGAAAATCATAACAATTTACCAAATTCCCGAACACTTGGCCCTTCTTCCACTGCTATGACAAACTGGCGATGTTTCGGTGGCATGTAATTGCGCATCTCCTGCAAGAATGACATCTTCGCTGGAAAAGAACATAGAGCAGATTTCGTATGTTGTACAGCGCCGCGACCGTGGCCGTACCGCGACAACGCGATTTCATTCGGTATCTACAGCAGGCCAGGTTCCGTACCGCCACCGCGACAGTACCGCACCGTGTGTCACGTTACTTTTCACAGTCATGCTCTAGTAAAGACAGTCATGAACGGTCACTGGCACCTCTATCGCTGTGAGTTTATTTAACGTCCCTACTTTTGGTCCGACATACGTCTGATATTCCCTAAATTAGCCGATCAAAATTGTTTGTGTCTTTTTTACTTGGAATTATTTTTTTCTAGGCCGACAAAATTGGCAGCTAACAACTAGAGTGGGTTTCAGATGACCGTCGAAAGCAAGCCAGATTTGCAATAGGTTAGCGTTTCTATTGATCGAGAACGATGTGTTTCAACTTTCAACCAATCGAATTGCGCACTAAATCAAAACGTGCCATTGCTCACGTAATGACTAAACGCAAGACTAACTTCGCCTCCTGATTGGCTAGTGGTTTTGTATTTGCGTTTAGCATTTCGACACTCATCTGAAATCTGCTGTAATAGGTATAATATAAATACTTACAAGGCGTAGAGTGGTGTTCAACCCCAAGAAATGCGTCCAAAACTTGAAATGCTGAGGATTGTCCCCCACTGCCACCCATGTACTACAAGGCAAATTACCGTTACTTTTCAACGGAAAAATGGAAGGTTCTCAATCTGAGGGGCCTGCCTTCCCCTTGTCTTTGTGGGTTATGAGTATTTATTTGAATATTATTCTGCTACTATCCACCTCAATTGAAATACAAATGGTTTTTATTGTTAATTAGGGATTTAGGGAAGGGAAGTGTTATAAGCAATTTGGGGATGATTACATACAAATAGTGCTGTATTTTCAAGTTTATTTAAATAACCGTAACACAGCCCCTTTGAGGTCGGGCCAAACGATATCAAATGAACGTCTCAATGTGAAAACGTGACATTAGTGCCAACGGTAGTGTGAGAGCCAAGAATGGTTATTATGAATGCCAATTGTGCAGAAGTTTCTGCCGACCCAGCAGTAGATCGTAAAATGTCCATCCAACAGCAAGTGGAAAACGTAACGTAGGATTTTTTTACATAAAAGTTCCGTGCCAACGTGCATTAGTCTGTGCACAATTCTTACCCGCTGTGGATTTGCGCTGACTCCTTCGTATACGAGTCCATCAGGTAGAGCTCGCGTGTTTTTGTGCCACCTAACAAACAAATTATAAACCATGATTGAGCAATTGGAAATATTCATGCATCAAGTTGGTAGCCCAGTTCGCACAAAATTCACTGATGAATAGAAAATAAATGATCACAAGTGAGTGTTTGTCTGGTCGGGTTTTGAACCCACTTCCTCCCATTCGTCAGTCCGGCGCTTTGCCAGCTGGCCTAACCGGCAACCGTTTAGGATTGATCCTATGATCCCATATTTACTGTTACGAAGCTAGTTTAAAAATAGCTGATGCAAGCTACTATAGGTAAATCCATTACCCGACGAGGGATTCCACACTAAATCTCACGCGAAAAATTGATATCGCCCGAGGGCGATATCGATTTTTCAAGTGAGATTTAGTGTGGAATTCCTGAGTCGGGTAATGGATTTTCTTTGAATCCCATGGCCGGGGGTTTTATTGATTTAATAATTTACAAAAAAGGCTTTACGCGCGCCAAGGAAGCCATTGCCAAACTGTTTCAAGTTCAGGAAAATGCAACTTAAAAATCTTGCTAGGGAAGCGTCTTCGTTGACGAAAAGACGTTTCATACAGTGTTTCACAGAGTTTAAAACTTTAGAAAGTAATTGTTCTCGCTTTCTCGCTTGATAAATTGTAAATTTGTCGTGTTCAACTTTAATTTCGTGGGTGTCCTGTGTTTTCATTGAATTCTACTTTTGCAGCCATGTAATTCCACAAAAAATCTCCCTCAATTTCAGCCAATCAGCACGCGAGATAGCAGTCATAGCCTGGGATTCTATAATAAAACTGTTAAAAGCTAATAAAATAAAAGAGTTTTATTATAGTAGCTTGCATCAGCTATTGTTAACACAAAAGGAGCCTATTGGGAGTGTCCATCTAGGGGTAGGAGCGTGTAACAGCGAATCGGAAAATGAAGCAGGTCTGAAGTTATTTTTCGAACAATAGATTTCCTGCTTGAATAAACTTATCTGTACAAATAGCATACGCTACCTGCATTCAAATTGGCTGAGCGAATGGGTGATGCAAGTTTTATGTGAAAATGTTAAGCTAAAATATAACTTCAAACAAGCTTCAGTTTCCAATCCCCCGGGGGGGGGACTCCCATATTTTTGGTCGGGGATGATCGTCGGAAATTTCAGTTTCACCCCTAAAAGATACCAAACATGGCGGGCCATGGCGTGGCTCAAAGAAATTATTACCTAAAAGATACCCTAAAAGATGAGGTATTTTGTGCCAAGTAGGCGCGAAGGACACAGGTAACAGGTGAAAGATACCCATCAATAAATTTCCGTTTTTGTTTCTAACTTATTGTAACGGGTCGGGATCGGTGTCTTTCAATTGAACAGGATTTTCTTACTATACTGTACTACAATACTACTACTATATTTATTCAAGTTACATACGCTTTATATAGGTGCTGGCTCTCGGAAGGTTCCCATGGGAGATTAGCCTGATAAGGGGTGATTTTAGTGCCAAATGTAGGAATGTCCGGTCAATGTCTAGAATTCGGACTTAGACCAAGACTATCAGATCAGAGCATGTGCACTAACCGTGGGAAAAGGGATTATCTTAAAAAGGGGAAATACCGTTAAATTCCAATGGGAAGTTCCGAGCACCACACTTTTATAAATATCGTAATCTACAAAAGTGTACTTATGATGTAGACGTAGGGGAAACTACAAATGACTACACATATATAATAATTCATGTTAACTGGCATGACTACAAATAAACTAGTGAATTTACTAGAATCGCTTCGTAACATTCCCCCCGCCTTTGTCTGGCACATCACCCGATGTGCAAAAATTTATCAAAAATGTGATTATATAAGAGCTTGACACGCGCGCCTTAAAAAAACTAGAAAAATATCTAAAAATACTACAAAACTATTCCGGTAGACGCGTGTAAGGTAAAATATGTCTGAAAACTTAATCTTCGTTTCCATCTACTAGGCGCGTGATCATTTTTTGGCATAATTGTGGCAATGTCCTACTGGACATTAAATCCAAAAACAATACCGGCGGTATGCACAAACGATGCGCGATCGCAATATAACCATGGCGCCGTAATTGAAATAACATTTGGAGATAGAGATACATAAATCTCCATATCCCTCTATTTCCCTCGTATGTGTCGCCATAAGCAAGAATGGGGTCCAATATAAGTTTTCTAAGGAATGTTTGTTTAACATACAATCTACCAGCTAAATCTATTAGAGCAGCGACGTCGTGGACTTCACAAGAGAGTTCAATGGTGTATTCGTTGTTGATTACGTCATCAACTAGTTCAAGCAATAAATCCAATGTCTGCCAATTGGTGTAACTGTAGATAATGAACTGAAATGAAGATTCAGGTCTTTGGTTCCTTTCTTCTAGAAACGTCGCAAATGCCCCACTTACAGATGCCGGGTTTATTGCCGTTCTTTCACTCACTTGTCTTACAAACGTTATGTCTGCGAGAGCGATCGTGATGACGGTTTGTTCTTCCATTGGAGCGTTTTGACCGTTGGTCTGTATACCCTTGTATTTTAGCGGTAGGCCGCGTGGTAGCAATGGGTTGTATAGGCTGAAGGACCACACTTGACTCTGCACGCTTGTGTTTTCTGTGACACACTGTTGTGACAATAATAATCACAAAATTCAGCAATGTCACAGAAGATACTGTATAGAGTAAAATCTGATCTGCGTAGGTCAATGTTTCTTCTTTAATCTTGTCAATATCCTTTCTTGTACGCTTCAGTTCGTTAGTCAGTTTTTCGTCATAAAAACTGTAAAATTTGTCTAAGTTTTCAATGATGGTCTTGTTGATCGTTACAGGTTGTGGAATCTTTAAGGAATCATGATGTAGGTTTAGTGTGTCCTTATCCACAAAGTTCCATGGAATATATTGTAGAGTTTCTTTGGTAAAAATAGGTAATGATATTCCCATAGATTTAGGACATTTTGTTAGGCCAGACTTCATGCCTTTGAACGTGACGTTGCAAGGAAACTCGTAGATGGACAGAGGCGTGACAGCTAAATGTCCGGTATTGGTTTTCAGTGTTCCATGGGAAGTACTTAAGTAGAATCGTCCACCAAGAGGAATCATCGAATGTAATCCATCACATGAACTTGAAAGAAGGTGGTAACGAGGGAATGACAACTTAATTTCTGAATTCCAAGGATAGCCAAGCCAAGAAAAATTTTGCTCTGTTTGTAAAATATTGGTTGGACACAAATAACCATTTGGGTTTTGGAAACATTTATCAAGGTCATTGATAGTCACAATATATTTCGAGTACGAACACGAAATAACGGCTAAGTTTGTCTTTTGCACTGGTCCTGTGTAACAAGAGTTAGAAATATTAAATTTTATAGGTGTTAAACGTTCTATTGTACATAGTGAGTTCTGGTTTTTATTTCTGGGATAATGGTGAGTAAATTAATATTGACACTATCTTTTTCATGTTCGACGTCAATCATTGGCTGACCCAAAACAGGAAGACCTTGTTTAAATGCTTCCACAGTTAATTTGAGTGAATCGTCGCTATTGAGTCTAGGAAGGAGTTGCGAAGTTATAAAACTTGGTAAATCGGATTTACTAATCAAACTTTTTTTATTCAGTTTTGTAAGAAGGTTCATAATGTCCTGAATTTCGAAAAACCGTAATATCGTAGAAAAAGTTCTAGTCAACTCTGTTGAAAATTTAGAAAGAAATTCCATCAGTAATTGTTGATCACAATGAACTCCGTTGGAAAACTTCCTTATTTCTTGTTCCCAAACTTTGAAAGTTTTATCGATCAGTTTCATAGCACGTCCTAATTGTTGGAGTTTTGAATTCATATTGTCTTGTATCTTAAAACATATGTTATTTTACCATTCAAAATGTGAACAAGATGTTGAGTTATTGCCATTGCTGATGTCATCTCTCTTAAGATTTTGGACATGATTCGCTTCACATTTCTTACTAGAAATTGCCTCATAAATCAGTCTTGGAACACCCATCATGCCGCTATAGCAAACCCAAGCTGTTCGCTTTTCTCTTCTATGTTTTTCTTTTAGCCAATGTTTTTGTTCACGAGTAATTGTTTTACAGTTTTTGTATGCCCAATGCTTACAAGCTTTAACTGAATTTCGATAAATTGTTGGACAAGTCATAGTGGATCGTAAGCCAGTTTCGTAATTATACAGACGAACGAGATAGGTTGAACATTCGATTAAGGACGAGAGTCCTGATAATGAAAGCAATCTTTTGGCTGATATTTGTGTATTCCTAACAGATAATAGCAATTGTTCGAAAAAGGTTGCTTTGATTGCTGAACAGGAATGATTCGACATTCGTTTAACATTTCCAGTAGCTACTAGTGGCAAATGAGTAGTTACATGAAGAATCCGAGTATCTTCATAGAAAGTTAATGGACGGGCCGTGTGACTTATTAAAAGAGACGACGGGTAGAAAGTAATCTTTTCTGTCAAGGAGCCGAATTGTTGATTTACGCCAAATTGAAAACAATATGAAAAGGTATACAAGAACACGAAGTAGCTTGGTTTGACTATCATGTTATTCAGTGTTGTCACTCTTTGCCTAGCAGAAAATAAAGATAACTTAGTGATCTCAGACTAAACATATTTAATTTCCAAACAATTATTGTCTCTTCTTAAGAACTATCGCCGTAGCTTTTCAGTCTCTCCTCTACAAACTTAGGAAGTGTAAGAACTGTGCAATAATTAGAACAACTAAAATGGCCGAAAACATTGCTGAAATGCCAAACGAAGATCCCATGGAAATGGAACTAATGATTGACTTGAGTAAGTATTTGAGTAAGTCACTGATCTTGATATACTGTTGAGCACTTTTTGTTTTCTGATGTTTTATCTAACTAAGTTATACATATATATTTTATAGAATGTGGTCTGTGCAATGAGCAGAAAACTGGGGAGAAAGGTACTCCCAAATATATAACGTTGTGTCCGTGTGGACACACGTTTCACCGGTCTTGTGCCGATGGGCATGAACTGCAGAGAACAAACTTTAAATGTCCAAGTCCTGTTTGTGCGTAAGTAGTTACACATTCAAATGTTCATTTCTTAGCTAAACTTGTGGTAGGAAAATAACTATATATTTTTTTTTAGATATCGGCACGAAATAGTACGTGTGCTTTTTATTGAAGGTAGATACAAGAAAAAAATTAATGATCAGGTAAGATATTGTTTGGTACTTGTTCCTAAAATGGTTGATATTGGTATGAAACAGTAGAACTCTAAAGACAAAACAAGTCAAAGGTGAAAGTGGTTGCCGCTAGATAACGTGGGAAATTCGTTTGACGAATCAGTTACCCTTTTGGAAATTATGAATTAATCGCTTGTCTAGAATGTTTTTTGTCGGTTCCCAAGTTTCTGAATGATCAGCCCATAACACTAAGTATTCAATTTTTCTACCTTGCTTTCTTTTACTTAACAGTTTTATAGCTTGAAAATAGAATGATCATCACTATTGTTTTGCATTTCCGATGTTGGTACATTCGAAGTGCTAGGTTCTTTTGCTTTCGCTGTAGTGCTAGCTTTGTTTTCTCCACTTGCTCCATTGGGCCTAACATCTGATTTCTTTTTGGGCATTTTAGAATCAGTGCTTTTCTTGTTTGAAAATTCTTTAGTTTGCTGTGATTTTCCTTCTTTTGTTTTGGTTTTTTCACTTTCTTGTTTTGGCGTTTCCGTGTCGTTTTGGTTTTCCGTATTTTCAAAACTATCATCAGGAATGTCTGAAAAATCTAGACCAAAACCTTCAGCAATGCTCTCGTCTGGAGGCAAAATTGGTCTTTCATCTGGGTCGAAACACTTTTTCATTCTGTTTATATGAACAGCAAACTTTGCTTTTCTGTTGTTCATATCCCTAACATAGTAGTTTACTTCATTAAATCTCTCCACAATTCTAAATGGTCCATGCCACATGTGCAGCAATTTCTTTGCCAATCTTTTCTTTGTTGCAGGAGTGTAAACCCAAACTTTTTCCCCTACTTGAAATTCACGATGTTTACTTTTCTTATCATAGTAGAACTTTGCTTTTTGATGTGCGCGTTGATTATTTTCTATAGCAATTTTACGTGCTTGCTCGACATTTTCAACAACTCGTCTTCTGTGTTCTTCTACTGATGTGGACAATTTTGAACTATCCAAACTTAGATATTTACTGTTTACGCAAAGATGCGGTTCAAAACCAAAAAGTAAATAGTGAGGGCTCTCATTAGAGCTCTCATGTAGGCTTGTTCTATAGGCATGTAGGACAGCTGGAATATACTCGTCCCAATCTGTGTGAGAACTATTAACATACATTGATAAACTTTGTATCAACGTGCCATTGAACTTTTCAACTAGACCGTCTGTCTGTGGGTGATAGCTCGAGGTATTCAATTTATGAATTTGAAATATCCGACAAATTTCTTTGATTAATTTGCTCATGAAATTTTTTCCTCGATCTGTTAATAATTTCCTCGGAGCAGAGTATCGGAATATTATTTCACGCACAAAAATGTCTGCTATTGTTGCAGCTTCCATGTCAGGCATCGCAAAGGCTTCTGGGAATTTTGTTAGGTAATCAGATATGACAAGTATATACATGTTCCCTTTTTTGCTCTTAGGAAGTGGACCAATTATGTCCATTGCACATTTTTCCCAAGGCGTAGTCACAGGTTCCGAAAGACACATTGGTTCTCTTAGATGGCTTTTAGGGCTTTTACGCATAGAGCAATCTACGCACGATTTGCACCAATGTTCAGTATCTTTAAACATGCCAGACCACCAGTAATACTGACGTAATTTTCCAAAAGTTTTTCCGATTCCAAAATGAGCACCCGTTATGTGATCATGAACATTTGAAAGTAATTCATATTTCAGACATTCCGGAACGACTAACTGTGAAATTGTTTCTTTACTTCTGTGTTTACTTTTGCGGTCTAAGTGGTATAAAAGTTTATCCTCTCCTATGTAAAAACAATCGGCAGATAATAACAATTCTCTAGCTAATTTGTTATCACTAGGTAATTCGCCGGTTTCTAAGTAAACAATAATGTCTGAAAGTTTACGATCTTTCCTTTGTTGCTCATAAATTTTATCAGCTTCTGGGGCTTTTTCTATGGCATAGAGTTCGCACTTTTCATATGCGCGTCTACTAAGAGAATCAGCAGCCAGGTTTTGTTTGGCATTCCGATAGACAATATCAAAATCATATTGTTGAATTAACATTGACCAGCGTGCTAAACGTCCTACCGGATCTTTTATAGACATAAGCCATTTTAGTGCGTTGTGATCAGTATGAACTGTGAATTTGTTTCCACTCAGGTACGGTGAATATTTCTTTATTCCCTCGATTACCGCAATGCATTCTCTTTCAGTAGTTGTATAATTTGTTTCACACTTGTTTAGTGCGCGACCATTATACGCGATTACAGCCTCTTTTCCATCATCACTGAACTGTGATAAAGTCATTCCTACGCCAGTTGAAGATGCATCCGTTATCAAATGAAATGTTTTAGAAAAGTCTGGAAATACTAAAACCGGTGCTGAAACAAGTTCGCTCTTAAGTTTCTTGAATGCCTCTTGGCAATCATCGGTCCATTTGAATTTTACATGCTTTCTTGTCAAATTGTTCAAAGGTTCTGCAATAACATGAAAATTCTTGATAAACTTCCTGTAATAGTTGCATAAGCCTAAGAAACCTCTCAATTCCTTGATATTAGTAGGAATTGGGAATTCTGTAACTGCTTTAATCTTACTAGGACATGGTTTAATTCCGTCTGGTGTTACAATATGACCAAGATATTTCAATTCTTGTTTGGCAAGCACACACTTCTTTGGATTCAGTTTCAGATTAGCATCTCGCATTCTAACAAACACTTCTTCAAGATGCCTGAGGTGATCTTCTGGAGTCTTAGAAAATATAATAATATCGTCAATATGAATTAACGCACTCTTATATTCCAATCCTCTGAGAATATGTTCCATAAGTCTCTGAAATGTAGCGGGCGAATTGCACAATCCAAACGGCAAAACTTTAAACTGATAAAGTCCATTGTTGGTTACAAAAGCTGTCTTTTCACGAGAAGATTGTTCTACCTCTATTTGCCAATAGCCACTCTTCATGTCAAGACTTGTAAAATATTGACTACCAGACAAACTATCAAGTACATCCGATATCACAGGGATGGGATAAGAGTCTTTCTTTGAAACAAAATTCAGTTTCCGAAAATCAACACAAAATCTCATTGTTCCATCCGCCTTTTTCGCCAAAACAACGGGCGAGGCCCAAGGAGATATTGAAGGCTCTATGACGTCATGTTCGAGCATTTCTGTTAGCTGTTTTTCTATTTCTGCACGATTGTCAGGATTTGTCCTATATGGTTTTTGTTTGATAGGAACACTATCTCCCGTATCAATTCTGTGCTGAATAATGGAACTTCTACCAAGGTCTTTAATATTTGATGCAAAACAGTCTTTATACTTAAATAGCAACTGCTTTAGATTCTCTTCGTCTTTTCCAGAAAAAGCGCAATTTAAAATGTCTGGTAATTCCGATGAATTATTCACAGTAGCGTCTGTAGCACTATCATTTTCGCTTTTCTCAGATGGTTCTCCAAGTTCAAAAGTTTGAAATTCATCGTCATTCAATATACTTAAAGAAGCTAGTTTTGTCCCTGGATAAATGCTTACACTCTTAGAATTAGGGTTTATTAACCTTAGGGGAACAATTCGTTCATCATTGATGGTCACGAGCTCGGCGGCACCTACAATACTGAGTTTTTCTGGTAATTCTTTTCTACAAGTTACTAAAGCAACCGAATTCGTCGGGGGAACCCCATCAACTTTTGCAGGCAAAATTGTTTCTGAATGTGCTGGCAATGAAAAAGCATTTTCTGCAAAAACTACAAATCTATTGTTCTCACAAAAATCTAGTTTGTTCTCATTGTGGAAAGCAAATTCTTTTTGTATAATGTTCAGCGAAATAGTTGAATTCGAAAAATCGATATTCGCCTTAAATTCTGAAAGAAAATCTTTACCCAGAATTGCACCATACGACAAATTGTTTATCACATAGAATGGAAAGGAGAAATCATAGCCTTGTAATTTGAAATGCAGCATTATTTTCGCCACAACATCTAGGGATTGTCCATTTACTGTTCTGATTAATGGTAAATCTGTTTGCAGAGTATGAAATTGTTGTTGATCTAATTTGTGAAACACGTTTTGGCTAATAGCGGAAATTGCTGCTCCACTATCAATAAGGAAACTTGTATTTCTTTCGCCAATTTTTCCTTGGACGGATAACGCACGAATATCAATCGGAAAGGTAATTGCATATTTTGAATCTTTACTTGTCACTTCATAATTGTCTAGTTTTGGCTCTTCTTTGTTTTCGTAAATTTGCATAATGTTTACATTGAAATTCTCTTGTTCTTCATTTTTTGTTTGATCATGATTCTTGTTATTTTCAAATACTGATGCATCATTGTCTTCAGCTTTTTTTGTTGTGTCATTTTGTTTCATACTTGTTAAGATTTCTTTTGAGCCTGTTTGAATTTCATGGTTTTCTTCATTCTCATGATTTGAAGTTTCATCTTTCTTGTGATTACATTCACTTCTTTGTAATACCGGTATTAAATGTTTCATGACTTTTTCTTCAAAGATTTCGATATTCTTGGTACTTATGCTTGAAGGCGTCCCCTCAAATGTTTTTCCCAAAAATTCGATTTCTTCAATCATGATGTCATTTATTTCTTGAACTATTTCCTGCGCAGGAATTTTGTTTTCATAGACATCGAGTTGTATTAAATTTTCTTCATTAATTTGTTTTGACACATGTTTTGTTCAATGCTTGAAAGTTTAGAAGTATCATCTGAATTTGCAGTTGTAACGCGTTTCCTTTTGGCTGAAAGCTTAGTTGGTTGTCTTATTTCTCGTCCGTGTTTATGATTCTGATTTGTGGCCCCTATCACGCTAATTCCAGAGTTACCGTTCGAGACAGAGGCCTTTTTTAGTTTCCCTGGGCGGGATATGACCGACTTTGACGTCCAGAACGGATGGCTTGAAAATTCTGGGGAGGGATTCTAGGGTCCCTTTGATATTGATTGCGATTTCCCAGGTTCCTTCGCCTACAATTGTAGTAAGTATGCCCGTAAATATTGCAATTGGTACAAAAAGGACGTCCTTCTACACTTCTCTGTCCCCTGTAAAAATTCCTACGGGGTTGGGGTCGAAAGACTGGGGCTTGGGGGTTAGGCTGACTTCCCATTTGTTTTCTAACCTCCTGTCTGATCATTTCTTGCATGTCTATGTTCTGGTTTTCATGCTGAAAATTAGTCTGTCGTTGACCAATTTGGCTAAAAGTTGGTCTTTCCTCACGAATTGCAGCATTTATTGGTGCTGAATTATTCTGAGAAAACATCAGCCCTTTTAGTTGACCCATGATTTCCTGTGTAATTTGCTTAGTGTCTACGACAGGCGCAACAGCGGAACGTTGAGTTATGCTATCTTTTAGCATGGCGTAATTTTCTGCTTTTTCAAAGGTATCCGGTTCCCTTAAAACAACATATTCTTTGATTTCGTCTTTTAGACCATCGACAAAGTAATGAAGCCACTCCGACTTAGGTAAGTTCAACCTAATACATTGCTGTCGTATGTCCGTTACATAATCAGAAAGCGGCTCGTTTGGCTTTTGTTTCCTTTTACACAGCATTTGTCTGAGGCGCCAATTGGAAGCACTTGATGCAAATTGTTCTTTCATTTTTTCTATAATCTCATGTATCGTTAGGTCGTCTTTGTCTTTCAGTGAGTTGAACCAAGCCAAAGCATTTCCTTTCAAACACAAAGGCAAACCTTGAGCTTGTTTTTCTTCAGTCCAATTACAAAAATGAGCCATTTGTAAAAAACTAGTTATGAACTCTGTCACATCTTCTTTTTGTTCGCCCTTGAAAATAGGTGTGGTAAACATTCCCTTCAAATTCACTGCGTCAAGATATGAATCTTGTATTTGCGCAATCCTTCTTTCTTTTTCTTCGTTTAGCGCCCTTAGACTATCGAATTCATTATCAAAACGGTCCGACATTTCTCTAATTGCCGTTAAAAGACCTGGAGAAGACATGCTTTCAGTCAACGCAACAGCTTGTTCTTGTGATTGTCTATGAAAAGGAGGATCCGCACCCTCACTTAATTCAGGCGTTTCTGTCCGAGAACAACAATTTTCACGTTGATCAGAAAATTCTTCAGTTTCAGTATTTGAAAAACTATCTTCTTCATCAGAAAAATCAGAAAAATCTACTTCATCGCCTATTGAAAGTTCATCGAAATTTTCAGGCAATGGAGGTCTAGGTGGCGGACGTTCTTCAAAAATAACCGTAGGTTGACTAACAGAAGAACTAGAAGATACACTACCGTCTTCGATTCGAGTGGACTGACGTGAAGGAGTCAGTGCCCTTATTCGTTTCAAAATTCCACTGCTAATACGTTTTGAAACTTGAGTTTCTTTACTCAATTTTTCTGTCTTAGAACTTTCGCCAACTTCTTCCCTGGCTGCCTGGCTAGCCAGGGCTTTTGCTTTACTCCTGGTTACCGGCAGCTTGAAAACTTAAAAATATTCTTACATAACAAAGAAAGTACTAATCTGCTTTTTAATTTCTTTACAGAAACTTATTCAAAGAAAATGTGTAAAATGGCTGGCCATCTCAAAAGAGTCCAAGGGAAAGTTGTCAACCCAACATACACCACACTAACCTTCAAAGTTCTGCAATGAAAGTCGCGAGTTCTCCACCAGTGTAACGGGTCGGGATCGGTGTCTTTCAATTGAACAGGATTTTCTTACTATACTGTACTACAATACTACTACTATATTTATTCAAGTTACATACGCTTTATATAGGTGCTGGCTCTCGGAAGGTTCCCATGGGAGATTAGCCTGATAAGGGGTGATTTTAGTGCCAAATGTAGGAATGTCCGGTCAATGTCTAGAATTCGGACTTAGACCAAGACTATCAGATCAGAGCATGTGCACTAACCGTGGGAAAAGGGATTATCTTAAAAAGGGGAAATACCGTTAAATTCCAATGGGAAGTTCCGAGCACCACACTTTTATAAATATCGTAATCTACAAAAGTGTACTTATGATGTAGACGTAGGGGAAACTACAAATGACTACAAATATATAATAATTCATGTTAACTGGCATGACTACAAATAAACTAGTGAATTTACTAGAATCGCTTCGTAACATTATCGTCTTCTCATCGAATAATCCCTCTTTGTTACGCGTTTTTTAAAAGTACCATCATGAGAAAAACAATTTGGACACAGTTGCAGCCCTAAAAGATACCAATCTCCCTTAAATGTATTGAAGATCAAGATCACCCCTAAAAGAGACCAAACCACCGTGATTTTAACCCCTAAAAGATACGACGATCATCCCCGACCAAAAAATATGGGAGTCCCCCCCGGGTTTTTAATGCGCTGTTACAGTGGGAAACATGAGAGATGGACGCCCTAGGCAATGGACCTCCTCGGCTTGGGCGTAATGTTGTGCCCATTTCAGATCACGTGACTTCATTTGAATAATCTTTCTTTGTTTGGAATGCTTCCATATTCATGTATCCTTCGGTGCGTAGCAGAAAAAACAAAGAAAGAATACTCATGGGAATGCCACGTGATCTGGAATGGGAAAACATTACGCCCAAGCCGAGGAGGTCTATTGGCTCCTGGTGCATTCCTGGTCAATTTTTGCAAAAAGGCTGTTTCAAAGGGAGTTCTTGGTGTGTAAAACGCGGTAAACACCCTCAAACGTTTTGGACTCACTGCAAACAATATCGTTTCCCAGGATTATTATCCATGCGCAAATCTGATAGAACATCGGTGAAGTTCAATACATTGCTTTTTAGGTCCGAATAGCGCGCTAGGCCTTACGCCTATGGACGCAAAACCTTGACTGTCAGTGAGAACGTCAATTGAGGCAAGCCTTATAAAAAGCAATCTGCAAATGTGTAGTAACCAAACCAGAAGAAATCAACATAATAACGATCTAAAGCTGGTACTCTAGTAACATTCCGTCGGACGAAGCCTTACCCACTAAAAAAGCACCTGGTCAATGTATAGAATTGTAAAGGGTCACAAAGGTCTGGAAAATAAAAACAAGAAAACAGCAGTGTTGCAATTTGCGTCTGTCAACCCTTTACTCAATTACTGTTACTGCTACTTCTATTCACTGGCTGACACTCAGTACGAGTAAACCGGCGGTCCAACACCCGAGAGCTTAGTTGTAAAGAAAGCATTAAGTTCATTGGGATCGGCCTGGGCTGGATTTAAGTCCCCTATGGATTGTTCTCCAAATCTTTTTTGGTAGCTTTGAAGAACAGACATATCAAATAACGTCTTCTTAGCATGTTTCATGTTTGCTTTAAGAGTGCTCCAGAGAGAACGAAATGCACCCCACGTTTTCTTATCGTTAGAGTCATGCGCTTTGTAGCGTATCTCGTTTCTGAAGTTCGCGAATATCAGGATCCACAATCCATGGGGCAGGGCGGCGTGCTACTTTCACTCGTCTGAGAGTTGCGTGCCTATCGATGCTCTCTGTGATCAAGGAGTTCAGTCGTGAAACGTGAAACCATGTCATCAGGACACCCAACTCCATAAATAACATGTAGAGGTAGAGCTAAGAAGTCCTCTTTATACAAGTCTACATTGAGATTGTTCTCATTCATATATTATTTGACGTGCGGGGCGTAAGGTGCGTCATGTCCGCTATAGAAGGGGGAGAGAGAGTTTCAAATCAAGTGATCAATCAGTGACATAGACGTCTGTGTGCACTTACCATGCACCTTCAGCAGAGCCATTGTAATTCTTGTTATCATATTCTGTACTTCCACCAGCGCCTGTTTTAGTTTTTCCACATCATTATCTTGCACCGCCTAAGTAAAACAAACAACAACATCAACATTTTGTTTTATAAATGCAAAGACAAAATATTGCAATTACAAGCGGCTGAGCAGCGGGTATTGTATTGATGTATTTTATGAGTAAAAGTGAAAAGGTTTGAAATATTTTGTGGTGAAAAATTAGAGTAAAATAACATCATCATTAGAGTAGAAATAACATCATTATCTTGTACCGCCTAAGGGGTCGACCATTTAACTCTTGAGGGGGGGTGGGCTTTTTTGAAAAAAATTTCCTGCACGGCCCGAAGGGCCGAAAAAAATTTCCTGCACAGCAAAATGGTGACTAAAACCCTCTTTTCTTATTGGAAAAAAAATTCTCACCGCATAACAGAGGCATAAAAAAAAATCTTGCACTGACAAAAAAGCCCCCCCCCCCCCCCTCAAAAGTTAAATGGTCGGCCCCTAAGTAAAACAAACAACGAGATCAACATGTTTTATAAATGCAAGGACAAAATATTACAATTACCAACGGATGAGCAGTGGGTATTATATTGATGTATTTTATGAGTAAAAGTGAAAAGGTTTGAAATATTTTGTGGTGAAAAATTAGAGTGCGTTTCTGTTGGGAAAAATCCATGTATTCGAATCCTTCGAATACAAGCCGAGGAAGAATTCAAAGGACTCGGATTTCGAAATTAATCGGACTCGAAATTAATCGGATTTCGCATACATGTCCAATACACACAATCGGAGCCCAATGGACTAAGGGGGTTGTAAAATGGGAAAAATGCATATGATTATGGAAAATGAGATATCTATGGCAACTGTCAACTGTATGTTTACTGATGACACAATACATTAGGACGAGTAAACTTTGGGATCAATTTCACTAGTGTTTTCAATTTTATTTAACAAATAAAACAGTTTCCGTGACTGCACAGGCTTATGCAAACCGAGATGTGGTTGGGAGAATTCGAGAGCAGATCAGTGGAAACACGAGCCGCAGGCGAGTGTTTGCACCTGCTCGAGAATTCTCCAAACCACATCGAGGTTTGAAGTGTGTTGGCCAAGTTTCTTCGTCTATGAAAGAATTTCTCCCGAGCAAGAACTTGCATGTGGCAGCGGAACTGCTTGGAAGAGCGTATTTGAACGCTTTATTTACGGCAAGCATGGAAAAGAATGAAGGAATCCACTTATTTGTACCGTCTGGTCTTGTCAAACATTATACGAGGATCCAGGATTACTTTTTGGAAGCATTTTTTCAAGATCTGCAGAACGAGACTGAACTTGTGACTGTCGAACTGTGAGCCGAACTCAGCTCAGGTAAAAAAGCGAAAACAATATTATTTCACGGATCTCATGCTTTATATGAATTCAATGTATGTCCAAGTAATATTGACTTTATTTAATAAATGATTTTGCCTAAAACATGTTACTTTTTTCCAAAAGCTATTTCAAATTACCGGCCCGAAGCTCGCCAGTGGGCGACGTCACAACTGTGTTTGCACAGGGAAATGCAAACATGGCTCTCGACCAATCAGAGCGCGCGTACTATCTAAATTATTTTATAATTAAGCAATAAAAGTACTTTCTGCGTGCTCTCTGCTTTCTTACAAACACGAGGGGGTTGTTGGGAGAACTGATTAAAACTTGAAAGACATGAGCCGCAGGCGAGTGTCTTTCAAGTTTTATCAGTTCGACCAACATTCCCCGAGTGTTTGTAAGAAACCAGAGAGCACGCAGAAACTATTTTTATTGCTTTTAGAAAATAACATACACACGCGCGACAGCGTTGCGTGACAATCGTGTTTCTCAGGTCTCTTACAAACACGCTTTTTAACCAATCAGAATGCGCACATTCACAATACAACATAGGTGTTATTTTCTAAACATGATTATTATATAAAAGGGCAAAAAATCCTGCGCGCGTGTTGACTACAAAGCCAATGAGATCGAAGCAAATACTTAAATAGCCTGTGTACATCCGCTACTAACCTCCAAGAGGATTAATAGCGTCTGTGAAATATACCGTTACTAATCGCGTTCAGGTCACGCAATGAAAAAGATAATTTGCATAATAAGTTAAGCCAAAAAAGACTAGCCTGTGTACATCCGCTACGAACCTCTTCCCCCTGTAGCAGGCTGAGTGTATGTGAGGAAGAATTTTCAGCCAATCAAATTCGAGAAAATTGGATATCGTGATCGCGAGCCAAATAGGAACGAGTCCCCGAATCCTGGAGAAGGGATTGCGTGACCGGAACACGATTAGTAACGGTATTTCACAGACGCTACTAATCCTCTTGAGGTTAGTAGCGGATGTACACAGGCTAACACTTAAATCAAACTGAACAAATGAGAAGTCATGTTTGTTCGTTCATTCATCAGAACTTGACAGCTTTGAACAAACGCAACGGCCTCACACATGAACTTCCACAAATAAGAAAAACAATGCCCACGCTCTTAGCCAATCAGCATTGAGTATTTTTGCCCTGATTATAAATAAATGTTACCATACCTCCCCAAAGAAACGCAGATTTCGGCCGTCGAACATATAAAATTCTGTTGAATTTCAAACTGTCCTTACCTTCTGGGCTTCAATGATGCTCTGTGAGGAAAAAGATATATATATATATGAGCAAATGCAACACGAAATCCCTACTGCGGTTGAGCGCAAGGAAAATGCCGAACTTGAGATCGTGCCTCGCAGTCCTTGAGAAGTAGCCCGGTTTTGGGATAAGGCCTGTTTCGCAGATTCAACACTCATATATAGCCAAATAATTCATTACAGAAATTAATTAAGTTATAATACTGTAAAGGGATGTCTTTCCGCTAAAGCTGTGAATAAAACTCGTACAGTAAAGTGATACGGTATCATTTCATGACATCCATTTCTCTTATTTTTGTGCTATTATATTTGACTCAGAGTAAATCGCTATTCACTGTTTATTGCTATTGTAATACTCATGTGCCAACCGTAGATTGAATAGTGCCCTTTGTTATGTGAGCCAATCTCTGGTTGGCACATTAATAACAATGGAAACGTCAGCGTGAACAACGCTATTTATATATAATCGGGCAAATTTGGTTTGATTCGGCAAAATATCAGGCGAGTTTGGTCGAGCCGTGGTTCGTATTTTGGCAAGACGCAGTCGAGCCAAAATACCCATGGCGAGACCAAACGAGCTCTGATATTTTGCCTAATCAAACCAAATTTGCCCGATTATTTATTTATCATCCCACCTAATCATCCAAATAAAAAATGTGTCCTCAGCTAAAAATGATTGCGTTTTTGTAAAGACGAACTTCATTTTGCCATCGCGACAGAAAACCATTTTGTGGTTTTTGCCGTCGCGAACTCCAGACGTGATTTATTCTAATTGTTTTACTAAAGAAAATTGATGTTTTACCTATTTTTCAAGTCTTTTACAAGTGAGTTTTAGATGAACTGTTACTGATATTTAATCGCATATCAGGTCAGTGACCCGATACAGTAGAATATCAGGACAGTAGATTTCGTTCCTGATTGGCTGACGAACGCAAGTGGGATGATAAATTATTTCTAAAACTCATACATAATTAATGAGCAAAACACAAAAGAAATCACAACCGTGAACGGCCGCTGTATACCTCGATAAAGTCCCGATATAGAGACTACATACGGGGTACCGTGTTTATATCTATCATACAGACACTCATGTTTAATATATGAGTGTATATCGTAGATATAGACACGGTACCCCGGATGAAGTGTCTATTTCGACACTTCAAAGCGCATTAGGGGTGTACAAGGGTGGATCCTTGCCGACCAGGGATCGGAGCTAGTGCTAGTGCACACTTCTGGTCCCGACCCTACGCCTTCGATGAAATATTCTAGGATTTCATGAACGTTGGTCACCAAAACCGCAACCTTTATCTATGTGGGATGCTTATCCTGTATCTGCGCATGCTTGAAATTCTACGTCACAGTAGCCATACTCTACGATTGTCATTTTTTTTTATGACCAGGTTTTTTTTATTCTTTTTTTCATGGTTGGCTCAAGTACTGGTGTGCACTTTCTGGACCGACCTTACCACTTCGGTAAAATTACTTTGGGATCATGTCATGAACACTGGTCATCCCAACCGCACCCTGTTTCCATGTGGGATGCTTATTCGGTATCTGCGCATGCTTGAAATTCTACATCGCAGTAATTATGAACAGACCTTTTGTCCTAACACAGAAGATATGTCAATTATTAGGAACGCCTCTCTAAATTAACCTATTCGTAATGAAAAGCTCTCATTGTCAATCTTTTGGTTGCCATTTTAAAATAGCTAACAATACAACTTGAAGCCAGTCTACATCAGATTTCTTATATCTCGATATCAATGAAGTAGTTCTTACAAATTTAGTTCCCTTTAGTTCCCTAACTTGGAATTATGAATTATTACTGGCAACCGTAAAATTCGCTGTCGTGTTTTATCGGCAGATAGAAACACTCGGCGAAATCTGCCGATAAAACACTCCAGCTCGTTTTGTAAACATTATACATAAACGACTCACTCGTTCTCGCTATGACGCGAGAACTCGTGAATAAAAACGATATCAACTCTTTCCATGTAATTATCTCAATCTAACGTTGTAATATGGAAACCATATCTAACCTGAGCACTCTTTCCAAATTCTAGTTCCATCTGCACGGCAACAGTAATAAATCCCTCTTCAGTTCTGGTTCCACTAAAGGTACTGATTGGTTTCATATTACTAGAAGATAGCAATGTATGTTTTTAGTAGGATGTAGGTGAAGAGACGCTAGAGCGGTTTTCGTATGACTGTCTTGAGTATTGGTAATTATTATTCAGCACATCGACGCACTGCCCAAATATGGTCATTGGGACGCCAATAGCTTCTTCCGTACATGACATATATCCTGCGATATTAGAAGACGAATTTCGTTTACAAATCTCTTAATAAACATCTAAAATCGAAGTTGTATATTGTTTAACCAATTTCAATCGATAACATTGCTTTAACTCTTTTTGAATCAGCCGATGGAAATGAATGCTTTCTCCGACTTGGTTTGTTGCTATATGCTGTCAAAATGGAGGCTGACACAGGCTCTTTTTAAATACGCAAAAGTAATTTATTCTGGGATTTTGTTGTGCTATCGATGCGTCCCTCGTCGGCTAAGTATCAGACGATATTCTGCGCAATCTCGGAGGATAATTGTTACTTATTATTTAGCCATGCCACTATCACTATCTAATGACGTCATAACGCAAGCCAATAGGTTTGGCCGCCATCTTGGTTTCCATTTCCGAATTGAAAGCCGGTTTTGCGAATATTCTCGTTGAATCTGTTATGATTTTTGCCAAGAGATCATTGCTCAGGATATCTAAACATCAACTATGACTATTTGAATTGAATACAAAAGGAAAATACCAATGGACGTAAGATGAAGTTGAAAAACCGTGTCGCCGTGCACGGCCTCATCGTTGACTTCGTTTAGCTACACTCAGGGACAAAATAGCTGAGACCCCCTAGGCAAATTACGGTTAAAATAAAATAATGCCCTTAAACACCTACAAAATCCCTTTTGCAGAGCCCTTCACCACCTCCCCCCTCCCCCACATCAATGTTGTTTCCAGACCAATCAGTGTCCTCCAACATTGAAGAGGGGGGAAGGGGGTTGAGCATGTTTAAAGTGAGTTTTCACGAATTCTCTATTTTTCGTGTACAGTAAGAAAGAGTCTCAGCTATTTTTGTCCCTGAGTGTAGGTAAGAATTCTTGGTTGCTGAATAATAAAACAATTATATTGAATTCGGTTTTCGCATGATAGTGAGATTTGTCAACGCCTCGAGTTAGTGTTATCCGCCCCAGCTTCGCTTCGGCAGATAACACAAACCTCGGCGTTGCCAAATCTCACTATCATGCTCAACCTCATCCAATAAGTGTTAATTATTTGTATTCCCGGTTTTCATGTGACGTCATCAAAAAGCTAACTTCTAAACCAAGAGACCTACGGAGATGTCCATTCTGTGATGAATATAACTCTATTCAAGGATTTGTCACACGACATTTCGGCACCTTCTGCCAAGTAGTTCTCAAGATATCGCCAAAGCTATTTGTGTCACGCAACACCAGTCACGTATTTTGAACTTGCCGTATTTCACTCGATTTGCACTGTTCGTTCCTTTTTGGCACGTCAGTATGTTATAAAAGTTCATATCTTACCATTCTGATACTATTCTTATAAAAAATAGCATCGTTTTGGAGACCCGGTTTATTGGCCGCCATTATGGAGCCCCTATAGAGTACTCAAGTGTGACGTCATAAATTTGAGAAATCTTTAATTTCCGATTTTAGTCCACGAATAATGAAAGACAAAGTGGAAAGAGAATCGGATGCAAAAAATTAGGCAAATCGGTTGAAACGCGACCAAGATATGGCCACCTGAATACATAGTTTTCTTTAACAAATCACTGTATTTTGGACTGCGTTCAAAACTTTATGAACGCAACCAAAAATACAGTGATTTCTTAAAGAAAATTATATGTATTCAGGGGGCCATATCTCGGTCGCGTTTCAACCGATTTGCCTCAATTTTGGTGTGTAGCATTCATTTATTATGCTCTTTCCAAACCCAAGGACAAATATTGCTAAGTAAGTAAGTACTTTATAGTAAGTAAGTAAGTACTTTATTAACGTCTCAAATCTTCTAGCCGTGCACGAGTGCACTACTAATCGGGGAGACGGTGCACTAGTGCACTAGTATGTATTAGTATTGTGAGTTCTGTGACACTGAGGTTGGGCAACTTCCGACGGTCCTAGTGGTTCTTTAACGTCCCTCTGGTTCCGGTTAGTGTAGTGTATGTGAGAGACGGGGCCTACGGTTTAACGTCCTTATCCGAGAAGACGCGAAGGTCTAACCATTTGCAGATGTTAGAGCAAAGGCAGCACCTTCTCCTCAATTATTAGAAAAAGACCCTGAGTGTTGGCCCGGCCAGAGTTTGAACTCCCAACCTCCCGAACATAAGCCCGGCGCTCTACCACTGCGCTAACCGGTCGTCGCTAAATCGAAAATTTGTTTTTTGTGACGTCATCACTTGACTACTCTATGCTGGGGCTCCAACATCGCGGCTCCATACAATTACTGTACAAAATGGCGCACATATACTTGCTAATATCTCGCTCGGAAAGTGACCAATCGGCCTAAAATTTACCCAGGAAACATAATTTTGTATATTCTTTATAATTCTATTAGGCATCTAGTGTTTAGAAGTTAATTTAGAGAAATACATTTCGTCACGTGACAAGTGAAAACCAAGAATATTCTTGAATCATCCAATGAGTCATCAAAATTTAGAAGACCTGACCTCATCTTATAATACATTGTTTTTTTCCATAGGATATGCCATACTTACTCAATGTGCCGCGGTCTTTGAATGGAAGTCATCGAATTATATGCACAAAGAAAAACAAATGCACGATAAGTCTCACTTCATTGGTTAAGAGACTTAGCAAATGAGTTAAAAGAACATACGTTCTAAAGTACAAACCCGCTGGGATCCAAAAGTTTCCAGTTGTTAAGCGTTAAGCAAGAATGCACCAACACAGGAGGAAGACCTGTAGGTATGGAGATGAAACAAAACATGAGTTTAATTTTTGCAACGATCGTTTGTTATGTCGCTCCGCGATAGGCCGAGAAGGGTCTTGCAATTTAGCTGAATTTTTTGTAAGGAATTTAGCTGCGGCAGCGGCAGCGGCAGCGGCAGCGGCAGCGGCAGCGGCAACGAGCACGACAACTGCAAATAAAGATGCATTGCTTGCACTTCTACTAACTTTGCTTGCACATGCAAATCATAAAGCCATTTAACCTTTTTTTCTGAACTGGGACGAGTAACTGCCAGAGAAACTGGCGAGAAACTTGACGTGGTGGATGGCGATTTTGGTGTTTTTCTTTGTTCGATATGTTTGAGAGTGGATGGCAATTTGCTGTTAACAGGTGCAATGGATAATTCTAAACGGACGGTTGATGTTTATTGAGAAATAGAAATGCGAACGCACGAGTAGTCGAAGTTTAGTGAGACATCGTCGTTCCCGTTGATGTCGTCGCAGCTTAAACTTTTGCAGGCTAGACGACTAATCAAAATAGAATAATTATAATTCAGACAATTTGTAGCGTCCAACTACTTAAACCGCCGCCATGTAATGTATTCGTCGTTTTACTTTCTCTATATTAACGTAACGTAACGATTCACTAGGACATAAACATAAAAATACTTTACAATAAAATTCCTTTGTACAAACTCAAACTGACACTATACTTACAAGACATTGGCGACTTCGACTTATGAACTATACTCTCCATGCTCAACATTCAACGGTTATCTTCTGCCCTATTACCTCTCTCGAGCAATTCAAATTTTCTTCAATACTTTCAACTTTGCATGAATTAAAATATTTGTGGATTTTTTACAATAGATAAAATAAACACTTGGCGGCTTAACAAAATATTCATTATGGGTCTAACATTCCTCCCCCCAAGACTGCTTTGCAGTCTTATATCTCTATATACAGTTCTGAGTGGAAACACCACAGTTCTTCTAGATGCCTGTGTGTACTGTACCACCGCAACAGGGCTCATCGCTGCCTTACATCCTTCTGGATCCGCCAAAGAACGAGGAGTGATATTTCACTGCTCAGCATTCGTCGATTTCTCGATGGCATGAAATATATCTCCTTCTAGCATGCACAGCTTTCTGATGTCTCGCCGTAGCTCTCCTGTAGCTGTCTTGACATCGACTTGGCGAACAATTCCATCACTGTCCGGGAAAGTCCTTTTCACTATCGCCTTCAGCCACTGGCCTTTCGGGATACCTTTGTCCACGACAAGTACTAGGTCGCCAGCCTTCAGACTAGGTTTTTCATGAAACCACTTCTGCGTTTGCTGTAGAGTCGGGAGATATTCTCGTGTCCAACGCTTCCAGAATTCCTCTCCAAGACACTTGACCTGCTTCCACCTTAGTCTGTAATCGTGATCATGATCATCTCCAAGTGGAAGTCTCGGATTTCCTCTCAGCAGAAGAATGTGATTAGGTGTGAGTGCCTCCAGGTCATTGATATCACTTGATACTCGGGTGATTGGTCGATCGTTCAAAATGCGTTCCACCTCGACTAGGGAAGTTGTAAGCATCTCGGTGCTAACTAGACGCTCACCAAGCATAGATCGTAGAATCCTCTTCAGTGACCTAATGAGACGCTCCCAGACACCACCTTGGTGACTTGCTGCGGGGGGGATTAAAAACCCAAGTGATTCTTCTCTGCAAAAGATCTGCGCGTATTCGCTCTTGGTCTAAAGCTCTCAAAGCTTGTAGAACTTCTCGTTCTGCTCCTCGTAGATTGGTGCCATTATCGCTATAGAGAATAGATGGTGGTCCACGTCTCCCAATAAATCTGATCAGAGCATTCAGGAAACTGTCTGTTGACAAATCTTCCGCTAGCTCGATATGTACCGCTCTATATCGCAAACACGTGAAAATGCAACCGTAGGTCTTCTTTGTAGAACTATGCGCTCTTGTACTTCGTCCCGTTTTTACGATCATTGGACCAAAATAATCTATTCCAACTGCTGCAAACGGATATATCAATCTTTCTTCATCTGAAGAACATCTGACGGCTGGTAACGGTGCAGTAACTTGCTCTCCTACACGCGCATTTTCTCGTTGACACACATGGCACTTCCTGAGAACTCTTCTAACAGACGACACTCCCTTCACGATCCAATACTTCTCTCTGGTCAGGGCCAATACTTGATGTGTACCAACATGCCCATTAGATTCGCGGTAATGGCGAACTAACATCTCCGTCACTAAATGTCTTCCTGGGAGGATAGATGGATGTTTCATGTCGTGACAAAGCTCGGACCTCTGTAGGCGTCCTCCCACCTTGAGAATCCCTTCTTCGTCATAAGGCTTGAGTGAAGAAAACCGTCCATGTTTTCTAGACTTGTTGGATGCTCGTTCTACTTCGTCCGGAAAAGAAGAACATTGAACCTGCTTCACGATCTGCTTCTCGGCCTTCTCTAGGTCTTCAACTGACAAAAACTTCATTTCCTTGCTTGTGCTTCCTCTTTTGAATCTCTTCCATACATTCGCGATTCTGATCAACCAAGCTACTGTCTTCACTAACGAGCTCCATGAAGAATAACGGCGGAAAAGGTTATCCCAAAAGTGATCATCTTCAGTTGCCACAGCGCATATCGTCACTTTCTCCTTCTTCACTCCCTCGTCGTCATCACTTAATTCTGTTACCATATTGTCAGGCTGTTCTGGCCAACTTCTCTCATCACTCCACAAAAATGCAGGTCCTTTCTTCCACACGTTAATCTTTTCTGACTCCGATGTTGCTAATCCTCTTGAAGCAAAGTCAGCTGGGTTGTTGTCAGACTTCACATGACGCCATTGTGATGGTTCTGATCGTTCTCGAATAGTCGCTACTCGGTTTGCCACGAAAGTGAGAAATCTCTTAGACTCATTTCTTCTGTAGCCTAGAACAATGGTACTGTCTGTCCAATAGATGATCCTGTCAATCTGCAAGCGGCCATTGAGTTCCTTCTCGATCATGTCGTTCATAACTGTCGCTAGCGTCGCGGCAGTCAACTCCAACTTAGGCACTGTCATTGCGCTTCCAAGGGGCTTGACTCTTGACTTCCCTTTCACAAATGCGCAGTGGATTTCTCCATTTTGCTTAACAAATCGCAGGTAAGATACGACGCCATATCCATCATTCTGAGAGGCGTCGGCAAAATGGTGCAACTCTGTTGTAACAACGTCACTAAAGTGGGGTGGACAATAACAGCGTGGAATAGAGAAGCTCAAATTCTGCAACCCTTCTCTCCACATATTCCATCTGCATAGTATCTCTGGCGGAAGCACATCGTTCCAGTCGTACTTCATCTTGCACAACTCTTGGTTGAGTTGTCGACCAGGAAGAACGAGAGGACTAGCAAATCCAATAGGATCATAGACGCTAGCTACAGAAGCCAGAACACCCTTCCTTGTCTCTGGGAAATTCTTCTTATTTACCACCAACTCAAATGTGTCTTCCTCGATATTCCATTGTATTCCCAGCGCCTTGTCGCTTGGTAGGCCCTCGGAATGAATACTCAACTCCTTGACACTCGGCGCGAGTTCTGGTAATGGGAAGGCTTCCATCACGTCTCTGCTGTTGGAAAGCCATTTCGTTAGAGTGAAACCTCCCTTGAGCAGAAGTTGGTGGAGTTGCTTTGATACCTGTATCGCTTCTTCAGGACTTTCAAAAGACTTCAACAAATCGTCTACGTAAAAATCTCTATATACTGCATCAACAACCTGAGCGGGAAAGTCATTGCTGTTATCTTGTGCAGTCTTGCGCAGAGCGAAACTCGCAACACTAGGGGATGAGGTAGCACCGAAAATGTGCACAATCATCTGGTGAACTTTAGGATTTCGCGATATATTTCCATCTGGCCACCAAAGATAACACAAAGCTCCACGATCTTCGGGCGCGACATACACTTGGTGAAACATACGTTTTATATCTGCCGCAACAGCAACATTACTGACTCGAAACCTCATGATGACTCCGAGAAGTTTGCTTGTGTTGTCTGGTCCGCTCAGTAGCTGGTCATTCAGGGATACGCCGTAACTCTTGGCTGCACAGTCGAATACCACACGCGGATCTGGCTTCTTAGCTTGCCATACAGCATGATGGGGCAAAAACCACAGGCGTTCCTTGCGTTTTAGTTCAGCGAGTTCTTGGTCTGGTACTAGCCTCGAAGAACCTTCTTCTTGGTACTTGGCCAGCACATCGTTATACTTCTTTCCGAAATCAGGATCCCTCTCGATTTTTTTCTTCAATGAAAGAAGTCTCCTCTCAGCCACTCCTAGACTGTCTGGTAAACTCGGCGGATCGTGACGAAAAGGTAACTTGATTTGATAGTGACCATCAACGAGAACTGCTGAATTCTTCATAATCTTATCCGCTCGAATATCTTCAATCGACCAACCAATCTCGTAGTCATGTGACCTTGAATTCAATTGAATGTTATTAAAATTATTCAACGATCTACTGCACTCCTCATCATACTGACATCTTGTAAAATGGGTATTAGAAATATTCTGAGAATACTCGTTCATTGGACCGAACACCGTCCACCCAAGAGGAGTTTTAGCTGCATATGGTTGACCGATTTGACCCACCCTTTTCTCCAAGTCGTCTTCAATTATATCGGGTCTGTCATTTCCAATCAGAATTTTTACCTCTAGCGCTTTACAAACGTCAGGTAAACAAATACCCTCTAGATGAGACCATTTTTCAATGTCACACTTTGTTGCAAGATGTTTCTCTGAAACTGGAATGTTCTTTGTTGTCAAAACACGATCTAGATTAAACGCACAACTTCCATCGACATTCTCTATCCGTAGTGAAACTTCTGAACCCAAAATTTGTTCTTTTCCATTAACAGTACTCATTGTATACTTCGCCGGAGTGCATTCCAAATCTAGCTCTTCAGCCAGACTGTTCACACACAAACTTGTATCCGAACCATTGTCCAGAAAAGCATACGTATTTGCTACCTTACCATTCAACGCGTTGCATACTATTACAGGTACTATCTTGAAACAGACTCTCGACCTCGCCACCTCTATTGCTCCAACAGAAGAGGTTTCACCTGCATTCGAATTTGTTATGGGTGGTCTACTTGATTCCTGACGACTTCCAGACCTTGACGGCGCTTGACTACTCCCCGCAGTCTCTTCTTCTGTACCATGTTCGGCCTGGCCGCCTCTTCTCCAATCATCTTCCTGTGACCGGTGAAGAAGCGTATGGTGCGGCATTCCGCAACCATCTTGTTTGCAAAAGAACTCCCTCCTGCAAGAATCTCTAAAATGATCGTCACCCAAACAACGTATACACAGTTTATTATCTCTGACGACCCTTAATCGCTCTTTCAAAGGTGAATTTCTGAATTTTCTGCAACGCCAAATCGGATGCAATTCTGTACACTTTTGACACTTTCGCTTGTCTCGGTTATCATTTGTTTTGGAATCCTGTGACTCCTTCTGAGTTGCCAAAGTAGTCACCTTACCGACCGCTTTTGACTGCTGCTGAGCTCCCGTTTTTTGTTGCTGACCGCTGCCTGAAAATGATGCTGTCAGTTTCAATTCTTTGCCAAAACGATTGTTTGTACGCTCTCCTATCTTGCGTATAAACGAAACAAAGTCTGAGTACTCAACATAACCTTTACTCAAAATGATATCCCCCGCTTTATCCGCCCACTTTCGCTTTTGTGATTCTTCGGGCAATTTCTTCATCAGTAATATGATTGTTTCTTCATTGTCCAAACGTCGGTAATAACCCTCTCCCATGTTTTTTAAAATTCTACCCGTATCTTCAAGTTTCCTTGCGAACTCTAGAAGCGAGTTTCCGTCAGCCTTTCTGAGATGCATATCTTGTAATCGTTTAATACAAGCATCAGTTACCATAAAATTCTGTCCAAAATTTCGCCTTAGAATTAACCATGCTTCAGCGTATTTTGAGCCAGATGGCAAGGTTGCACAACCTCGAATTGCTTCCCTAGCTTTTCCTGTACACTGCGCCATTAAATAAGTAAATCGCTGAGAATCATCCTTGACTTGTTTCTCTACAGTTTCGCGGAAATTTGTCTCAAAAGATGCAAAATCTAGGGAGTCTCCACTGAATTTCATAGGCTCTATTCTAGGCAAAGACGGTCCTTGGCGAATTGCATCAGCTATTTCGACCCAAACCTCTGTCGAACCGAAAACCTTTCCTTGATTTTCGACCTCCGCGGACGAATGTTCAACTTCCGCTTTAGAAAGCATGTTCTCTTTACAAATAACTGACTTCTCAGAAATATGCACCTTGGGATTAAATCTAGGCATTTCCGGGTTCTGAAGCGTCATAACATCCGGTTTAAACTTTATCATATCCGGTTCCTCAGACTTCATAACGTCAGGTTTAAATTTAATTGCATCCGGTTCCTCAGATTTCATAACATCCGGTTCAAACTTCATAACATCCGGTTTATACTTCATAACATCCGGTTTAAACTTCATAACATCCGGTTCATCGGACTTCAAAACATCCGATTTAAACTTCATAACATCCGGTTGATCGGACTTCATAACATCCGGTCTAAACTTCATAACATCCGGTTCCTCAGAAAACTCATTTTGATTACGAACCTCCGATTTCTCTACGCCCGAAACAATCGGCCGTCTATCAATTGATTTAGAGGTATCCTGTCGGCCTACCATCGGAGTTCGACTAGTACGAGAAACGGGCTTATCATCTAAATAAATGTAATGGTCTGACCTTATACTTCCTTGCGACGCATTTTCCTCAAACATCAAATCAACTTGTGCCTTACGTAGGGTAGATTCAGCTTCTAACCGTTCAAGGTTCCGTCCAAATTCAGCTTGTCTATCCCTTCGTCGCCCCTCTTCTTCCGCTTCTTCTAGTTCGAAAATGCGTTGCATCCTATGTTTCTCCTCTAGTTCCCGCAAATCAATTCTGGCCCTTTCCAGCTGCTTCCGTGCCTTACGAGAACTGCTACTTCTGGAAGAACTCTTCGAAGAACTCTGCTTTGTTGAACTCTTAGTAGCCCTTTCCGCTCTTCCGGCACTTGATTTTTCCGCCTTACGACGCTCCAAGCGCTGCTCCATTGTCCATTTTAAATCCTCTGACTCTCATAGACTGAGTCCAACAACTCCCGTCTCTCATCGTCCTTTTCAAGATCCATGCACTTCTCGTGTGCAACCACGAACTTATGAAACGCTTCATTGTACTTATCGACCAGTTCTTCTATGGCTATCCCATCTGAAGTTGCCGAGAACACCTCTTGCAATGCTTTAAATTTCTTCGACAAATCTCCCAAATGTCCAGCACGACTTCTTCTAAGTCTCTTTAAATTCTCCTCATCAATTGCATCCACTCCCGGGATAGGCTCTTCTTCTTCAACATTTCCAGGAGCTTCAGTATCTGTCCCGGCTTCCCCGGTAGACATAATGTCTTTGAATAATGTAGCGTCCAACTACTTAAACCGCCGCCATGTAATGTATTCGTCGTTTTATTTTCTCTATATTAACGTAACGTAACGATTCACTAGGACATAAACATAAAAATACTTTACAATAAAATTCCTTTGTACAAACTCAAACTGACACTATACTTACAAGACATTGGCGACTTCGACTTATGAACTATACTCTCCATGCTCAACATTCAACGGTTATCTTCTGCCCTATTACCTCTCTCGAGCAATTCAAATTTTCTTCAATACTTTCAACTTTGCATGAATTAAAATATTTGTGGATTTTTTACAATAGATAAAATAAACACTTGGCGGCTTAACAAAATATTCATTATGGGTCTAACACAATTAAACATGTAAATAATTAGTAAGGAATGACAGTATAAGTGAGGGGAGCACGAACGCAGAAATGATCCAACGAGCACAAAGAAGAGTCAGTCATCTGAGAAACTGGTTTCCCAACTGAATAGTAAATTTCACCAACCTAAATGCTTTGCAACAGCATTCCAAGGTACAGAAAGGCATTTCGGCAAAACCTGCATCAAAAGAAAGGAATATCTTTAGACGCTTAATGTGTGGCGTTCACTATATGAGATTAGTCAAGCCATGGTCAAGCGGTTTTTGAAGGGGCTCTCGCACGCTTGTCTGACAAATAATTCAAATCGCAATCCATTTCCAACCTCTTGATAATAGATAAAAAAACACTATAGATTTGTATTGCGTCAACAGTTACCACAGTATGCATTGCTACACGACTTCAAAATTCATAGTTGCGATTGGCGATTTTATGCAAGAAAATTGTAATGTCAATTTTCTTGAACCAGAAAGGTAAACATTCGAGGCGGCAGGAAGCCAAAGGATAGCTTAAGGTGGATCGACCCAGTAATTGTGTACCCATGCTAACCAATTTTGAACCTCTCATACAAAAGCAGGTTGATTTCTATCGCGCAGCCAATATAACACACACACTACCCATAGACTGAAATATATGTCAGTACAAAATTTGAGGAGATCGGAGTTAGTATCACGTGACAATTGGGCCACGCCTATTTCCACTCTCACAACAGTTTCAGGCTGTAACGACATTTTTTCGAAAAATGCTCTACGGTACCTCGAGATTGACTGATTGCCTACGTGTAACCGAAGTTTGACTAAATTCTACAAGACCGATCTGAAGATATTTTAGGATTTATAAATTAGGGCTATAATTTATGTAAAATTCAGTGAAGTGAATAAATATGTCAGAGTTTGGTACTTCATGGTTATAAATTGAAGGCTTTTATAGCAAAATCTATTTGTAATTGTTCAAGGAAGGTCATGCTTTTGATAAAAAAATAAATATTATTTTGCGATTTCGAAAAATATAGAAATGTACGTATCAACATAATTCCTCCACGCATCGGTTCAACGCGAAATTTGGGCCTACTTTCACGAAATTTGGTCTGATTTAAAAATTCGTAGTTTTTTTATTTCGCTCCAAAATTTTGGACGACTCCAATCGATCAATGTAAAGTTTGCCTCCAACGTTTCATATCAATTGAAATGTTCTATGGGCATCAACTGTGGACGCAAAGATCAGTAAATATTGAATTTTGAGGTCGCGAGTCAATGTATACAGTGGTAAAAGGTCATGTAACAAACTCGGACTGTAATTTTGGTTATTCCCGGTAAATATGAATGTATTTTTGGTGATTAGAATTTTACTAATTTTTATTTTTTGTTAGGTTGTGCAAAAATTAAGCGTGCGAGTACCCATTCAAACTCCATCTTCTGTGTTTTGGTATCTGTCAGCAGTGTCATTCAAACATCTAAAGCGCCCAAATTTCATAACCCCTGCGACATTGTTTTAGTTGATACGTTTTAGCTAACGGTTTTGAATCGAACTGGATATCGAAAGATAGACCAGAGTGGCAAGAAGCTTTATTGTGATTGAAACTTTAATTAAAACATCCAGAAAGTTAAAATTTGGAGTTCTCGGAATTATGAAGACCACAGTAACTGGGAGTGTCACGCGTGCATGATGGGTAGTGACCGATATGGAAGGTCTCTCGCTCTCAGTCTTTCACCTCTATCAAAAAAGTCAGTTTACCTTCCAGTCTTCCACCTCTATTCAACTCTATCAAAAAGGTCACTTTACCATCAAGTCTTCCACCTCTGTCAAAAAGGTCACTTTACCTTCCAGTCTTCCACCTCTATCAAAATGGCCAGATTACCTAGATAACCTTCCAGTCTTCTACCTCTATCAAAAAGGTCACTTAAATTACCGTCAAGTCTTCACCTCTGTCAAAAAGGTCACTTTACCTTCCAGTCTTCCACTCATTGACAATTGAAAAGGTCAGTTTACCTTCCGCTGAGAAATCAGTGTGAATGTTGCCGAGGGTCAATAGACCACAATAGGTAGTGACATTATAGATAGGTATCTTTTCTCCCCGAGGACTCCGTATTTTTGGGACAGGGGTGCTCGTCGTACCCTTTAGGGGTTAAAATCCAGCCTCTGGTACCTTTTAGGGGGTAAAATTCGAAAACGTGAAATTGTTCCCAGATAGGTTCCTCTTAGAGATCCATTCTAGCAAATCAAGCAGCAATGGTGTCATCAATAACACACTTGTTGGTACCTTTTAGGGGTCAAAATCAACTAAGCTTCGCCCTTTTTGGTACCTTTTAGGGGTAAAATCGAAAGTTCACGACGAGCACCCCTATCCCTAACATAGGGAATCCCCCCTGCTCCCGGGCCTGTACCAAGCTTTCTGATGAATTCCATTGTAAAAGAGGCCATGCTTTAAACTTTACAGGACACGGATCGCGAACCCATACATTAGTAACCTTATATGAAAACGTACCTTTGCGACTCTCTTTTCCCCTTCACACCACACATAGGAATGTGCGATCAAACTCAGGACCACGTCAGCCCGCACCCACTCGCGATGACAACCCAGTTTATCGCAGGACAGTAAGGGTATCTGCAGTGGAACATAGATTCAATCACTGGGTAGAATGCGAAATTTTCTAAAAAGTTTTCCTCTGCACAAAGAAACGCGTAAAGATCAAAGTTTAGACTTAAAAGTATGGCACTGTTGTGAATGATAAATGAGTAGATAATCTACAAACCGAAGACGATTCATCTACTCGTGTTGTTCGGTGCTCTTGTCCCTTTATAGGTGCTCCTGTCTACGCCTAAGGCATCTCTACGCATCACAACTATCCGGAAAAATAGATATTTAACAATTAGACCTCGAGGCCGAATGTGCTATGATGAATAGACCTGAAGGCCGAATGGTCTATTGATTTCATAGCACATTAGGACGAGAGGTCTAATTGTTTTAGTATAAACCAACTAGTTGGTCGGTTTTGGCAATGAATTCCATTATTTTATGTTGAAAAATCAAGCTTTCTTGGGAAAGAAAGGTTTTGATTTCGCCAGGTACGGTCTATCACTAATAGACCATTAGTTGCTCAGCCAATCAGAATGCAGGATTTGTAATAGACCATTAGTTGGTTTATACTAATGTATTTTAGGCAGGGCGAAGAATAGATTGACTACAGACTCATGTCACCCTACAGACCTCGGTGTCTTGTACTGCAGTGATTTAGCCTGCTGCACTCAAGGGTGGATGGAACTAATCTTCATTGAAAATTGGCGATGGAAGTTAAGTAAGTTAAGTTAGTAAGTTAAGTAGTGTTCAACGTTCCCCAGATATACGTTAAATGGAATTAAGTTGAATGAGAGACGGAACCTCGGTTAATAGACCTCTTTACCTTGGGTGTAAGGGCCGCGGAGCATGCGTTCAAGTGGCTAACTACAAGAAATGTATGACAATTTCTGGAAAAGTGGTAGGGCTATATAGGCCCTCCCACTCCGCGGCCCCTGGGACGTAATGTTGTTCCATTTCAGATCACGTAGCATTTATTTGAACAATCTTTCTTTGTTTGGGTTGCGTCCATATTCATATATCCTTCGGTGCGTAGCAGAAAAACAGAAAAAATAATACTCATGGGAAATGGGAGAACATTACGCCTAATTAAGGTAAAGAGGTATATTTTCTCATCCGAAGACGGGAGAAACGACGAATCATTTTTAACCGAAAATGAGCACCCAGGTGTGAAACCCAACTCCAGCAGACAAGAGAAAAATCCTAGTAACGCCCAAGTCAGGTTTCGAAAACACCTGGGTGACAGCGGTGAGACCCAACCGCCGTAACACTGCACCACCCTTGCTCCCCCATATAACGAACTGACCTTGTCTATAACAGATCGCGTCCTCCCCAACTTCAACAACTCGGGAAGCTCCTCACAGACATCCTCCCAAGGGCTAAAATAATCCGGTAGTTTGCGCTGCAAAATGAGAGATTAGGTGAGCTGAATGAGTTTTCCGAGGTTACGTTAGAGCCCGCCTATATCACAGGGAATTTCTGCCGAAACCTGATTTTGCCACGGTATAAGTAATGGCACGTATTCGGGATAACCATGGATAGCCATTAGGCTCGATTCCCAGCCCTTGTTGTGCCTAGTATAGGATAGCAATTGGAAATCCGAATACTTCCAATACTTCTACCAGGTTTTATTTTATCGTGCACTATTTAGCATATATTTACATCCAATTTAAGACAATGGGAAACTCATGTTTTCCATGAATGGGTTTCTGCAGAAATTCACTTTGCATTTGCTCGTCTACCTATTTCTCCTCGTCCAGTTTGTTTCACAAAGGGGGCGTTTACATGGGGTAGGGATGTCTCTCCTAGGAGGAGTAATACTTCTAGAAGGGATATAAATTATCCGCCGTTCACATAAGGAGGGATTACACTTTGGGAAAGAATTACATCAGAATACACAGTTCCAGAAAATTCAGTATATAATTTGGTTAAATATTGACGGATTTATAGGACCTCGCAAATACAGAGTTTTGTATGAGATTTACACCAGAAGCCCCTCTGGCCTCGTTTTGGTGTATTTTGAGAACTTCAGATGGTTATAATCTCGTCCAAGATTTGCTGGTTTCAACTCAACTCCACAAATGCTTTGAAAGTCATCAGGCACTATAGCTTTTAATCTTTTCATGTCAAAATTTCAAATAGCTTTAAAGTTTGAATGCCTCATGCAAATGAGCGGCGGCCATTGTGAAAGCGGTGTAGTTATGGAAACAAAATCAGTTGTCCCTTGTAGAGAGACTCCCTAGCAATACGCCGGGTTCCCCTACCCCTTAGGATATCCTTACCATTATGCCCGGGGCGGGGGGACTCCCATATTTTTTGACCGGGGATGATCGTCGTATCTTTTAGGGGTTAAAATCACGGGGCCTTGGTCTCTTCTAGGGGTGATCTTAATCTTCAATAAAATTAGGGAGATTGGTATCTTTTAGGGCCGAAATATGTGTCCAAATTGTTTTCTCTCATGATGGTGCTTCTAAAAACCGTGTAAGAAAGAGAGACTACTCGATGAGAAGACGATAAATTAGAAACAAACACGGAAATTTCTTGATGGGTATCTTTACCTGTTACCTGTCTCCTTCGTGCCTACTTTGCACGTAAGGCCTCATCTTTTAGGATATCTTTTAGGGTAAGAAATTATTTGAGCCACGCCATGGCCCGCCATGTTTGGTATCTTTTAGGGGTGAAACTGAAAATTTCCGACGATCATCCCCGGTCAAAAAATATGGGAGTCCCCCCCCCCCCCCCCCGGGCCATTATGTCACCTCGAGTGGGAAAAAATTAAAGAAGGGCCAAGCAGAGATATGTCTTCTAGTATAGAAGGAATATCCTTTCCCATGTAAACGGCCCCTAAAGCCCCATTTACACGACAAAGTTTTTTGGCACGGCTCGGATAAAAATAGTTCTGGGACTACCTCGGCACGTAGTCCCGGCACGGATGAAATTTCGGTCGTGCTCTGACAAAACTAAGTACGGCAAAGCCATTTACACAACGCAAATATACCCGAGCCACATCAATAAATTTGGTAACCGTACTACTTTTTATCCGAGCCGTGCCAATAAATTCCTGCTGTTCGATAACTTACAAGAGGTTCCTGTTCTGGTACAAATCCTGTTTTCGGAGAAACACCAAAATCCTGTAGCGTAGCAACCGTATTGGCTAAATCACTCATATCTCTTTTAATCTAGTTCACTGTGAAATAATTGAAACATGGAGAATATCAAATAATGAAGTCGTTTCAACTTCTTTATTTTATGATTAAGGTTACTGAGAACCTTCGCGCACCTCCTCAAAAAAAGTCATTCAACTCCTTAGTTTAACCAAAACATGTCACCTATATATCGTTGGAAAGCTTATAGAACTTACTAGCGGGCTATGGCAAAAAGAAATCATTTTTTAACAAATGTAATTTTTTTAAAGGTTTTATTAAAAATGTGGGTGTGACACTTTCAAGAGCTACCCCTGCAGAAATGCTTGACCTTGACTCCCAAGTAACACATATTGTTTAAATCCTTAAAGGTGTTTCTCAAAAACTGTGTCTGCGTTTTTTTAAATTTTGCTTAGTTCAAAAGTTGTGGGATTTTCAAAAGTTAAGGTCAAATTTTATTAATTTTCACGCTCTAAAAATTTAAATAATTCATAACTTTTGAACTAAACAAAATTTCAAAAAACGCAGACACGGTTTTTGAGAAACACCTTTAAGGGTTAAAACAATGTGTTTCTTGAGAGTCAAGGTCAAGCAGTTCTGCAGCGATAGCTCTTGAAAATGTCACACTCAATTTTTTTATAAAACCTTCAAAAAATTACATTTATTTAAAAGTTACTTCTTTTTGCCATAGACTGCTAGACCATTCTATAAGCTTTTCAACGATATATAGGTTGAAATGTTTTGGTTAAACTAAGGACGAGTATGATTTTTTTCCGAGGACGTGCGCGAAGGTTCTCAGTAACATTAATACAACAACATAATATGCCACGTTACCCGCAAAAACAAAACAGATTAAAAAAAGGAAATGACGAAGAAAGCCTACTGCCATTTTCGATTATTTCTGCGAATTCCACTTTCCATTTTCGAACGGCTTCATTTGCTTGTTATGGCTGGAAATTAGGTTTTGACACCTAGTATAGTCCTTATCGTTAGTTCGAAAAAAGCTCTCCAAGCAGTGAAATCAACCAGAGCTGTACACTGGGTTGATTGATGCAAGCTAATGATAAAAATGTTGTTATTGTGTGGCAATCGCGCAGAATGGTATTGTTATTTTGGACATCATTAACTTCGGCGTATAAATTAACCCTTTGTGCATTTAAAAATCATGGGTACACCCGATGTGACCTGATTGGCTGGCGTTTAACAGTGGCTCCCTAAAATGGGTAGCACTATTTCGAGATACAAGATACAAAGATATAAAGATACAAAGATACGAAGATACAAAGATACAAAGATACAAAGATACAAAGATACGAAGATACAAAGATTCCTTGTATCGGATTTCTCATATGTATTAGTGTTACCCGGGTTTCAGCTTGTATAGTTTCAAGATATAGATGCAGATGCTCATTTTAGCTGATTTGTTTAATTCTGCAATTTAAGTTTGGTTTTATAGTTTTACAGTGACCGCAGATATGGTTTCCATGTCTGTGGCTTGACCTCTAGTACAATTGATGAAGATGATAGTGACGGAGAATCTCTGGTCGAAATGATTGCCTATCTAGAATCTCCATCAAAAGCGGCGTAATTACAATATATTTTCTAAGCTAAAATGAGCATCTGCATCTATATTTTGAAAATATAGAGGCTGAAACCCGGGTAACACTAATACATATGAGAAATCCGATACCTTGTATCTTAGTATTTTCGTATCTTTGTATCTTTGTATCTTTGTATCTTTGAATCTTTGAATCTTCGTATCTTCGTATCTTCGTATCTTTGCATCTTGTATCTCGAAATAATGCTTCCCCCCTAAAGTAATTCACTGAACATAAACATGCAAAATCACCTCAACGCGGCATGTTTGAACTCTACTTGAAATTTAAAGTTAGCTTAGGATTTACTTGCGCGTAAAATTATCTTTAATGGTGTTTTATGGCCACTAATCTAACTAATTTGATGGTGGATATCCCAATTTGCCTTGGACTGTGATCACGCGCTGTTCGAATAATGCAAAGTTCAAGATCTTGCCGAGTTTTGCACATTTTCTTCAAAACACACTCAAATCGCGTCGCGTGCTCATAAAAAAGGAATCTACAGTCTATAGGGTTTCTTTAGATAAGGTCTTGCCGAGTTTTCAATTTTTTCTCAAAACACACTCAAATCTCGTCGCATACTCTTATAAAAAGGCCAATCTATAGTATGTAAGGTTTCTTTAGAGATATTACAACTCGTATTTAGTAAACCAGAAGTCGAGAAATGTAGCAAAACAGCGCTACTTAGATCAGATAAATTTGATGTAAAGCCTTTTTCTGGTGCACTCGGAAAGCTAGTACCGTTCGACTTGAGATTGTTTTGAAAGATTTACTGTCCAAAGCGCAAGGCCTTGTATTGTATTAAAATAACAAGTGGCAAACAACTCACCTCTTTCAAGAATAGTCACTGGTGATGACAGAGAATTCACATACGTTCAAATAAGCTTCACAACTTCGGCGCGAGGAAATTATTAGCGCATGTTTTAAAACCCTTTCCTAATCGAGCAATTTTTAAATGTGGCGGTTCTGATCAGTTCGTGCACGGTGTATATAGGTTACCATAGAAACAGAAAGCTGTCATCCCAAGAGAGTAGAAAGTGGATATGATTTTATCGAATCACAAGTGCATAATTATCTGTAAATCACTTTTTATAGTCGATTTCTCGGTTTTTCATTCGAAGTACTATCCTTTTCTCAACGGAATTTCACGATCAAAGAATCATTTTCAAGCCTTGGCAGCGGCCACAAGAAAACCTCGGTAATTTTTCTTGAATAGTCGCCGCTTTTAAGAAAAAAACTTCCAAAGTTCGCAATCGTCAGTTTCCCATACAAAATTCGTAAAAAGTTGCTCCGTATTCAAAACCCCGAAGTACTATGCTTTTTTCAACCACACATTATGGAAAGCATGTCAAATTGTATATGAAGCAATGCATAATACAACAGCAAGGGTAATTTAGTGTGTGAATTAAAAGCTAATCAGGAGTGGTTTTTTGTCGAGCTACTTGACATGCATTTTGCCGTTTTCTCTGTATTTGAGGCTCCCGCCAACCCGATAATGAGGCAACGCGCGAGTGATTTTAGTCGTTAATATTATGCGCATAACCATATGACCAGCCATTCTTCGCGATAACTAAAAATGAATTTTTTCGCGGTTTGCAAATTAGCGAAAAAATATTCTCTCGACGTTATGTATTATCAAGGGATTTGGTGTAGGTACTTAAGAAGCGGTTTAGGAGGTTTGCGTTCTCTTGGTGTTCGCTTCACTGCCGCACAAATACTTATTCTTTTACTCAAAATTTCGTATTCCAGTGTTTGTTTTTGCTCGATTTAAATAATTTCTGTAATTTTGTGGTGATGATTTACTGCAGGTATGTTTTATGGTCATACATTATTTGTTTCTTTTATTTATTCATGTCTGTTTATCTAATTTTAGGTCCAAGATTCCTGGACCCAGCAACCAATTGAGACGATGACTGTCCTACGGAAATACCAAGTGATTTCCCGTGCTTTATATACGCATGCTTTAGGGACCATCTGTGCCCTTTGAGAAAGTTGTGGGACCATCTGTGCCCTATGAGAACTTAGCGACGATCTGTGCCCTACGAGAACATAAGGGACTATCTATGCCCTAGAATGTTGTGGGACCATCTGTGCCCTAGGAACGTTGTGGGACCATCTGTGCCCTAGGAATGTTGTGGGACCATCTGTGCCCAATGAGAACATAAGGGATCATCTGTGCCCAATGAGAACATAAGGGACCATCTGTGCCCTAGGAATGGGTTGTTGGGACCATCTGTGCCCGGAAGAGCTTTATGGACTATTTTTGCCTTACCTGATCTTTACAGTTTTCGGATTAAAAAAAATTATATAATATATCGATAGTAAATAATTAAACAGTTATACTTTTTAAAACAAAGTTAAAACTCTGTTATTGTTATTATAGATTTTTTTTTCCTTCCTTCTTTTCTTCTGCTTTTCTTTTTTCAGAAGTCTTCAAATCTGAAATGTGGTCAGAGTTTAGAGCAGCCATGCCACCCCACCTACAGCACTCAGTGGACCAAGTGATGATGACAGTTTTGGCCAGCAAATCTGAGGGGACTATTCGCACCTATTTGGGAGGCTTCAATCGGTGGAAGCGCTGGGCCTCTGAAAATGACCTGCGCTATTTTCCAGCTAGCCCCTTCTATGTGGCTTCATATCTTCAATGTATTTTAGAACATTCGCAATCTCCTTCTCCCACTGCTAATGCAGTGTACAGTATAGACTGGGTTCATTCGCTAGGGGGGCTACCAAAAATCTCAGACCATCCTATTATTTCCGCTATGCTTGCGGCTTCCAAGAGGATTCTGGGAAAGCCAAAGAATAGAAAGGAACCGGTCACGGCAGATATGTTACTTGCGTTGGTGGTGAAAGTCAAGGACAAGCCCTCATTATACAATCTTCGAACAGTTGCTATGTGTCTCATAGGATATGCAGGCTTTCTCCGTTTTAGCGAGATTTGCGAAATCAGATGCTGTGATGTTAAGATTTTGCCTTCTTATATATCTATTTTCATAGAATCCTCAAAGACAGACCAACTGCGAGAAGGGGCATGGGTGACGATCTCCCGTACAGACCTACAGACGTGCCCAGTCGCAGCCTTAGAAGGTTACATCAGTGCAGCAGGTGTCGACTTACAGGACGACCTCCCCCTATTCCGTGCCTTAGCAGGGCCGAGATGTTCCAGCAGAGTTCGTGCTCAAGGGATTGGTTACACGCGTGCGAGGGAGCTGATCAAGGAAGCTTTTGAGGGGATCACTGATACTTCAAAGATTAGTTTGCACAGTCTCAGGTCGGGAGGAGCGACAGCTGCAGCTAATAACGGGATTTCGGACAGATTATTCAAGAGGCATGGGAGGTGGTCAAGTGAGAATGCTAAAGACTGTTATGTCAAGGACAATTTAGATTCTCTACTTTCAGTCTCCAGAAACTTGGGGATTTAAAATTAAGGCCGAGCCCGGCAGGCTAAAGAGTGCGATCCATGGGGCTGGGAATTTTCCCCTTTTCGGTGAGCAGTTAAGCGTTGCGGAGCGCTTCGGGGTTTTTCATCCCATGGAATTTCGCTCGCACTCTTTGTTACAGGCTAGGAATAAAAATGAAAGGACGAAATGACTATGGCTTGTAATTTATATGTCTATTTGATACATCTTCAGGAAGATAGAAGTGAAGAAATATGAAATTATTGAAGAAAAGAAGCATGAAATATTTTTTCTATAGTAGTATGTAAAATGTACATACTTTGTACAAAGAAGCTCACCCAGTAGATTTATTTTTTATACCAATAAATCGTGCGGTCACCAGCCGAGCACACGACAAACAATAATGGAGGTGTTTGTATTATTATTTGCGCACGACGCGGGAGGATTTGATTAATTTAGGAGAGAGGGGCAGTTATGCCTGTTTCAAGCATGGCTGCGAATGCATCATGACGCACGGCTTTGAATCATGGTTTAGTCATCGTAACCTTGGGCTAAACCAGTTCATGCATTGAAAATTATTTACGCAGCTCCATCGGGATGTGAAAGCTTATTCACGAAAAGAGAGACAGAAGAAAGAAAACAATATTACTGCATGTGGAACATTATTTACAGTATAGATTGTCATAGATTGTCATAGAGCAGATTTCAACCGATCGGTTGTGTCGCGGCACTTTTCACAGTCATACGAAATCTGCTCTAGTGGTGGGCGCAACGTGACGAAATATTCGACATTTGTTAGGAGCGTTTTAGCTATGCGTATAAAATCTATCCATACCACAGGAAAGGGCACCTTGAATTTAGTATACTTTATATATATTGTTCACAAACCTAGGATGTTCGGTTACGCTGTCGTGCATTTGGATAACGTTTGGTCTTCAAGCGGTATGAAAGATTTTGTAAGTTCGTTCTTTACGAGTATGAATTATCAAAATCGGGACTGCAAAAATGAAAAAAGGCGAAGATCAGTCCCACCGTTTTCGACCATCATCATCGTCATCATTTTTATTCATATTTTGCAGTTATACAATATACACTTAATGACTGCTTCCGAGAAAAATATCAGTTTTGTTTCCCGAGAACCTCGATGTTTCCCGAGACGAAGTCGAGGGAAACATCGAGATTCGAGGGAAACAAAACTGTGTTTCCCGAGGGAGTAGTCATTAAGTGTTTTGTTATATAGCAGAAAATATACTGCAATTTTTTCCCGCTCTCAGACGCGACGCGCGAAAGCAATATTCCCCAACCAGTCAATAATTTTTCCAAATATTGACTGATCGGGGAATATTTGTTTTGTACTTCACCACGTGACCTTGATTTAGCCAATAAGAGGGCGCGCTCGGTTGGAGTGAGCACTCGCTATATAACAATCTTTTAGTTTTTATGCCTTATTGTTTTATAAATAGTTTCTTATATATAAAAAAAATACAAGTAGCAGGTAAGGAAACGCCTAGTGTCTAAATTGACCTAAGTCTCCGAGTCAGGTACTATTGACTTAATGTCTTTATTTATGAGGCCTCCACACTTGACGACACAAAGGCAACACACAGAACGAGCTGTAATAAGCGAGAAAAAGAAAGGGCAAATGCCATGCACGCAAAAAGCTTTTAAAAGCTTTTAGAAAATAACATCTGTTGTATTGTGAATGTGCGCATTCTGATTGGTTAAAAGGCGTGTTTGTAAGAGACCTGAGAAACACGATTGTCACGCAACGCTGTCGCGCGTGTGTATGTTATTTTCTAAAAGCAATAAAAATACTTTCTGCGTGCTCTCTGGTTTCTTACAAACACTCGGGGAATGTTGGTCGAACTGATAAAACTTGAAAGACACTCGCCTTCGGCTCGTATCTTTCAAGTTTTCATCAGTTCTCCCAACATCCCCCTCGTGTTTGTAAGAAAGCAGAGAGCACGCGGAAAGTACTTTTATTGCTTAATTAAAAGGTAATATTTAGACAACACTAGAGCGCGAGAGGGACGGAAGCATGAATATTAGTCAAACTTAGTTAAGGCGTTAAGAGTGTTTTTGTTGAACAAGTTAGAATTAAGTTTTTTTTAGGTCAAGAGGTCAACTTCAGGGTCCATGAATTCGGGAGCAATAATAATTAAAAATTCATAATTTGTGTAATTTTAGCTTTACTGATCAAGATACGTTTTTGCTCCGTTTTCAAAAAGATTCGCGTCCACAGTATTGTTTTCGCCGTTTTCGGCGATCGTTTTCGGCGTTGTAGTGTGGACGATAGCCGTATCCGGAGCAAAAAGTATTCGTTTTCGTTTGAAAACGGCGTAGTGTGGACGGGGTCTTAGAAAAGCGGTGAATGGGAAAACGAGATTTTCCGAGACGGTGAGTGAGGGCTTAAAAATTGGAACCAAAGATTGCTCCGCATACATTCTCTGTAATTTGTCAGAGTACGAGATTGGTTGCGATGTAGCTCTAGAGATTTCGAAAGTTCAAAAGAATTTCGCGAGATTCCGAAAGACCATTCGCCACCCCAAGCTAGCTGAATATTTATAAAAAATATTAAAGGTACGGGAAACAAGCGTTAAAATGATTTTTATAAATAGGAGATATTAAACATGTTGCTGAGTGATCTGAAAACTTTGCTGTAAAAATGGCTGCACAGCACGTTTGTGTTACTCGATTCTAACATGACTCTATATCTAGTATTATTATCGATAGATTCCACAATATATAGTTTAAAACCAATCAACAGCTCTAAAGAAGAACTCACCTGGATACTCGAAAGTGTTGTATTGACAGTAATGTCATGTCTAGGCTTGATATTTTACTTGACTAATGTAGTACGCTTTGCGCCTTCAGTCACCCAACCATGAACACTTGATGAACCATTTATATTACTAAATGCATGATGAATAGGCAAATACAACCAATCTATATCCATTATTTCTGCTTGGTCAGTCAGTCAGTCAGTCAGTCAAACAAACAGGGGGTATTTAAGGGTAGCTGATATTAAGAAGGTTCGTTCTCGTGCAAGCCCCACGGGCACACAACGGAGCTGTTCCTCAAAAAAGCTGTTCCTCACCCCCTTTCGCTGCTGGCTGGCAAATATTTATCGCGGTCTCTTGCTGGCTGGCAAAAATTCATCGCCTTCCGTTCCTGGCAAAAATTTATGCATATCGCCTTTGCTGGGAAACACAAGTTGCTCATGGATGTTGAAAAATGAAATTTTAAGTGACAGCACTTAAAAATGCACTTAGTTATTTGTGCTCGTTTTTAAGGATACCCGATTTTTTTACTATTTCGGGCTTCCTGTGGTAATGTTACTCTCCTGGCTGGGAAATTTTTTTAACACCCAGCTGCTGGCTGGGAAAAATGAGACCCTCCCCTGGCAAAAAGGAACAGCTAAATTTTTGCCAGCAACTTTTAAAACATGTATTTATGTGCTCTACGCGCGTAGAAATGTCCAAATACGCCATTTAAACGCATTTTAACCAGGGGGGCTCGTTGTGTGCCCGTGAAGCCCTTTCATTTATTAACAAATTGCGAAAACCATGAAGAGATAAATGATGTCGCAATGCTTTTACTGCTACACCGGTGACGCAATAAACCCTCTGGCAGTGACCATCCTCAGGTGTCTGTTCGCAGGAACGCTTCGTTGCCAGTGACGCCGTTGGGACCCAACGCAATTCAGCTTTTAAAATATGAGCTGCAAGTTTGGGGAGTCGGTTGCAAACATTTGTTTATTTAGTTATCGAAAGAAGCAGCGCTTCAAGTGTACGTTTTATAGAAAGGCTGTTCTGGAAATTATTTGCCTTGTATAATTTCGGTACTTTTTGAAAACCCCACTCGAGCAAAATATTCCAAATTGAAGTCGTATGATTACCTATAATAAAATCAAACGTAGATTCTTTGTAAGCATTTTATCAAAACCCACGATTTCTGTAAAGGCTGGTTTCCATATAATCGCGCCGATCTCTTCAGTCTCGCCAGTCGCATGAAATAGTGTACACGCGATCCATGCGATTATATAGAGACATTCAAAAGCGTTCGAAAGCGACTGATGCGATCGGAATGTATACCAGAATTCATTGTTTCGAGACCAGCAGTCATCTCGGTCGCGTACACTTTCAAAATGGCGCACAAAACATATTATATGCATTCGGTGACATTATATGGAAACATACGATCGCATCGAATCGCATGAATCTCATGGAACGCGTGTGCACTATTTCATGCGATCGGCGATACTGATGAGACCAAAGAGATAATATGGAAACCAGCCTTTAGTCTCTCGCGTAACTGGTCTTTTGTTTTGGTCACGCAACCTTGGTTACCCTAGTCTGTATGAAATGGGGTGTACGTACACATATTCAATTAAAATGCCCCTTGGGCAATTGTGCAATGCAACGCTTGAAATGCTTGTTGAGCTAAACGATGACGTCCAAAGTGGTCTAAAGCCCAAATCAATGATATATTAAAAATATTTAGAAAATAACACCTATGTTGTATTGTGAATGTGCGCATTCTGATTGGTTAAAAAGCGTGTTTGTAAGAGACCTGAAAACACGATTGTCACGCAACGCTGTCGCGCGTGTGTATGCTATTTTCTAAAAGCAATAAAAATACTTTCTGCATGCTCTCTGGTTTCTTACAAACACTCGGGGAATGTTGGTCGAACTGATAAGACTTGAAAGACACTCGCCTTCGGCTCGTGTCTTTCAAGTTTTGATCAGTTCTCCCAACATCCCCCTCGTGTTTGTAAGAAAGCAGAGAGCACGCGGAAAGTACTTTTATTGCTTAAACAAAAGTCATTTGAAAAACCTATTGCCAATACAACGATTATAATATAATCAAGCTACCTATCAAACCAGGGGCTAATGCTGTCATTTCGTCTTCGTTTGAGCTACGTACCGCCCTGATGAAGGACTGAAAGTAAAGAGTCCGAAACGTGGGCACAAATCTTGTCTGTTTTGTTTTGTCCTTTCTCTCTATTTGTTTAGCTACGTACATGAATAACGTATCGTTTTACTACCGAAATCACTAAACTGTCGGCAGTTTGTTTTGAAATTGTAATAGAATGATCCCCAAGTTATTCTTTTTCTTTTTGTATACCCTGATGATTTTGAAATAGTCAATAACTTTCTATCCATGAATATGTATACTGTTTATGTCTCAAAAAAGAAATTTTCGATTTCATTCAGACCCTAAAATCGAAGAAAAATCACCCGAAAAGTCTCGGGAGGTCAGTTGCTCCCGTAAACTTTCCATTGTTTTTCACCCGAGTTTTTTCGGGTGCCCGAAAAGTTCGGTTTAAACTGACGTAATTCTATAAATACTATAGAATAGAAATAACCACGAAAAGGGAGTAATAACTACTTACTAATGCCTGGTGCACACTAGCGACATAACGTCATAACGACATAAGCGCATAATGATATAAGAACATAACGATGTCTATGTCGTTATGTCGATGTTATGTTGTTATGTCGGATGTTCACACTTGTATATAAGAGCATTCCAACCAAAGAGTTTAAAATGTGTTCATCCAGAGAACCTTTGAGGATTTCAAATGATAATTCACAATTTCTCAATCTGGAAATAACCGACGAGCCAGGCGAAATTATTTTCACTGAAGTGGTTGTTGTCAGTTTTGTATCCGTGATTCATGTTCACTCTCGAGAACTATAAAGTTTTCAAAATCTTCGCTTGTATCCGCTGTTAGTTGCCCCGTATATTTCTGTTACATGTGAGTGAGAAGATTGTCTATGTGATGGAATATAGATTTCTTGAAAATCCATGTAAATCTGTTTGTCAACAATGAATCTCAACACGAAAACACGACTAGACTGCCGAGCGAAGTTCTCTGAAACTTCCCGAAATGTTTCCTTGTATATTACACCCATCATTTCAGTTTCCACTCAATCCAGATGGTAGTTAAGTTTATAGAGGTTTTACAGTTCGGAAAGAAGAAAGGTTTAGCTTCCTCAACCACGACGAATGTTTTCTCTGTTTGAGGTTTGCTTCACTTGTATGAACTCTGACAGAGCCACGCGCGCCCGTTTTGTAAAATGGCGGGAATGCGTATTGCCCACGGGCAATACGGTAAAATTCTGCCCGCTGATTAGCCAAGCGCGGGTACTATCGTTGCCATATAATAATAGACTATTCGAATCAGCAGGGTAGAAAAGAAAACGAGGAAAACGGCCCCCGAAGCCTCGCTTTTATCCAGAAGATGTTGGCGCTTCGCGGAGAACATAACTGGCGGCCATATGTGGTGAGAATGGCGCAATGATATGAGTTTTATTTTCGAGTGGCAAGAACACTATAAAATATTGTTTTTGACACGAGAAGATAAAACTCATACCTTCAAGCCACAGTGTAATTTTCTTTTTATTATATAGACAAACAAAAAAAATTATTCCAAATTGATTTTTAAGCACCTCCTCACAAGTGAGGATATGGAAAATATGTCACTCGGGTCCCGGATGTAGCTTCGTGTGAGATATACGAGATCTGCGTATTTCCGAGCAAAACACTCGTGTTATCATAAAACAAGATCTGGGACCGTATTCGCGATTGCCGGATAGAGCAAGATTATCAAACACTATAAGACTTTATAACAAGGGTTTTTCTCGAGATGTAAATAGAGCCCTTCACGCTCTAATGTAAAGCTTACATGAGTCCTCCATGGTGCTTTTTGCCCACCTCGGTCCGCGGCTCAAAACTCGGTAAGGTTTATTTCATTTCGGTTTCCGCGGAGGCTCGATAGCCTCATTGCATCGTACTTATCGAGCCTTGTGCGAACTCACTGGATTACATAGAAACACCAGGGCTCAGCCCCTAACACCCAGTTCTGTATCATCTTGAATGAAACATGACTCCAAAAGTATGCCATCGAGTAAGCTATGTGGACCATTTTGCCTCAGTCCAGAAAAGGCCACGTGCCGGTCTCTGGAGCTTCATTGTTGAAGGGGAAGCTTTGTTTCTTGAGTGTCATTACGTACACGCTGGAGAAATTTCATCAAATCTGGAACAAAAAGAATAAATTATGAAAAAGAAAATTTTCAATAACAATGGGGTAGGGAGTAGTCGGCCATTATTCTAACTATTACACAGATTACACTATTTGATTGACCTTTTCATGCTAGCTAGTGAGCTTGCATTCATGCCATAATATATATAATCAGTGTGTCTATTTTACTAGAATCAAAAAGATTTGTGATTTTTACATGTTGGCAAGGGGTTTGTGTTAAGCTTACTTACGTTTAAGGGTTTTTGGCACTCTTTTGCAATCTTTTTTGGCACTAGTCGTGCCCAAAGATCTAAGCGAATTATTACCGGGCCGTATGGAACATCGCCTGTGTGCGAAAAAGCCGCTAATTTATACACTTTCGTCTTCTCCTCTGTAATACCTAAAACGTCCCCTAGAATCGGTAAGCATAAAAAAGAAAAAATCGAAAAGCTGGAAAGGGCCACCATACATAATCCTGGCTACGCCCCTGGTTTTTTAACATATTATACATACTTGAAACACCTTCTGGCTTGCTTGGGTCTTTGTTGGCTTGAATGACTACATACCTATAATGTAGAAACTGTCGTATTCATCCGTTGTTTTGTTCTCTTTGTTGCGGGAGTGGGGGAGCGAGGAAGGGAGGGAGGGAGGTGTACTGGTATGCAGTTTGGAAGTAAGGAAGATATCCTGGCAGGCATCAGGTTTGAAGGAAGGATGTTGTACAGGCAGGTGAGAGGGAGGGAGTAAAAGGGTAATAAGGATTACTCACTTGGCCATAATTTGAATGTGCTTGTTCCTGTGGTGGCGAAGGGCATCTACACATGCACTGTATAACTCCGCGAGTGAGTTGTCGTGGCTGCTCATCACTACACACGACAAAAGAGACATTACTTTATATAGCTCTTACAGTCACAAACAAACGAGAAATCATGGTTGATCATAACCTGAAACAGGTGCATAGGAATGCACCTGTGGAATGCACTGGAATGCTCCTGTAGGAATGTTTAAGGAAAATCATAACAGTTTACCAAATTCCCGAACACTTGGCCCTTCTTCCACTGCTACGATAAACTGCCGGTGTTTTGGTGGCATGTAATTTCGCATCTCCTGCAAGAATGACGTCTTCGCTGGAAAAGAATGTGATTCACACAGTCAATTGCAACGGACACGGATACCCCTGTCGCTCTTCTCAGTTGGTCTATTTATCGTCATGAATTTCTATCTGGCTTTCCTCTAATATATCCCCTAGAACAGCCGATCAAAATGGAAACTCTCTTAGGCCTACGGCAAACGCCGTTCCAGAGTCGCACCGTTCCAATACAAAACAATAGAAAATTATTGACTATAAAGTATAATGAAGCGGCATCCTTTGAAAAAGGAAAGGTTTGACAGAAGAAGAGCGGCTGAAGTTCGGCGTTTGCCGTAGGCCTTACTTTTCTAGGCCGTCATAATGGTAGCTAAGTGACTAAGGCTCCTTAAAGGGAGCCTGTCATGATACGCGCATGCTCCAAGAGCGAGCGCTGAATTATCAGCAAAACCAATCTCGTACCCAGAGCCCGTCATCTTTTGGCCAGCGGCAAAGATTCAGGGCTCTGGGGGAATCGATTTTTTTAAAACCCAGATTCTGGGTTTCCGGTTTGATTGTTGTATGAAAGTTCGTTACGTTTTTGACCTACCACGCATGCTCACAAATCGGATTCCCCCAGGCCCCTGAATTTTGCCGCTGGCCAAAAGATGACGGGCTCTGGGTACGAGGTTGCAGCAAAACTAATAAGACCATCCTATCAGATAATTATTTAATAATATGTAAAGCTAAAAACCTTGGTCGGATGGATTGAGAAGTAGCAAGATTATATCCGATTTGTTTTCGAGGCTTTTAGCCTTCGCTGGCCATCGTTACGGGACTATACGTCTTTGATTTGAGAGATGCGCAGAACAGATGCGCAGTTGCGTGACAGGCTCCCTTTAACAAATTAAAGATAAAACAATAATACTTACAAGAGAGGTGCTGAATCCCAAAAAATGCGTCCAAAACTTGAAATGCTGAGGATTGTGCCCCACTGCCACCCATGTACTGATGAAGAAGAATTACCTTTTTCAGTGCAAGCACAAAGGACCAAGGACTGCAAGGACGTTAGGAATGGAGCGAGAATCCCGGTGGGGAATGCCCCTATATTTTAGGGTTTCCTTGAACGTGAATACGCACTGGTGACCCAAAATCTGAGTTAGTATTTCTATTAGCCTATCATATTAAATTCGACAGCTTTTGAGGGTTATTTTAGGACAGAAATATAAGAGAATCTGTTTAGTGTTTTTGAGGGGTAAAATTCAGAGTGAACATTTTAAAAATGGGCATGATTTTTGCACTCACTTGCTTGTTGTCTCTTTGGGATCTCTCCCCTACTAAGACGAGAGGAAGGTGGAACACTCAGATTTCTTAGCCTCCGAGAAATTAGCCCCCTCAAACTCCGTCGGACCTGACAAAAACACTGAACAAAACATAACGTACCTACGCAAAGTTTTTTTGCCACGTCCGGGGAAGGGTGGAGAGATAGATTTGAACCGAAGAAGTCGAGTGATGCGACCGTTGGGAACTCGGCTGGGCGACTCAGGCACAATCTGAGAGCGCTGGAGTGTAGCGAAGTGGAAATTTCGTGCCAAATTTTCCTTCTCCAAAAATAGACTGCAACTTTTCCCTGGTTGGACCGTTTATGTTTACGATAGAGCGTACTGCTGACGGAGTTTGAGGTGAGTTAGATCATTTTGCGCTATCTTTTTGGGGCCGATTTCTCGGGGGCTGAGAAATCTGACTGTTCCGCCTTCCTCTTCTCTTAGTAAGGGGGAGTTCGCTGAGGATATCTCGCGGAAGAGTCAACAGAATGGTTTCATACTACTCAGGAGAGATCCCAAAGAGAGAATAAACAAGCGAGTGTAAAAATCATGCCCGCTTTTTAAAATGTTCACACTGAATTTTACCCCTCAAAAACACCATACAAATTATCTTATATTTCTGTTCTAAAATAGCACTCAAAAGCCTGTCTAGTTTAATATTGTAGGCTAATAGAAATACAAACTCAGATCTTGGGTCACCTGTGGAATACGCTGAAGAAAATCTGATATTTTTTAGGGGTTCTTTGAACGCTAAAATAAAAGGCAGGTGTGAAATTTCATTGTCAAAAAATGTAGGTACTTTTACGGTATTTAAACATCGTAGTATTTTAGGGTAGAAATTTCTTATGACCAGGTATAATTTTAAGGAGTTTAAATTCGGCTTTCCCGACCTTGAAGTTTATGGTCAGTGCCAAACGAGCAGAACTTCGCACAACGCCGACTCAGCAGAAGATCGTAAACATCCACGTACCCAGAGGAACCCGGCTCCTCTGCTCTCAGGGGAGGCTCTGGTGACATCAATTCAGTGTTATGGCTTATTTTGAACGTTGGGGCATGCGTAGAAAGGTCTTTCTCTCAACGGCTCTCTATCAAATCTCGCGCATGCGTCAATGGCTGTCACCAGAGCCGGCTTCCCCGCGAGGTTACGTGGCGCGGAGCTCTAGGTCCAAGAATGGATAGTAAAAGGTTATGTCATGGAACAGGCTAGTGCAATACGTAATTGCTGTGAGCGAGCGCAGCGAGCGAACAGCGAAACTAATTCCGACGTTCAATGCACTTTTCGATAGCTGGGAGCCATTAATTTTCGGTGTGTAGTGCATTTTTCGATAGCTGGGCGCCATTTTGGATTACGCGCGCAGAGCGTTCTGGGACAGTCGCAAGATGATATGCCGTGAAGCATTCGAGATTTTTCGTCTGGCTGGGGATAGTCCAGTCCCTGAACTCTCCTTCGCGGCTCCGTTGTTTCTTGTGGTCGCCGAAAGGAGAGTCCAGAAACCTTTGGATGCGCATGCGCTAGATCTGACCAAGAACTTGGGTTTTTTCGTTAGTGCGCATGATCCAAACACCGCTGTCGAAGATTGTTTGTTGAATTTTAGCGGTTACGGTCACAAGGGCGTCCTATCTTGATGGACAAAACTCATATAGCCAACATATCAAGAAAATTTCGCCAAAAGCTGTCGTTTTGCCGACGTTACAAAACTTCCTTATTAGGAAATCCCCCTTTACCTTATTTGGAAGGTCTGTAAGTACTTTTCCTCATAACTTAGTGAAAAAAGCAGGAAAATTGACCAAAACTTGCAGATACTCGAGAAACATCCTTCTCTTGATCGCCATTTTGTTTTTACCCCCCGTCGAGGGGCCTGAGTCACATTTTGAACACCACAGGCAACCCGCGCGGATTTGCCATAAAAACGACAGCACTTTCTTGATATTCAATTTCCGACAACGGTATTTGGATCATGCGCACTAACGAAAAACCCAAGTTCTTGGTCAGATCTAGCGCATGCGCATCCAAAGGTTTCTGGACTCTCCTTTCGGCGACCACAGGAAACAACGGAGCCGCGAAGGAGAGTTCAGGGACTGGACTAGGCTGGGGACTGTCTGTCTGGTCAATCGATATCCAATCGATATCAGCAGGACAATCGATATCCAATCGATATCAACAAGGGATCGCCTCGTTATGGTGCAAGTAGCGAACATGAATCGGGACTCCTTTGGAATTTGTGTCGTCACATTTTCAAGATGGTGGTTAAAACTCTGGTTCTTCGTCCTAAAAACCGTACTCTCCAACGCCTGAGAGCAGACTTTCGTTTCTAGGTAAGTTCCTTGTTTCTTTCACTTGCAGTTTTTAAACCCCCGTTATTATTTCTATACCGAAATGACCTTTTGTCCCAGAGTTTTTGCTGTGTTTCGAACGATTGTAGATTCCACGGCAACAAAAGCACATTTGGCTTTCTTTCCATAGGACTGACCTTTTTCATAATGAATGCCAAGCAAGACAAGCATATTATGCAGGAAGGTTGTGATTACAAGGGTTTTTTTTTACAAGCAGAGATGTTAGCTGTCCTAGATACAGATTCCTGATACAGTCATTGTAGCAGAATTAATACTGGATTGTCTCAATTTATAATAACATGACCAACCTCTGAACATGCTCAGGCTTAAAAATAATTTTGAGATCTGTGGAAACTCCATACAATGGTTGTGACAATTGTACTAACAGTCTACTGAATTGCACTCCACATGACTGTATGAGATAAACACACGGAAGATGTCATAATACAATGGAAATAACAACCATGACAATGTTACTACTACACATGAATTCGACTGTGAATAAATCCAGCAGGATAAGGCAGCGATGATTAAAATAGTGGAAACTAATGCAAAATGCCAGGGGCAAATTGCTTGGTTGTTTGGCAGTTTCAAGAAAGTTTACACAAGACTTCAGGTATGTTTTCTGTTAAAGTTTACCTACAATAGTTCTGTTCACCTTTTTAAAACTGTATGTAATTTTACCTTCGATCTTGAAATAAAGTTGATGGTTGTCAAAACAGAATTAGTAATTGCACATCCTGCTTAAATTGTATTATAATGAAATTCTTGTCGAGTTGGTTGGTTCTTTGTTTGGCCTGTGTTCGGTCTTTCTGACAATTTTTTCCTCAATAATTATTATTAATAAGGAGTAATGGTACAACTATTCTCATTCAATTGGGATTTAAATTACACTCTTGAATTTTTCAAAAAGCTCAAATTGCACTCGCCTAGCGGCTTGTTGCAAATTATTATAGGCAGTCTCCTCCACTAACTATGATGCAATTTTGAAAAACTCACCCCTGCAATACTGCAGTACGCCTTTTGAACTTAGAGATTACATGACCCAGTCACCCTTTAAATGAAAAGCTTTGCCAAATGATGCCCAGAAATAAAAAAAACATGATGATTAATCCCAATTGAACTGAAAGTTGTACCATTACCTATACAAATGTTGTAGTACAAGCCTTACATTTTTTCTTTAATTTGACTTACCGGTATTGTACTTTATTATATAGACACGAGTGTTTTACTGGGAAATACGCCACTTGTAGATCTCATACAAAGCTACATCCGGGACCTGAGTGTCAATATCCTCACTACTGAGGATATCGGTCCAAACAAAAGTGCTTGGAAATCAATTTGGAATATTTTTTTCTGCTTTGTCTATATAATAAAAAGAAAATTACATGGTGGCTTGAAGATATGAGTTTTATTTTCTTGTGTCAAAAACAATTTTACTCATTCGCTGTGCTCATTCGTAAAATATTCTTCTTGCCACTCGAAAATAAAACTCATATCTTTACACCACCATGTAATATCCTTTATGTATGCACAGTCTTACTAAGCTTATCCAACTACACACACAAAAGCGGCTTACAACTGGTTTTAGGCTATGAAGTGTAATGCTGCTTTTAAAGTGAAGGTGCATACATATGGTAAACTGACCTTGCAGTCCAATAATAAAATATATAGCTTTAAAAATGAGGTTCCAGTTTAAGAGCAGGGGATACGGAGCATATCCAAAAGTTGGGGGGTTGTCCCAACTCCCCCCCACTTTTAAATCTGGGGGGTTTCTGCCCCCCGGCCCCACTTGTCTGCCACCTATACCTGCCACCTATGAAGAGGAATAAGTTATGAATTATAAATTCATAACTCAACAATAAAGTCAAGCATTTTCAGTCTCTGACCATAATATAGGCACCCATCAAAGTTTAAATAACATTCAGAATAAATGGCAAGGTAACAGATTGGAAAGCAAAGAGTACTTGCATCTTGAATTCAAATTGTTAACTGAGTGACAAATGAAGTAAAAAAAATGTGAGGGGTTCGCTTCTTTTATTTGAAGAAATAGGGTTATAGAGGTTATGCATGATTTCTACAAATTTAAAACAAAATATTTTCTTGATTACTATTTCTGGACAATAAAAATGATTTCAGTTACAGCTGAAAACACTGTTTAAAGGTCTTACCAGCTCACAGCACTTCACTTTCTATTAGAAACTTCTAGTTTTTATAAATAATAGTCCCGTGCCTTGAACGTGCGCTTAAGTCTCACCCGCTGTGGGTTTGCGCTGACTCCTTCGTATACGAGACCATCAGGTAGAGCTCGCAAGTCTTTTTGCCACCTAACAAACAAATTATAAACTATAATGCTGAGATTAGTCCAATAGTCCAGTTTCGAATTCTCTATAAATCTACCGCTGAATAGGCATCGGCGACGCATAAATACAGTGGGAGCCTCGGTTTGAAGTAGAAAAAGTTGTGAATACCAACGAGCAACTGATGAAGCTTGAATGGAGACAATAGACAAAACTTTTTGGACTTGTTGGTATTCGCAACTTTCGCGTTCAAACCGAGGCTCTCACTGTATTGATGCGCCGTTGATGCCTATTCAGCGGTAGATTAGAGAATTCGAAACTGGACTATTACTCTTTATCGAGGCTGGTAACCGAGTTCTTACAAAATTTTATCATGAAATCATGAAATCTGACGGATATTTTTGGGTTGGGTGGTCTTAAACAAACGTGTATTTTAGGGTTACGAATCTCTGATTAAATAAAAAAAATGTTTTTTTAGCTATTCATATGTATCGTATTTTTTATGCCGTTCGTCAGTCCGGCGTTCTACCAACTGACTTAGCCGGGAGGCGTTTACACAAATCCATCTTTCAATATTTACGTCGAACCAGAACCTTACTCACTAAAAAAGAACCTAGTTTTTGTGTAGAATTCATAAGGGTCACAAAGATCTGGAAAACAATAACAACAAAACAATATGCAGTTAGCAGTGTTTTTTGTCACTTCTTGTCCGTCAACTTGTCCCTTATTATCGTCATTGATTGAGGTGTCAATCAATGAAGATATTGGGAGCTGGCTTGAGCTCGGTTTTCGCTTATATCCGGTTGCTGATAATTTGTCCACGGAAGTGAAATTTCACTTCCTTTTCGAGCACGTCACTTCCTATAAAAAATATTTTTTTCATCCGCTCGTGGGCTCGAACTCGCAACCTTTAGTTGCCGTTCCGAAGCCCTAAGACTGGACGCTGCCTTAATTAACATTTGTTAACTTTTTCATTATAAAGTGTTATCCAAATGGGGCAAAATCAAAGCGATTCTTACGGCATTCTCACCATAAACAATCAATGACGATAACTCGAAGAGCCTTTGATTTATTCAATAACCGTAACTGGCAGGTTTTTCCCCACATGTTGACACTAAAAATTTTACTTCGCTGGGGAAGGGGGGGGGGGGGGTAACTGCCCCCTCTGACCCTATGCTAGCTACGGCCCTGAATGTCTTTAGCATGGACTTGCGTTCACTTGCGTTGAAGTGCCAAAATGAGATTTAAGTTTTGATGCAAGTTTAGTGTTTTGCTCGTTTGCACACGTTGATCACAACATGATCACGCACTTTCGAACACGGAATGTGCGCTCAAGCTAACAAAATTAGACGTTTCTAGTTATAAAGTTTTAACATCGTTTGCAATTTTTGCATGGCAAAAGCCCGTTCATGTATTTCTCTGAATAAACCTGGATTCGGTTTTAGCTGGTAATAAAACAATTCACAGTGGAATTCTCAAGTTTACCGACGAATCCGTTGCATCGGTAGTTAGTAGAATCGTGGTTTTCTGACAGCATTGGATTTGTCGAGAGCCTTTGGGTCGTCACCCTTCGCTGGCCAGACGAACGAAGGCTTCGGATAGAGCTTGTTTGATCGTACTCCCGAGACGAGAAGCGCTTACCATTGGTAAGAATTGAATAAGAATTGCGAGTTGAACTTTGTTCTACTGTGTTTCACGTCTTTCAGATGAGACAATTAACCGAGGTCCCGTCTCGCTACTCTACCCAGTTTCAGGGGGGACGTTAAAGAACCACTAGGGACGTAATAAACCCTCTGGCAGTGACCACCCTCAGTGTCTGTGCTTATGACCGCTTGGCTGCCAGTGGCGCAGTTCGGATCCAGCGTAATTCTTGCTTAAGAGCTGCTAGTCTGGGGAGACGGTCGCAAATACGTTTTTGTATATCGTATGCGATACAGCTTTTTCCAAAATGGCTGACTAGCTCTTGATGCCTCGTTCCCATGAAATTATTATTTTGTTTTGATTCAATCAAACTCAAAGACAAAAGATAATTTTATGAGTGAGGCAACATGGGCCAAAGGAACAAAAGGTCGCCATTTTGGAAGGTGTATAACCACGAGGCTTCGCGTGCTCCCCATAAAGGGAATCCCGGCCGGCTGTTTAGCCTTTTCAAGCTCAGAGGAAAGTTAAGCAACTCAAAAAAATTCGACAGAACTTTATAAGTGAAAAGAAACCCAATTAAGCCGACGCGACTCATTTCGCTTTGACGTGATTCTTATTTGAATTTAGTCTTGTGCCTGACGTTAAAGAGCCCGTGTCAGCCTTCGTTCAATATTGTATTTGAGAAGACAAATTACGTGTAGAAATTCATTAATTAACATCCAAAAACAAAGTTTCAGATTTGATTTACCAAATTCAATCAAGAAAATTGCTTTATATTCTCTAAATCAGCTGATGAAAATGGATGCTTTCTCTGACTTGGTATGTTGCTATGCTGTCAAAATGGCGGCTGACAAAGGCTCTTTAATGAGGACGGCGTATACAGCTAATCCTAAATCAATTTTCTTCTTCTTCTTTTTATCTTCTCAACATTCTTTGTGCTTTTATTCTGGTTATATGTGTAGAGAGCAAAGCCTCTTTCACCGCATTCATGGAAATGCATAATTTATAGCACACTATAATAATATAGCTACGATATAACGCGCGCTCTGATTGGTCCAAATCTATGCTGTATTTCACCGATGAAGTAATGGTTCTCCCCCGCTATATCATAAAAGCATCATTATAGCACAACTTTCTATGACTTTATCGTCAAATAGAGCACGTGATGTTGGGAGAGACACTCGATACGTTCTCGTGTCTCTCCCAACATCACGCGTCCTCTATTTCGCCGATAAAGTCATAGAAAGTTGTGTTCTAATGCTTAAAGAGTGACAACACGTTTCCAAGATGGCGGCGCCCGCAAAATTCAAATTTGAATCTTGTCACGTCGGCCTGATTGGGTTTCTTTTCGATCCTAAAGCCTCGTGGACTATCTATGAGTTGATAAAGTGTCGCTTGAGTCTAAAAAGGCTAAACAGCCGGGGTTTCCTTTAAGCCAGCCTCACTTACCATGCAACTTTAGCAGAGCCATTGTAATTCTTGTTATCATATTCTGTACTTCCATCAGCGCCTGTTTTAGTTTCTCCACATCATTATCTCGTACCGCCTAAATAAGAATAAACAACAACAGCAATATTTTTTTGCTAATTAAAGAGACAAAATATTTCAATTTCCAGTGGATGAGGAGAGTTAGTTTTAGAGTTCGGCCATTTTTGCCGCTGGTAAAACACAGGGTATGATTATTTACTAAATAAACCCCTTCTGGCGGCTGTAATATCGGCAGATAATGTCCAAGGATGAAAAATGGTACGAAAAATGAACAGTTGGCCGAGAAGCAAAGCTTCGAGGGCAACTGTGAAATTTTGAGGACCATTTTTCATCCGCGGACATTATCCGCCGATATTACAGCAAGCCAAGAAGGGGTTTATTTATTTTATATCCCAGCGACTTCACTGAAAAACTCGAGAGAGAAAAAAGCATTGTGAACGTGAGAAAACCACTAAACTGCAGTATGGCGCGAAAAGGCAAATCGTAAGCGGTGATTGGCTAAGATATTTTTATTCGAGCTGTGATTGGTTGACACAAAAACTGTCAATTATAACGTGGCGCTAGAAGAAATCAGAGCGAATTCACAAAACAAATTTACTACGCACAAGTTCTAGTGCTTTTCCGAGAGCTTTTCAACATAAATCTAGCCCAGATTCCGGGTTTTCAGGTCTAATTCCTTGCCGGACTGTTTGATTAATTGTTCTGCTGTGAACTGAAGTATAAAGTACAGCCGTGAAATGCAGAGTTGGAAAAAATTGAGAGTTGGAAGTCGGCTTGCTGGACTACACTCGAAGTGGTTGAATTTTGGTTGAGCTGATTGCAAGTTGTTTTCTATTTGCCAAGCTACGACAAAATGGTAAGTTTAAAAACAATTCTTTTATCGTCATTTTGCTCTTTTTTGTTTAGTTCTTTCATTTTTTTCGCGAATGTCAAACCGAATTAACTTGGATTGAAACAACAACAAAGAAGTAACAACTTTGTAAACCATTCAAAACATTCAGTCCTGTGAAAACGCACCACGTGATACGTGGTGAGCGCGCGTAAAAATTGATCACTGGGATATAATGGTTCATATGCTGAATCAGGTCAATCCTGATTGGCTAGAAGGGTGAGTGGGCTTCCATATATGGCAACATTCCAGGAGACAAAAAGGGTCATGTTTGGCAAGCCAAAATTTCTCAACCTAGGTTGCCGCTGGTGAAATGCTGCCGCTGCAAAGAGCGCATAAATTATGCATCGTTTGATTGAGAGGAAACGCTGGTCTTTAATTCAATTGTCAGAAAGAGGTATAAATTTTCCTTTGTTTTCGGAGCATGACGTAGGTCATGCGTCGGTATGTATGTTATTTCATATTCTTTTCACTTTGTTGACATAAGTCAACAAGTTGGATGTTTAAAAGAGGCAACCAAGAGAGTTAGTTTATTCCAGGTTTCAGGTTTCCCGGCACGTTACGCTAAATTTTTTTTGCAGGGTAAAAATAATCACTATTGTAACCTGAGCTTGTTTATCCTGAAACAAGCTGCCAAATGTTTAACAACATTGTGTCTTTGATTCTGTGTATTCTAGTCTTGCGTAGAATGAAATGGAAAATAGTTTTCATTCGGACGAACTGGTGAGGGAGAATGAAATGTCACTTTGTCTGGGTTTTGTTGCAAAAATCCAGTTTTAGATTTTACGACTCTTTCGTTCAAGAAAAGTAATTAAAATTTCATTATTTTTATCATTTGAAGTTTATTACCACCTCTTAAATTACAGGTGTGCTAGTTATTAGTGCAGGTACACTACCTTCTGGGCTTCGATGATGCTCTGTGAGGAAAAAGAGAGATAGAAATTAAAAGACCTGGAGACGAGGCTAACACCAAAGAAATGATTATAAACTCAACTCGAGGCATAGCGTAAAAAATCCTCCTTCTTTTTTTAAATTAACGTGCAAGACCATAGAAACAGTGTGGAATGATCCGTGGAGAGTGGCTAACACGTGATGATGTCCCTGTACTGTTTTGTTTCAATCTCACGATGTACTTGGATGAAAGAACACCTGAATCCTTCTGGGTGCGTTTTGATTTACATGCAGGAATTATTCTGTATGTGCAAGAGAAAGATAGTACAAGAAAATGGTGCCGTAGTAATCCCTCTTAATTGTCTCGAATTTTGGTTTCTCGCGCTAATGTTGTAATATGGAAGAAATACAGTGGTGCCTCTATTAAGCGGCCACCTATTAAGCGGCCACCCTCTTTTAAGCGGCCACTTTTTAAAGTCCGAAAATAATATATTGTCACTCAAGTACTGTAATTACATACCTCCATTCAGCGGCCAACCTCTATTGTTATTCAGCCATGCCACTATCTCGGTACGTTGAGCAAGAGACCGATGTTTCAGAAAGCGACTCGACCGATTCAGATGTTGATGAAGACATCGAGCGAATTATCAAACACATGAACGTACACCGTATCCGAAAGACTCAAGAAAAGCCTGGGACTAACGTATGTTATGTATGGATCAACGGCACGAAGATGGCAATGGAACCGGATACGGGCGCTGACGCAAACATTATGGACGAGCAGCAATTCAATACGCTACAAAGGACAATACCGGACATGGAAATTAGGAAGACAAAGATAAAGCTGAAGACATTGACAGACGATTTACCGGTTATTGGAGAGTGCAACGTTACAATTGAAAATGCAACCAGGAAAACGGAAGCTAAGATCGCTGTGATAGCAGGGAATATCGACTCTCTCCCGCTACTAGGACTAACAACACTAGAAGAACTCGGAATGATACAATTCGACGCGACCGGAAGTTTAAAGGAACCGAATCGTGACGTAACCAAGAATGTGTACAAAGTACAGACCGGAAGCAAAGACTTGGATGAGACTATCAAGAAGCATAGAAAATTATTTGACGGAATTGGCAGAGCAAAGCGCGACGGGAACGACATCGAGATACACTTACCGACGAAAGAAAATGCGCAACCGGTAGCTCAGAAACCACGGAGAGTCCCATATCACCTTATGGATCCACTAAAGAAACGGATGGACGAATTTGTCAACAAAGGGATAATGGAACAAGTTCCCGAACACGACTCAATTACATGGTGCTCACCTCTCGTAGTTCAACCAAAGCCCAAGAAACCAGACGACATTCGAGTAAGCTTGGACTTACGCGTACTGAACAAATCTATGGAACGAACAAGGCAGATCCAAGCACCGATTACGGAAGACTTTATCGCGACGTTCAAAGACTGCACGGTGTTTAGTAAACTAGACATGAACCATGGCTATCATCAATTTGTCCTGGACGAGGAATCGAGAAAACTCATGACTTTTTCGAGCCCGTGGGGAAACTACAGATACACGAGATTAGCGTTCGGAGGGGTTAACAGCCAAGATCTATTTGATGCAGAAATGAGCAAGATACTTTCCGGAATACCCAAAGTACTAAACAACCGAGACGATATCATGGTCGGAGGAATCGACATGGAGGATCACAACAAAAATCTCGACACTTTACTGCAAAGGCTTGAGCAGCACAACCTTACTTTAAGGAGAGAGAAGTGTGAATTCGGTAAAAGTGAAATCGAATTCCACGGACACCTATTCACGGCGGGAGGATTAAAACCGAGACCAGAGAAACTAAAGGCGGTACGAAATTGTAACCCACCACAAACGAGGGAAGCGTTAATTTCATTTCTTCAAATGCTGGCATACCTTTCGAGATATATACAGAATTTTTCCAGCCGAAGCGAACCGCTGAGGAAACTCACCCACAAGGATGCACAGTTTGAGTGGAATGACGAACAGCAGTGTGCCTTTGAGGACTTGAGGACAGCAATCACCACAGCACCAGTTCTCATTCCATACAAACCTGACCGAGATACACTAGTGATCTGCGATGGAAGTCCGACTGGACTCGGAGGCGGTCTATTTCAGGGAACGGAACATGGCTTTCAACCCGTACACTTTGTTAGCCGAACACTGACAGATACGGAGAAACGCTATTCGCAGATTGAACGCGAAGCCTTAGCAGCTGAATTTACAACAACCAGACTCAGTATGTATCTGCTTGGAGCACCACACTTTCAATTGGCGACAGATCACAAGCCACTGTTACCACTACTAAACAACCCTACCGCTAAGCTACCACCGAGAATCGAGCGAATAGTAATGAAGATGCAGAACCTCGACTACACGGCTATTCACATTGCAGGGAAATCCAACATGACGGACTACCTATCAAGGCATCCACTACCTGAGACGGAAAGCACGAAACATGAGAAGTACATCAAGGCGACCATCAGGGCCGACCACGCAGTTGTCATGGATACCATACAACAAGCAACAGAGGATGATAGAGAACTGTGCAAGTTAAAAGAAGCTTTGGAGACTGGGAACTGGGATCTCAAGGATCCAGATCTCAAGCCGTACTATGACATACGAGGAGAACTGTATGTAGCGGAAGGCTTAGTACTCAGACTTGACAAGATTATACCACCAGAGAAACTAAGAGACAAGATTATTTTTATTGCACATACACAAGGGCACCTAGGAAAGTCAAAGACAAAAGAAATGATCAGGAAGAAATACTGGTTCCCAGGAATGAATATACGGATTGATAACATAGTTAACACTTGCTTTAGCTGTCAAGTAGCAACAAATACTTCCCACACAGAACCGGCGAAAGTACAGATACCACCAACCTTCAATGCAAAACCACCAACAGATCAAACCAACGAAAACCCGAACACAGGAGACGCAAGACCAGAAGTAATCGCACCACGAAGATCTGGAAGGAGACATGTATCAGTGTTCGAAAGATCACTGAAAGACTTTCAAACAAGCTAAATATGGATATTGCACTATAGACCCAGAGAACAATTGAAAGCAAGATACTTTGCATGAGTATTGCAGAAAGAGACTGAACCATTAAGTTACTGTTAGCAATCATTAATGTAAATATTATTTGATTTTCTCATTCCTACAGAATCAAGGCTATGTACATATTTTTATGATTAACTGAAAGGGGAGGAATGTAGAGACCACATGACCTTTAATACCACGTGATTATTGTAATTAACATAGAGCACATGGTTATTCAGAATTAAACGAGTATCTATGAGTACACACGTATATATAGTCTTCGCTTAGTAAGCGGGCCACTACAGTTTGAATATGCACAAAGGATAATTGAAACGAAGTTTAGTGAGACGTAGTCGTTCCCATTGCAGCATAAACCCCCTTGTATTACAGGCTAGACGACTAATCATAATAGAATAGTCATAACAAATAATAATAATTAGAAAATAACACCTATGTTGTATTGTGAATGTGCGCATTCTGATTGGTTAAAAAGCGTGTTTGTAAGAGACCTGAGAAACACGATTGTCACGCAACGCTGTCGCGCGTGTGTATGTTATTTTCTAAAAGCAATAAAAATACTTTCTGCGTGCTCTCTGGTTTCTTACAAACACTCAGGGAATGTTGGTCGAACTGATAAAACTTGAAAGACACTCGCCTTCGGCTCGTGTCTTTCAAGTTTTGATCAGTTCTCACAACATCCCCCTCGTGTTTGTAAGAAAGCAGAGAGCACGCGGAAAGTACCTTTATTGTTTAATTAAACATGTAAATTTAGTAAGAAATGACGGAACAAGCGTCAAGTGAGGGAAGCAACAAATGCAGAAATGAGCGAAAGTTTGCACAAAGAAGAGCGGTCAGTCATTGTCCTAAAATTCCTGATTTCCCAACTGCGTAGTAAATTTCACAAACCTAAATGCTTTGCGACAGCATTCCAAGGTACGGAAAGGCACTTCGGTAAAACCTGCATCATTAAAGAATAATAACTTTAGACGCCTTGCGTGTGGCGTTTACTGTGCGAATATGTCAACCGGGCCATCTCATATTTTTCACAATTTTTAAAGAAAAGCGGATTTCTCGTCTGACGAGTTTTCCGTCTGATTTGAATTCATGAATACAAACCTGTCTACAATCCCCGCCAAAACTGTTGAATTTCTCGACGTTTGAACCGTTATTCTTAAATTTGGTTCCTTAGCAAGAGTCTCCCGCCAACAAGCTCTTTTCTCCCCCTTCCCCCAATCAATGTTGTTCCTGTAGGGATATCATCGGAGTTTTGTGCGGTGCAGTTGGGATTTCAACCTTGCACAGGGGGAGAGGGGGTTGTGCATTAATGTTGTCCTGTCTATGATCGTTCTTGCGAGCATTTTTTAGCGTTACTAAATGGTGTGTGTGTGTCAACTAGTTTTGGCGCAGATTGTAGCTTCTACCGACATAAATTAATATAAAAGATGGGAAACATCGTACATTTGTTCGAAAAAACCTGGGCCGAGATATGAGTGGTTACCTAATACACCTTAAGTACACCCGCGGCACCATGTTTATTACCCTGACAATTAACTGCCCTTTCTCTAGTCCCAGTTTCTTTACCGCGCGAATAACACGATGTCCGTCCAGTTCATCGTCCGTTCATCGTCGTCCAGTTCCCGTCTCCACGACAAAATTGCCCACGAAAAATCGTCTGTTTCGACGGAGAAATAAGACGGATAAATTCGGACGATTTCCCGTCAAAAATCCGTCTCGTCCCGGTTTCACACTAAGACGAATTTCCGTCTCTACTTTAAAAACGGCTATTAAGTGGAGTAACCAGTCAGAGCGCGCCTACTCTCAATACTGGCCATCAGCGAATCATAATACATTTTATAAACCTCGACTTTCCTCGCAACCATTCGACCCTGCATCAAAAGTATCTCGATCCAACATGTTATTGGGTAATACGTTGGGCTTTCCAGTCATATTTGAAAAACTAAATTGCAGCAGGCACGTGCATGCTTTGCGTGCCTATTTTTACAATTCTGCGAACCGGCCTCCATCAATCGTTCAGCTGCATTTTGGTATCAGTCAGTCAAACATCTAAAGCGCACAAGGTCCACAAACTTTTCGTTAGCTAATGGATAAAAATTGAACTAGATATGAAAGAGATAGACGTTTCAGAGACCGATTTGGTGGTTTCATGCAGACATTATTAAATCATCTTATATGAAAACGTACCTTTGCTACCCCCTTTTCCCCTTCACACCACACATAGGAATGTGCGATCAGACTCAGGACCACGTCAGCCCGCATCCACTCGCGATGACAACCCAGTTTATCGCAGGACAGAAGGGGTATCTAAAGCAAAATATAGGTTGAACGACTGGCTAAAAATCTAAGTTTTCTTAAATTTTTGCCACTGCAAAACCAACGGTTTCAATTCTATTCTCTTTCGCTGCGCTCGAATAGAAAACCTTTATTGTTTTTAAAAACGAGAGGTATGTTATATCCATTTTTATGCGGGAACACGGGTGACAAGCTGCCACACCCGTGCTCCCCATATAACGAACTGACCTTGTCTATCACAGATCGTGTCCTCCCCGACTTCAACAACTCCGGAAGCTCCTCACAAACTTCCTCCCAAGGGCTAAAATAGCCAGGTAATTTGCACTGCAAAATGAAAGATTAGGCGAGCTGAATGAACTTTCCAAGGCTGCGAAAGAGCCCGCCTATATTGTTTCTTCCGAACCGAACCAAACCATTGTTTCCAAAAGACCAAATTTTTTTTTTTAACTATTTATTACTTTAGTGAATCTTGTTTGACATAGTATTGGCCAGTTATTTCGAAATACAGTGGCTTCTCAGTGGTTTCGGCGAGGAAATCTGGATAGAATGATCTGGTCTTATTAATTAACTATTGTGACGTAAACATCATTACAGGTTCAATTGCGCAATATTTGGACCTTAAATCTAACTAGATTACTTTCTTTTGCTGTAACTTTCCTTAGCTCTTTTAATAGTAAATGTATCTTTCGTAAATTGTAAAAATCAAGGTGAAAAGAAGGTGAAAAAAAGGTATGCATGTATGTATGAAAACCTTTCCTTTCCAACGAAACATATATGTACTCGTAATTATTTTCATTAAGGAGGCGCTTACATGGGGTAAGGATATCTCTCCTAGGAGGGCTTATAGAAGGAATGCTAGTCATAACCCCCATAAATAAGGAGGGATAACTTCTGGGGGGGGGGGGGGGGGGGAGGGATGTCTCGCGCCTAACTTAATTGACCTTCGTAAACAGTTAGTCATTTCTTCCGAAAGAATTAATTGAAATTGAAAGCGTTTTGTACTTTTTTGACTTTTTTCCCCTTGAACGTGATTAAAACACCCATTTTCTTTCTTCTACTGTTATGAACACTTCTATTGATGTCGACAACGATGAATTTAGGATGTACTTGTCCACAACTTGGCCCACTGACAATGTTTTTTTAGTTTCGATAACAAATAGGTGTCGACAAATAAATGCCTAGTATGTGGAGACATGTCTGATAACTTACAAGAGGCTCCTGTTCTGGTACAAATCCTGTTTTTGGTGAAACACCAAAATCCTGTAGCTTAGCTACCGTATTGGCTGAATCGCTCATTTCGCTTGTCAATCAAGCTCCCTGTGAAATTTTAAACGCAGAAGATATGTTAAGTCTATACAATGAAGACGTCGAAAATACGAGGAATAGTGTCTTCATTATGATGCATGATTCATGGTTTTACGTTTCAAGGAGCAACGTTAAATAGATTTTGTAAGTTTTTTGGTGAGTTATGAATGATAAAAAAGACTCCAAACAAACTCAGCAAAGCGAAAATCACTCACACCGTTTTCGACTTCAGGGTCCATTAATTTTCTAGTCGCAATGATAGAACATTTTGCAAATAATTTATAATTTGTCCAATTTTAGCGATACTACGATTTTTATAGCAAAGTTTTGAGGTCACTCATAGCAACATATTCCATATCTCTTTGATATCTTTAACATTATTGACATTCAGCTAGCTACCCAAGAAAAGAAGCCTTATAATGCCGTTTTTATACTATAAGATATATTGAATATGTTGCTATGAGTGACCTCAAACTTTGCTATAAAAATGGCAGCACAGCACGTTTGTGTTACTCCATTCTAACGTGGCTATGTCTAGTGTTATTATCGATAAATTCCACAATCTTATCATTACCAGTTCTAAAGAAGAACTCACCTGGGTACACGAAAGTGTTGTCTCGTCAGTAATGTCAAGGCTTGATGATTTTACGTGACTATAATGTAGTAGTATTGCGCCTTCATTCACCCAACCAAGAACACATGATGAACCATTTACATCACTAAATGCATGAACAGTCAAATAAACCCCATCCTATCCATGTGTCTGTTTGGTCAGCCAGTAAGTCAGTCAATCAGGCTCTTTTTTATTGCAAGCCCTTTCATTTTTTTAAGCAGACGAAGAGATGAATATGTTGCCGGTATGCTTTTACATAACTTTGTCAACTCTATGCCAGGCAACTAACAAACCACGTTTGGTGGGAAACGGCGTTCTAGAGTCGCACCAAACCTACTTGTAATTTATATGAATTAGCAAATAATGAATGCAAATTGCACTTTGTTGTGTCAATACCTGAAAATCGATTCCTCCCCCTCATCACAAAAGTCGGTGTCCCCCGACAGAACATGCGTAATGCCATACGACTCGCTAATACAAAATAGCGCCACATGAACTGGAAATTATTTCAACCTAAACTCCATAAAAGTGCCTTTTTATTTGAGAGTTTTAAATTATTTTTCGAATGGAACTGATACACATAATATTAGATCATCATTAGACCGTCTTGAATTCATGGACCCTAATTTGTACTTTACACTTCGCAAGGTTTATAGAAAGCAGACAGCTTACTACAAACTGGAACTTTTTAGGATATTGCTAAAGTTTCAAATTGCTTTAAACTTGCAGAAGAGCAAATTTTATTCAGTAAATGCTGACTGAAACGGGCTCATTAAAATGCAACTTCGAATCTGACGTCTTTTCCCTCATAAAAAGAACGAGAGAAAATGACGTCTGAACGCCGGCAGCAAAATCCGTGCCCAGACATACCTCAAGTATCAAGAATTGGTAATCGATTCTGATTATAGTTGATAAAACCTTTCGCGGCAATTTTTCCAATGGAATGGAGTCCTCTTGAAATTATTTCCTTCAATAAAATATCGCTCCTTTGAAGCTAAAAGCTTTAGACCAATGATACATTGTAATTGAACAGCACTCATAAACATTTCTGCCTGTGGATTACAGGTTCGAAGACGGGTAAAATTTCAGCCGGTCTATCGAAGTCTCGCACATTGTTTGGGTCTTGATGTGGAACCTACCAGTAGGTTATATCGTCTGATCGCGGTTTGATAACTCTAGCGGAAGCCGCATGTCTTGCGTCTCATTCCGTATACGCTGAAGAAATTTAATCAAATCTGGAAAATAAATGTGCGGGGTAGATTGCAAAACTGATGTGCAGATTTCATTCAGAAGATCATTCAGTACCTAAACAGTTTCATCATCAGGTGACTGGTTCTCCTTACTGGGTCGTTAAGCGAAAAGGGTGTCAGGCCATTCTCGTACCCAGAGCTCCCCGGCTCACTCGTCACTTCGCAGGGGAGGCGCTGGGGACATCCAATTGAGGGCCGTCGCTGATTGGCTCATTTCGAACGATGGAGCATGCGCTGAAAGGTCTTTCTCTCAGCGGCTCTCTATTAAATCTCGCGCATGCGTCAGTGGCTGTCACCAGAGCCTCCCCCGCGAGGTTACGAGCCGGGGAGCTCTGGGTAAGAGAATGGGTGTCAGGCCCTTTTGCACAGAATTGCAAAAATAGCAGTAAATACCTGAACCTCCTGTTCCCTGCTTAGCAAGCTTTCGGCTTAGGTCACATTCTTTGCTCGCTTGTATTATGATGTATCTGAAAACGAACAAAGAGAGTTAGATTTCCATGTAAAAACTATACGGCGTCAAACGGTGTTAGTAGTGGCCAAGCTCTGGATGGGTGTAGAGCGGGTAGGGAGCGGGTGTGTGGTAAAATGCGAAAGAAAAAAATACCCTTGAAACGAGAATGGAATCTTGATCCTTCATGATTCTTTAGCATAAATCATCGAAGACGGAAGGAAGAGTCTTAAATCCTTTTCGCACGGTATTCTCCTCAACACTCCGAAGCTAATCATGTACTAAACCGCAGCCTTACTATCCTTCAGTGATTATGTTTTGACTTGCAGTTCTGCACGCCGGGTAAACGTGAAAACCCCGGGCTTCCCCCAGTAAACTTTAAAGCCCATCACCAACCGACAGCCTTTGCGGTCTATTGGCCAATCAGAGCACCCGAAAAACAAACAATCGATAAATCTGAAAAACAAAAGAAAACTAGGCGCAGAGGCTCATGGTTGATAATAAGGCATAAGTCATGAGCCTCCTTTACTCACTTTGTTACAATTTGGAGATGCGTGTTCCTGTAGTCACGTAGTGAGTCCACACATGCATTGTATGACTTAACCAACGAGTTGTCATGGCTATTGCTAACTAAAGGAACAAAAGAGTGACATTTTACAAACAATCAGTCTGAAATACCGCCATCAATAGATCGATCGATTGATCGACTAACCAACCGGCCCACCAGAAGAGGGAAAACTGACAGGGCCCGACATTAACTTTTTTCGCTAGGTGCCATTGGCGACCAAATTTTTCGTCGCCAGAAAGCAATATTTAGTCGCCATATAAACGTGGATCTCAGGTGAACTTAGAAAGATGGGGTGCCATTTGTCGACTAGCTCTAAAATGTTGGTCGCCAAGCCCTACATTCAGTCACCATTGGCGACAATATGGTCGCAATGTCGGGCCCTGAAACAGAACAACATTATAATGGTATGACTAGTTTTACGGGAAAACTAGGTGGCCTGCGTCGGCGGAGACGTGAACAGCACAACAACCAAGGTTGAGATTTATGTTAAACGCCGTGGAAAAATGGTGTTTTGCTGACGTTCCGAGCGTTAGCACTTCGTCGGAGCAAAAAAAAGGAGATGTGTGAACAACATTATAATTCCATTTCATGTGTAATAAAACCAACTCGCATACTCACATGATATATTGTGGGTAGCGAAAGTGCTAACGTAATACCAGCTTAAAGCATTAAAATAGGTCATTTGCAGCTGAACAGTTATGTGCTTATTATTTCGCTACGAGCCCATGAATAGACGTCTTGACTCCTAATGGTAAATCAAGCGACTGGAGGGCAAATAAACTTTTTAGTGGAATTAAACTGACAACGTGGCACATTCGAAGTTAATTGACCGAGTTTTTTTATGAGTAGCCAAAAGATTACAGCTCACCTACGGCTCGTGATTTTACATCGTTCTCGTATCTCTCAATATCGCGTGCTGCTTAAAGAAGATCAATAAATATTTGTTCTTTAAAACATAAAACTCGTTGGTTGCTTTCTGTGCTGCATTTATTGCGCTCGTTTGTTGGAGCTATGCAAATGAACCGCAAGAAGGGTGCCGAGAAAAATTGGCCGAGGGCTAAGGCCCAAGGCCGCTTTGAGATGCTTCAGACAACTACTAAATAAATAAACAAACGAAAAATATAAAAAAACATAACTAAATGATTATGAGATCTTACCAAATTCCCGAACACGTGGCCCTTCTTCCACTGCTATGATAAACTGGCGGTGTTTTGGTGGCATGTAATTTCGCATCTCCTGCAAGAATGACGTCTTTGCTGCGAAATGAAACGTCATCATAAATACCCATTCTTCCAGGAATGACGAGTTTTGCCACTTTTCAATAACGAGGACGTGTCTCTTTTCTGTGATAATCACTAAAAAAACTTTGCTGGAACGACAAGGTTGGATGTGGCAACCAACTCGCGTAAAGTAGACAATCGTATTTATCGTTCCTAGGCCAATTTTCACACCAAAAAATTCGCCTAACGATAGGAAATCTTTACTAAATTGGAAATTACTTACAGGGCGTTGCAAAGTGTTGTATACCAAGAAATGCATCCAGTACAGGGAACACTGTAGACTCGGCTGCACTACCTCCTGGGTACTAAAACGTGAAGTACGTTCAGTAAATTGTCATTGGGGTATAGAATCCGCTGTTCGATGACTAAATACCATACGGGGTAGGATTTTGTTTGTTTATTTGAATTGTACTTGTCTTTTCTTTTCTAGTGGTTAAGACCGTGCAAATACCAGTAGAACCGCAGAACATGTCGGCGTTGGTTTTTATCTATTTATCAAAGACTAGAGTATGACGCTCGAGAGCAATAGTAGTATAGGAGGGACCGAAATGTTTGTGTGTGGAGGACGTTATAAATCCAGAGCCGAGAACAGAGTAAACAACAAATAAACTGTAGGGCGTTTTAGGGAGGAATGGTCTGGGAAAGACATAAGTAGGGCTAGCTTTATATGTAGTTGTGTTTCCTCTTCCTTCCAATCGAATGGACTTCCAATACACTGTGAAAGAGACACGGCTTTTATCGCACCTGCTTGAGACAGGTTTGTAAAATGTAAGTCGAACAGCTCGAGTTTGAACAAGACAAACACAACTGGTTCCCAAGAACAGACACTCCTTAGTCCGGCGGATTAGCGTAAAAATTGCGCACTTTTGGCTAAAGACACCAAACTGTACATGTTAATAGTTTTCAGTATTTTATTGAAGATAAGATATGGAGGCACGCTAAATTTTATTCGTAGTGAAAGCTAGAACAGTTTTAATGTGAACCATTGTTTTGCCATTGGCAGCCATCGTTGAATCCTTTGTTATTCATGAGCTCTGCAGCACTTGGTGAAATCTTTCATCGTCCGTGTTTATAGAGTATAGCATAGTACTCAGTAGAGATATCATGCCAAAATTTTAGAGACAAGCTTCTTTTTACACATTCGACACATGATGTACCAATTATCTCGATCTTTTTTAGAATTTGTTGGTCATTCTTGAAACATTTCATCAAATCTCAGTCAGGCTATTGTTTTACAATATAAATTATAAACATTCACAATAAACTGGTCGTCACATTTAATAAATCACCAAAAACTCTAAGGAGACGCTCAGCCGAAGTCAGTCAGCTCAATCCATAGTTCAGAATTAGCAAATGTTGAGCTGCTGTGGCTGTGTAGTCTAGAGATTAACTTCAATGTTCACAAAGCTAAGAGCTCTAAACCTCATTAATAACAAAGCATTCAAAATGGCTGCTATTGAGCTAAACAATAGTTCACTCTAAAACCTCTTTAGCTTTCGCTATGAAAGAATTCTAGCGTGCCTCCATATCTACGATTTAAAAATACATTGAAAACTATCAATAGGCAAAAAATTGGGGTTTTAGCCTAAAATGCTCAATTTCCTCGAAAATTTGCTCTAATCCACCGGACTATCTCCTCGTCACACAATCTCATGTACCTCCTGCCACAATACATAATAGAAGCAACTCAGCAACGTTGATCGATCAAACCATAGGTAAAAATGTATTCTGTTGTCTTGTTCTGTACGTTTGCTATTTATTGCCGTTCAATCTTAGGTGTATCAAATCACACATTATTTGATGAAAGTCAAACACATAATTGATCGTACGGTCTGTTCAAGGTTCGTGTTCAAGTGTACTTGTCCCGGGGGGGGGACTCCCATATTTTTGGGGCGGGGGTGCTCGTCGGGAACTTTCGATTTTACCCCTAAAAGGTACTAAACATGGCGTCGTCTAGTTGATTTTGACCCCTAGAAGGTACCAGCAAGACGTATTTTCCCTCGTAATTTTCTCTCGTATTTTTTTTACGAGGGAAAATTCGTCTGAAATTCAGGCTAACAACAAGTGTAATTTGCTTCATTTGCTAGAACGGACCTCTAAGAGGAACCTATCTGGAAAAAAATACACGCTTTCGAATTTTAACCCCTAAAAGGTACCAGAGGCCTGACTTTAAAGAGGCTGTGTCAGCCGCCATTTTGACAGCATAGCAACATACCAACTCGGAGAAAGCATCCATTTCCATCGGCTGATTTAGAGAATATAGAGCAATTTTCTCGATTGAATGTGGTAAATAAAATCTGAAACTTTGTTTTTAGATGTTGATTAAGAAATTTCTACGCGTAAATTCGTCTTCTAATAGCGAACGAAAACAATAACAAAGGAGTGGCTGACACGGGCTCTTTAAACCCTAAAAGGTACGACGAGCACTGGTCCCCACCCAAAAATATGGGAGTCGCCCCCCGGGGGTACTGGTACTCTTGTAATTCAGCCGATAGTTACAAAAGGGCTAATAAACAGATATATCTAAATGTCGTACCTGCTTGGGATATGGACAGACACCTTCGTATACAAGTCCATCAGGTAAAGCCGAGCCCTTCTGCCAGCTAATGAAATCCGTTCACTTAGGTTAGTATTCCAACAGCCATGCTTCTCAAAAAATGTTTCCTTCTTACCCACTCAAGAAGGTTCTGATGGAGAAATAAAAGTCTTGTGGATCACAAACATCTGTGGTAGGAAAACAAAGATATCATGCAATGCATACATTGTATGAGGATGTGTCTTCATGTTTAGAAGTATGCAATACTATAGCGGGTGATGCCGTATGCTCGAAAATAAAATGTTCATTTGTAAATAAAATGCCGGATGGACGAAAATCTTGAAAAAGATATAGACATTTTGAAAAAAATTATATCCTAAAATTTACCTTGTTGGTTAGTTTTGCCCGACGTGTTTGTAGTTTTCAACATTTTTCTTTATTTGTTTAAACAGCACTGGTGAAATACCGGTAGCAAGAATACTATGTTTTTTGTTTTGAAAGCTAATTTAGTTTAGATAAACTCTAAAAAAAAAATCTGATTCCAGCCCCAAAAATACGATTGCCAAAGAAAAGGAAATGATCGATAATGAGAAAATTAGATTTTCTCAAAGTCGTTTAGAGAAGTCGATTTGTACAGGTCTATGACAGAATCAAATCTGATCGATCGGCAGACACTGCACTAGTTGTTAGGATCCTGTGTGTATGCCACAGGAATCCACCCTTTTAATTACAAAGTAACCATACTTCTCAGTTGAGCGCATCTTGTAAATCCACCGTCCTCGATTGGAGATGGTCTAGGATACTAACTGAGCAGGTGCGGATTTAGACTATTGCAACGGCAGCAAATGCTACAGTCAGATTTCAGGGAGTTTTTATATTTGTTTTGTCATTTATTGACATAATTCACAACTGCGCTACAGTCAGATTTTTCCCTGGATCCGCCACTGCTGAGGTGGCCTCGCAGATCATACGAAAGGAAAGGAATTAGGGTTGAAATTAGGGACACTTTGTTATTAATTGAAGGAAGCCTGTCACGCAACGCGCAGCTGTTCTGCGCATCTCTCAAATCAAAGAAGTATCGTCCCGTAACGATGGCTAAAAACCTCGAAAACAAATCGTATATGATCTCGCTACTTCTCATTCCATCCATGCTTTTTAGCTTTACATGTTCTTAAATAGTTATCTGATAGGATGGTCTTATCAGTTTTGCTGATAATTCAGTGATCGCTCCTGGAGCATGCGCGTATCGTGACAGCTAAAAAAACCTTCTTACCATGCGTTTTGAGTAGCGCCGCTCGAAGTCTTGATATCATAGTTTTTACGTCCAGTAGAGTCTGTTTTAGCTTGTTGACATTACCATCTTCAACTGCCTAAAGAAGACACAAAAGTTGCCAGCTGAGACCAGACTATGCTGCAGTACTTGCTGAACGGCCAAAGATACATTAGATGGAAGGGGATTATTTTCCTGCTTAGGAAAGGGTGGATATAAATCCCATTGGGTCCTGGTAATATGTGCAAATTCTCTGCCTTTTTAAGGTATAGATATAGTTTAAAGAGCTTTTCACGGAAAATATTGGCGTCGCGTGACAATAGGCCATTTGCACTAACTGGGTCACGTGACCCCAACTACCTCTTAACGAGATGGTTTGTCGAAATCAATTCCAGAAATACAAAGAAACAATTGATATTAGTCAGAAACACAAGTTTCAGCGTAAAATCTCTTACCTGGAGCAAATGGCAGCGAGTTGAATTTCCAAGATTTTATTCAGAATGTATGGATTTGGGTCACGTGACCTCGTTAGTGCAAATGACCTATTGTATGCTACGAAGCTCGTTTAGGTATCGTTTTAAAGCTCAGAGCATGCACAACTTGATTAATGTATTTTTTTTCCAAAAAATATAATTTTGCCAAAAATATTGAGCCCGCGGGGTAAAGCGATAAACAAAAAGCTCCTGCCCCTTTGCATTGTAACTTACAAGTACGCACTTCATTGAATTTGAGAGCTAGTGGCAGTGTCTAAAAAATATGAGGGATCTGTTTCAAACCAATTTTATGATAATTTTTGTTTCAACTGTTTCCAAAAAAAGCGAAATTTTACTTTGAGAGGTCAAATTTCTGCAAATATGATATATACCAAAAATCCCTCACAAGTTGCTTTAGATCATCTCGGTAAAGTTTAGTCACGTGTGCGTTAATGGGAAAGGGCAGGAGCTTCTGCAGTGAAGACGGTGTTTATCTACTTGTCTCATCAAAACTATTATTTGAAGGACAGTTTTATAAAAATACAAATTAATTTCTAAAAGGAGTTTATTTCTGTGGGCACCTCTCAAAACTACATCTATACCTTAAGTAGATCTACCCCTGGCTGCCTTTCTACTGATCTTTCTATGCATACGTTCAAGTTCCTGTGTTAGAAATATCCTATGCATACGTTAGAGTTCTTGTGTTAGAAAGATCGAAGCGGCAAATTACAATGCCACAAGATTTAAATAGAGAAAAACGATCCATTGGATTAGATTCGACGCGGCAAAAGATTGAAGCTTGATACAAACCAAGTCAAGTAACAGCTCTGGTCTACAGATATTTTTTTATGGTTTTTGTTACAAAATCCTAGCTGACGTTTCCCTATTTTGATACCAGAATATTTGAAGCTTATGATGCTGCTTTCGGGCGGTTACGGGGCGGTCCAGGACTCAATTGGCTAGGGGAGGCGTTTCATGATTGGAGGCGTTTATTTGACCAAGAGCGTTAATCAGAGGTCAGACAGCTCAGCTCAGGTAGTAGGCAGTGTTTGAAAAACAAATTCATCAGCTTACCCTCTGTCCTTCAATGATACTCTGTGGGGAAGAAAACGACACCTGTTTTTATTTTGGAATGAGTAAATAGTACGTGGTTGTCGAGAAGTCGCGCGTACCTAGCTAATCAATTGTCAATCAAAATTCATAGAAATCTGGCATCACCACTGTGCACTATTCTTGTGCTTCCATTGTTTTGGCCGAGGTGCATCAATCCAATAGGATTAGATCTTCCGTAATGGAACCTATACCGAGTCTTCTGGAATAGGATCGAAAGTAGTTATTTCTATTCTATTACCGGTGTGAACAGCTTGTAGGTCGCCATCTGACAACAAGCTTTATTTTTTACTGCCAAGAATAACATTTTGGTAGCACTGGTGACTATACCGGAAAAAAAAACTTACCTTGACATTTTTTCCAAATTCTAATTCAATCTGTACAGCAACGGTAATAAAACCTTCTTCAGATTTGGAGCCGGTGAAAGTGTTGATAGGCGTTATATTGCTGAAAAAGGAAGCTAACCATTAGTCTTTAAATAAAATGAAACGGTATACTTTTTTGGCTCAATGAATATTCATATATTTCTCAGACGTCACAGTGTAGTGCACTGCTGTGCATTGCTGGAACAGACAGTACTGACAGTGTTCGCACTCAGTGAGTTTAAGGCATGGCTCTAACACGATACACGAGGGCTGCTTTTTGGTAACTTCGTTGTTTTTTAACGAAAATCTTTCAAACTTGGAATTCTGATTACGATAAAGTTGTTATTGCTATGGTAACGATGTCACGTGACTCACCGTCCGCCATCTTGGATTAAACTTTTAGCGCCCGTGAAGGTATGGAAAGAAGATAAAAATCAGAAATTTCTTTTTAGCATAATGTTTGTAGCATTGATCTTTCTGTAAACCTAATAATTGGATATCTAGGATAATGTTTTAATAAAGACAGTTTTTCAAAATATTGTATATTTCAAAACACGAAAAATTATATATATATATTTTTTTTTACTGAAGAAATGCGACTTATCCAATTAGCTTCATTTTAAGATAGCTTCCCTGTATCTCAATATGTGATTACCTTTCAATTTCACCTTTCCATGGCTGTCCTCAGAAGGCCTAAGTATAAAATCCAAGATGGCCGCCACTGAGTCACGTGATTAGCGTTTCCATGGCAACAAAATATATTAAAATATAGCTGTTGTTGAAATTATTGAACTGACCAATTTTGATGATGATCCACAGTATAGAACATTAGCTATGACGAATAATCCCCTTTTTTCAGGCAAAACAGTTTAGAACCAGGCCTTAAACGCACTGAGTACAGCCTTTGCTGTTCTTCCGACCATTCATGCGTGATCATATAGGCTACATGGTAGTTGATAAAGTGTGTTAAATGTTAAATGGAATCGAAACCAGTATCTTCAAAATGCGTTTCTTATGAGTCGGTCTACATTGTAGGAATATCCTGCCTTAGATTGAGAACGATTAGGGATTTGACGCAAATACACAAACCAATCCCAAAGAGCTGATAGCTCTGTTTGTATAGCAGCGGTCTGGAAACCCTAAGGTCGTGGGTTGAAATCACACCATTTATACTTACTCCATATGTATAGGTCTTCAGATGCAAGTTGTGGATAACACAATAAAGAAAAGGAATAACACATTAAGATCAGTTGCGGTTTACACGTAGAAATAAAAATGATACCGTGTTGTTACCACACTTGGAGAAAAATACTGCATGTACTGGATTAGCTCGACGGGTCTTAAGTGGCAGCAAAACGCATTTTGTGTACACAACCTATATCTGGTGTTTGTGCATAATGTAGTTACAGTGGTACTTCTATTATAGGGCCACCCCCGACTGGACGGTGAAAAGTGACCGAATACAAGTCGGCCGCTTAATTGAGGTTGACAAGAAAAGTTATCAAACTCCCCAGAAAACGCGTTCTATATTAAAGAACAAGTTGTCTACATAGCCTGCGTAGCGGCTCTAAAAGGGAAAAGGAGGAAGTCGGGGCGAGCGAAAACCGGAAATAGCGCGGGCCGCAAGGGGTTCTGGGAAGGGGTTCCCAGAACCCCTTGCGGCCCGCGCTATTTCCGGTTTTCGCTCGCCCCGACTCCCTCCCCTTCCCTTTTAGAGCCGCTACGCAGGCTATCTACAAGGATACTATTACAAGTCACTTTGATAAAGGGCGCACGAGGTGTGGCCTATTCAATGCTGCTTCTACAAATCAGTCTTAAAAAAACTATTAATTCTAACTTGGATTATTATTATTATTATTATTATTATCTTATACATTAAAATACTTAGCGTCTGTCGGGAAACGTTTGTGATTGGCGGGTGCGTGCAACACAGGAAGCCCGCAACAAATATTTTGCTGAGCTACGAATTTGAAGATTACGGAGTCTTCTCTCCATTTCTTTCAGCGAGAAAATAATTTCAGTTCGTAATTGTTTTGTCACAAGGTGAATGGTTATTTTCTGGTTACTAGTATTACTATTCTAATTAAAAATATCAATACATACCCACGAGGGTCTATAATTTTCCAGTTATAAACTGCATAAAAATAATGAACAAGAACTGGTGGTAGACCTGTGAGAAAACAAAGTAGGAGAGGACGTGCTAGAGGATCACAGGCATAGTTTTGTATGGAATAAAGGGGCGTCTCCAGGCCTTTCGTTCCTTGGAAGCCACCCCGGGATTGAAATGAAAATATCCTAGTTATTCGATCTTTTTGGGGGCGAATGAAGCCAAAACGTTCTATGTTCTTTTTGTTTTGAAGTCCTGGTGCTATCTTATTTGCTGGATTACATCGCTACCAACGCTCACCCACTAGGGCCTCGGTGCCAAATGGCTTCCTTTTTTTACAGATTTGTTTGTGACTCCTGAAAAGCCATTTAGCGACAATGACTATCGCGAGCTACAATCACCGACAAAATTGTTGAGAATTTTATGTCTATAATCGTTACAGATCGCCATACTAAAAAGTGTTGTGTTTCCATAAAATAAACCGCTACCCTTCTGGTTAAAACCCCTCCCCCCAACTCAATGTTGTTTTGTCAAACGCGCTAGTGGTTGGGCTTCAACATTGAATAAGGGGAGGGGAAATTAAAGCCAAGAAGACATCGCTTACGCAGTTGAAATGGAGAAAAGCATTTTCGAAAGAAAATTCTCAACCACTTTTGTCGCTGATTGTCTGAGCTTGGGAATGCTGGTTTTATTGTTTTCACGACTTCCTGGACCAACCGCATTAGGTGAAAAGCGAATAAACTCACGCAGATTGACAAAAGCAATCATTTCATAATGATTTTAATGTAGTTATCATGATTATTCGGATCTACTGGACGAAAAAGTGAGCTTTTTATTCTGGAAACTATGCAGCAAAGACAGCCTCGCGCGACCCTTGACGTCATCGATTTGAGGAAATTCCGCCACCAGGCTCACTGTGGTGCTTCGTGGAATCCAATAATGGCGTGAATGGCCTATGATGATTCTGTTCAACAAATAATTGAACGAAGAATTTGGCTTGTTAACGTATACCGACTGCACAACAATGATTTTTGAGCAAATTTGACAGAGAAATCCCTGGCAAAACAAGAAAAACACAGACAGCCAGTTCTCAACACGCGCATTCGATGCCATAAAATCGTGTTGTTTGCAAGATAACACACGAAAAGTAGCACATGAGTTAGCTCTTAGTAATATCTCGAAAAATTATGTGTCGATACATTAGTGAAGAGAGGACAAAATGAGAAAACATGGCTAATACATATGTTGTTGACGAGTGTAAGGGAAATGTGCCTCGCGATTTAGCTCGAAAACCTCGAAATTTCATATTACCGAGTACCAAAAAAACAACGAAAAGTAGTTATTTCAAGTTGTTTTATCATCTACACAGTAAAAGTTAATGAGTTAGTCTGATTTCTTAATTTAAACACGAAAATTAACACAAAAAGGCACGCCGTACGCGTCACCATTCTGAGAGATAAAGAGAACAATACCAGATTTCTTTTTGTTTTTGCCGCGCCGTACGGTGAAGCGTTATATCAACTTAAAAACTGTTTGTAGATCCCTCAAAGCGTTTCAATTCCAGTTGTTTTGCGTCGGGATGATTATATTTGCACATTTCATTCATCTGAAGTTCCCAGAAACCTAACATCTCTCTTCGCGATTAAGTTATGGGCAGATTTTCTCGGGAACCACACTTCACCGGAAGTCAAATCAAACAGGTGACGTCATCACCGGAAGATGATCTCTTATTTGCACTGAAACTTCAGTTTTGTGCAGCTTTCACGATTTATATCCACACAACTCCTAACAAGGCTCATTTTGAAAAGCTTTGTTTCCTCACGAATTTAATATCATTTAATTTAGTTCAACTGACAGCTTCTTGGCGCAGCCCTTGTTCTCTGTCCAAAATGGCCCCCAATTTCCTTGAAAACCTTGTTGTCTGTATCAATGAATAAGAATGCAAATGGCTCCAAGTAGCTTCAACTTTCGAAATTAGGACACACAATTCGTCCTGTCTTTCAAATTTGTATGATTTTAGCCATACTAGCCCGTTTTAACTTCATTTCCGAAAAATTCGATTTTCAGACAATCACCGACAAAATTGTTGAGAATTTTATGTCTATAATCGTTACAGATCGCCATACTAAAAAGTGTTGTGTTTCCATAAAATAAACCGCTACCCTTCTGGTTAAAACCCCTCCCCCCAACTCAATGTTGTTTTGTCAAACGCGCTAGTGGTTGGGCTTCAACATTGAATAAGGGGGAGGGGAAATTAAAGCCAAGAAGACATCGCTTACGCAGTTGAAATGGAGAAAAGCATTTTCGAAAGAAAATTCTCAACCACTTTTGTCGCTGATTGTCTGAGCTTGGGAATGCTGGTTTTATTGTTTTCACGACTTCCTGGACCAACCGCATTAGGTGAAAAGCGAATAAACTCACGCAGATTGACAAAAGCAATCATTTCATAATGATTTTAATGTAGTTATCATGATTATTCGGATCTACTGGACGAAAAAGTGAGCTTTTTATTCTGGAAACTATGCAGCAAAGACAGCCTCGCGCGACCCTTGACGTCATCGATTTGAGGAAATTCCGCCACCAGGCTCACTGTGGTGCTTCGTGGAATCCAATAATGGCGTGAATGGCCTATGATGATTCTGTTCAACAAATAATTGAACGAAGAATTTGGCTTGTTAACGTATACCGACTGCACAACAATGATTTTTGAGCAAATTTGACAGAGAAATCCCTGGCAAAACAAGAAAAACACAGACAGCCAGTTCTCAACACGCGCATTCGATGCCATAAAATCGTGTTGTTTGCAAGATAACACACGAAAAGTAGCACATGAGTTAGCTCTTAGTAATATCTCGAAAAATTATGTGTCGATACATTAGTGAAGAGAGGACAAAATGAGAAAACATGGCTAATACATATGTTGTTGACGAGTGTAAGGGAAATGTGCCTCGCGATTTAGCTCGAAAACCTCGAAATTTCATATTACCGAGTACCAAAAAAACAACGAAAAGTAGTTATTTCAAGTTGTTTTATCATCTACACAGTAAAAGTTAATGAGTTAGTCTGATTTCTTTAATTTAAACACGAAAATTAACACAAAAAGGCACGCCGTACGCGTCACCATTCTGAGAGATAAAGAGAACAATACCAGATTTCTTTTTGTTTTTGCCGCGCCGTACGGTGAAGCGTTATATCAACTTAAAAACTGTTTGTAGATCCCTCAAAGCGTTTCAATTCCAGTTGTTTTGCGTCGGGATGATTATATTTGCACATTTCATTCATCTGAAGTTCCCAGAAACCTAACATCTCTCTTCGCGATTAAGTTATGGGCAGATTTTCTCGGGAACCACACTTCACCGGAAGTCAAATCAAACAGGTGACGTCATCACCGGAAGATGATCTCTTATTTGCACTGAAACTTCAGTTTTGTGCAGCTTTCACGATTTATATCCACACAACTCCTAACAAGGCTCATTTTGAAAAGCTTTGTTTCCTCACGAATTTAATATCATTTAATTTAGTTCAACTGACAGCTTCTTGGCGCAGCCCTTGTTCTCTGTCCAAAATGGCCCCCAATTTCCTTGAAAACCTTGTTGTCTGTATCAATGAATAAGAATGCAAATGGCTCCAAGTAGCTTCAACTTTCGAAATTAGGACACACAATTCGTCCTGTCTTTCAAATTTGTATGATTTTAGCCATACTAGCCCGTTTTAACTTCATTTCCGAAAAATTCGATTTTCAGACAATCACCGACAAAATTGTTGAGAATTTTATGTCTATAATCGTTACAGATCGCCATACTAAAAAGTGTTGTGTTTCCATAAAATAAACCGCTACCCTTCTGGTTAAAACCCCTCCCCCCAACTCAATGTTGTTTTGTCAAACGCGCTAGTGGTTGGGCTTCAACATTGAATAAGGGGGAGGGGAAATTAAAGCCAAGAAGACATCGCTTACGCAGTTGAAATGGAGAAAAGCATTTTCGAAAGAAAATTCTCAACCACTTTTGTCGCTGATTGTCTGAGCTTGGGAATGCTGGTTTTATTGTTTTCACGACTTCCTGGACCAACCGCATTAGGTGAAAAGCGAATAAACTCACGCAGATTGACAAAAGCAATCATTTCATAATGATTTTAATGTAGTTATCATGATTATTCGGATCTACTGGACGAAAAAGTGAGCTTTTTATTCTGGAAACTATGCAGCAAAGACAGCCTCGCGCGACCCTTGACGTCATCGATTTGAGGAAATTCCGCCACCAGGCTCACTGTGGTGCTTCGTGGAATCCAATAATGGCGTGAATGGCCTATGATGATTCTGTTCAACAAATAATTGAACGAAGAATTTGGCTTGTTAACGTATACCGACTGCACAACAATGATTTTTGAGCAAATTTGACAGAGAAATCCCTGGCAAAACAAGAAAAACACAGACAGCCAGTTCTCAACACGCGCATTCGATGCCATAAAATCGTGTTGTTTGCAAGATAACACACGAAAAGTAGCACATGAGTTAGCTCTTAGTAATATCTCGAAAAATTATGTGTCGATACATTAGTGAAGAGAGGACAAAATGAGAAAACATGGCTAATACATATGTTGTTGACGAGTGTAAGGGAAATGTGCCTCGCGATTTAGCTCGAAAACCTCGAAATTTCATATTACCGAGTACCAAAAAAACAACGAAAAGTAGTTATTTCAAGTTGTTTTATCATCTACACAGTAAAAGTTAATGAGTTAGTCTGATTTCTTTAATTTAAACACGAAAATTAACACAAAAAGGCACGCCGTACGCGTCACCATTCTGAGAGATAAAGAGAACAATACCAGATTTCTTTTTGTTTTTGCCGCGCCGTACGGTGAAGCGTTATATCAACTTAAAAACTGTTTGTAGATCCCTCAAAGCGTTTCAATTCCAGTTGTTTTGCGTCGGGATGATTATATTTGCACATTTCATTCATCTGAAGTTCCCAGAAACCTAACATCTCTCTTCGCGATTAAGTTATGGGCAGATTTTCTCGGGAACCACACTTCACCGGAAGTCAAATCAAACAGGTGACGTCATCACCGGAAGATGATCTCTTATTTGCACTGAAACTTCAGTTTTGTGCAGCTTTCACGATTTATATCCACACAACTCCTAACAAGGCTCATTTTGAAAAGCTTTGTTTCCTCACGAATTTAATATCATTTAATTTAGTTCAACTGACAGCTTCTTGGCGCAGCCCTTGTTCTCTGTCCAAAATGGCCCCCAATTTCCTTGAAAACCTTGTTGTCTGTATCAATGAATAAGAATGCAAATGGCTCCAAGTAGCTTCAACTTTCGAAATTAGGACACACAATTCGTCCTGTCTTTCAAATTTGTATGATTTTAGCCATACTAGCCCGTTTTAACTTCATTTCCGAAAAATTCGATTTTCAGACAATCACCGACAAAATTGTTGAGAATTTTATGTCTATAATCGTTACAGATCGCCATACTAAAAAGTGTTGTGTTTCCATAAAATAAACCGCTACCCTTCTGGTTAAAACCCCTCCCCCCAACTCAATGTTGTTTTGTCAAACGCGCTAGTGGTTGGGCTTCAACATTGAATAAGGGGGAGGGGAAATTAAAGCCAAGAAGACATCGCTTACGCAGTTGAAATGGAGAAAAGCATTTTCGAAAGAAAATTCTCAACCACTTTTGTCGCTGATTGTCTGAGCTTGGGAATGCTGGTTTTATTGTTTTCACGACTTCCTGGACCAACCGCATTAGGTGAAAAGCGAATAAACTCACGCAGATTGACAAAAGCAATCATTTCATAATGATTTTAATGTAGTTATCATGATTATTCGGATCTACTGGACGAAAAAGTGAGCTTTTTATTCTGGAAACTATGCAGCAAAGACAGCCTCGCGCGACCCTTGACGTCATCGATTTGAGGAAATTCCGCCACCAGGCTCACTGTGGTGCTTCGTGGAATCCAATAATGGCGTGAATGGCCTATGATGATTCTGTTCAACAAATAATTGAACGAAGAATTTGGCTTGTTAACGTATACCGACTGCACAACAATGATTTTTGAGCAAATTTGACAGAGAAATCCCTGGCAAAACAAGAAAAACACAGACAGCCAGTTCTCAACACGCGCATTCGATGCCATGAAATCGTGTTGTTTGCAAGATAACACACGAAAAGTAGCACATGAGTTAGCTCTTAGTAATATCTCGAAAATTATGTGTCGATACATTAGTGAAGAGAGGACAAAATGAGAAAACATGGCTAATACATATGTTGTTGACGAGTGTAAGGGAAATGTGCCTCGCGATTTAGCTCGAAAACCTCGAAATTTCATATTACCGAGTACCAAAAAAACAACGAAAAGTAGTTATTTCAAGTTGTTTTATCATCTACACAGTAAAAGTTAATGAGTTAGTCTGATTTCTTTAATTTAAACACGAAAATTAACACAAAAAGGCACGCCGTACGCGTCACCATTCTGAGAGATAAAGAGAACAATACCAGATTTCTTTTTGTTTTTGCCGCGCCGTACGGTGAAGCGTTATATCAACTTAAAAACTGTTTGTAGATCCCTCAAAGCGTTTCAATTCCAGTTGTTTTGCGTCGGGATGATTATATTTGCACATTTCATTCATCTGAAGTTCCCAGAAACCTAACATCTCTCTTCGCGATTAAGTTATGGGCAGATTTTCTCGGGAACCACACTTCACCGGAAGTCAAATCAAACAGGTGACGTCATCACCGGAAGATGATCTCTTATTTGCACTGAAACTTCAGTTTTGTGCAGCTTTCACGATTTATATCCACACAACTCCTAACAAGGCTCATTTTGAAAAGCTTTGTTTCCTCACGAATTTAATATCATTTAATTTAGTTCAACTGACAGCTTCTTGGCGCAGCCCTTGTTCTCTGTCCAAAATGGCCCCCAATTTCCTTGAAAACCTTGTTGTCTGTATCAATGAATAAGAATGCAAATGGCTCCAAGTAGCTTCAACTTTCGAAATTAGGACACACAATTCGTCCTGTCTTTCAAATTTGTATGATTTTAGCCATACTAGCCCGTTTTAACTTCATTTCCGAAAAATTCGATTTTCAGACAATCACCGACAAAATTGTTGAGAATTTTATGTCTATAATCGTTACAGATCGCCATACTAAAAAGTGTTGTGTTTCCATAAAATAAACCGCTACCCTTCTGGTTAAAACCCCTCCCCCCAACTCAATGTTGTTTTGTCAAACGCGCTAGTGGTTGGGCTTCAACATTGAATAAGGGGGAGGGGAAATTAAAGCCAAGAAGACATCGCTTACGCAGTTGAAATGGAGAAAAGCATTTTCGAAAGAAAATTCTCAACCACTTTTGTCGCTGATTGTCTGAGCTTGGGAATGCTGGTTTTATTGTTTTCACGACTTCCTGGACCAACCGCATTAGGTGAAAAGCGAATAAACTCACGCAGATTGACAAAAGCAATCATTTCATAATGATTTTAATGTAGTTATCATGATTATTCGGATCTACTGGACGAAAAAGTGAGCTTTTTATTCTGGAAACTATGCAGCAAAGACAGCCTCGCGCGACCCTTGACGTCATCGATTTGAGGAAATTCCGCCACCAGGCTCACTGTGGTGCTTCGTGGAATCCAATAATGGCGTGAATGGCCTATGATGATTCTGTTCAACAAATAATTGAACGAAGAATTTGGCTTGTTAACGTATACCGACTGCACAACAATGATTTTTGAGCAAATTTGACAGAGAAATCCCTGGCAAAACAAGAAAAACACAGACAGCCAGTTCTCAACACGCGCATTCGATGCCATAAAATCGTGTTGTTTGCAAGATAACACACGAAAAGTAGCACATGAGTTAGCTCTTAGTAATATCTCGAAAAATTATGTGTCGATACATTAGTGAAGAGAGGACAAAATGAGAAAACATGGCTAATACATATGTTGTTGACGAGTGTAAGGGAAATGTGCCTCGCGATTTAGCTCGAAAACCTCGAAATTTCATATTACCGAGTACCAAAAAAACAACGAAAAGTAGTTATTTCAAGTTGTTTTATCATCTACACAGTAAAAGTTAATGAGTTAGTCTGATTTCTTTAATTTAAACACGAAAATTAACACAAAAAGGCACGCCGTACGCGTCACCATTCTGAGAGATAAAGAGAACAATACCAGATTTCTTTTTGTTTTTGCCGCGCCGTACGGTGAAGCGTTATATCAACTTAAAAACTGTTTGTAGATCCCTCAAAGCGTTTCAATTCCAGTTGTTTTGCGTCGGGATGATTATATTTGCACATTTCATTCATCTGAAGTTCCCAGAAACCTAACATCTCTCTTCGCGATTAAGTTATGGGCAGATTTTCTCGGGAACCACACTTCACCGGAAGTCAAATCAAACAGGTGACGTCATCACCGGAAGATGATCTCTTATTTGCACTGAAACTTCAGTTTTGTGCAGCTTTCACGATTTATATCCACACAACTCCTAACAAGGCTCATTTTGAAAAGCTTTGTTTCCTCACGAATTTAATATCATTTAATTTAGTTCAACTGACAGCTTCTTGGCGCAGCCCTTGTTCTCTGTCCAAAATGGCCCCCAATTTCCTTGAAAACCTTGTTGTCTGTATCAATGAATAAGAATGCAAATGGCTCCAAGTAGCTTCAACTTTCGAAATTAGGACACACAATTCGTCCTGTCTTTCAAATTTGTATGATTTTAGCCATACTAGCCCGTTTTAACTTCATTTCCGAAAAATTCGATTTTCAGACAATCACCGACAAAATTGTTGAGAATTTTATGTCTATAATCGTTACAGATCGCCATACTAAAAAGTGTTGTGTTTCCATAAAATAAACCGCTACCCTTCTGGTTAAAACCCCTCCCCCCAACTCAATGTTGTTTTGTCAAACGCGCTAGTGGTTGGGCTTCAACATTGAATAAGGGGAGGGGAAATTAAAGCCAAGAAGACATCGCTTACGCAGTTGAAATGGAGAAAAGCATTTTCGAAAGAAAATTCTCAACCACTTTTGTCGCTGATTGTCTGAGCTTGGGAATGCTGGTTTTATTGTTTTCACGACTTCCTGGACCAACCGCATTAGGTGAAAAGCGAATAAACTCACGCAGATTGACAAAAGCAATCATTTCATAATGATTTTAATGTAGTTATCATGATTATTCGGATCTACTGGACGAAAAAGTGAGCTTTTTATTCTGGAAACTATGCAGCAAAGACAGCCTCGCGCGACCCTTGACGTCATCGATTTGAGGAAATTCCGCCACCAGGCTCACTGTGGTGCTTCGTGGAATCCAATAATGGCGTGAATGGCCTATGATGATTCTGTTCAACAAATAATTGAACGAAGAATTTGGCTTGTTAACGTATACCGACTGCACAACAATGATTTTTGAGCAAATTTGACAGAGAAATCCCTGGCAAAACAAGAAAAACACAGACAGCCAGTTCTCAACACGCGCATTCGATGCCATAAAATCGTGTTGTTTGCAAGATAACACACGAAAAGTAGCACATGAGTTAGCTCTTAGTAATATCTCGAAAAATTATGTGTCGATACATTAGTGAAGAGAGGACAAAATGAGAAAACATGGCTAATACATATGTTGTTGACGAGTGTAAGGGAAATGTGCCTCGCGATTTAGCTCGAAAACCTCGAAATTTCATATTACCGAGTACCAAAAAAACAACGAAAAGTAGTTATTTCAAGTTGTTTTATCATCTACACAGTAAAAGTTAATGAGTTAGTCTGATTTCTTTAATTTAAACACGAAAATTAACACAAAAAGGCACGCCGTACGCGTCACCATTCTGAGAGATAAAGAGAACAATACCAGATTTCTTTTTGTTTTTGCCGCGCCGTACGGTGAAGCGTTATATCAACTTAAAAACTGTTTGTAGATCCCTCAAAGCGTTTCAATTCCAGTTGTTTTGCGTCGGGATGATTATATTTGCACATTTCATTCATCTGAAGTTCCCAGAAACCTAACATCTCTCTTCGCGATTAAGTTATGGGCAGATTTTCTCGGGAACCACACTTCACCGGAAGTCAAATCAAACAGGTGACGTCATCACCGGAAGATGATCTCTTATTTGCACTGAAACTTCAGTTTTGTGCAGCTTTCACGATTTATATCCACACAACTCCTAACAAGGCTCATTTTGAAAAGCTTTGTTTCCTCACGAATTTAATATCATTTAATTTAGTTCAACTGACAGCTTCTTGGCGCAGCCCTTGTTCTCTGTCCAAAATGGCCCCCAATTTCCTTGAAAACCTTGTTGTCTGTATCAATGAATAAGAATGCAAATGGCTCCAAGTAGCTTCAACTTTCGAAATTAGGACACACAATTCGTCCTGTCTTTCAAATTTGTATGATTTTAGCCATACTAGCCCGTTTTAACTTCATTTCCGAAAAATTCGATTTTCAGACAATCACCGACAAAATTGTTGAGAATTTTATGTCTATAATCGTTACAGATCGCCATACTAAAAAGTGTTGTGTTTCCATAAAATAAACCGCTACCCTTCTGGTTAAAACCCCTCCCCCCAACTCAATGTTGTTTTGTCAAACGCGCTAGTGGTTGGGCTTCAACATTGAATAAGGGGGAGGGGAAATTAAAGCCAAGAAGACATCGCTTACGCAGTTGAAATGGAGAAAAGCATTTTCGAAAGAAAATTCTCAACCACTTTTGTCGCTGATTGTCTGAGCTTGGGAATGCTGGTTTTATTGTTTTCACGACTTCCTGGACCAACCGCATTAGGTGAAAAGCGAATAAACTCACGCAGATTGACAAAAGCAATCATTTCATAATGATTTTAATGTAGTTATCATGATTATTCGGATCTACTGGACGAAAAAGTGAGCTTTTTATTCTGGAAACTATGCAGCAAAGACAGCCTCGCGCGACCCTTGACGTCATCGATTTGAGGAAATTCCGCCACCAGGCTCACTGTGGTGCTTCGTGGAATCCAATAATGGCGTGAATGGCCTATGATGATTCTGTTCAACAAATAATTGAACGAAGAATTTGGCTTGTTAACGTATACCGACTGCACAACAATGATTTTTGAGCAAATTTGACAGAGAAATCCCTGGCAAAACAAGAAAAACACAGACAGCCAGTTCTCAACACGCGCATTCGATGCCATAAAATCGTGTTGTTTGCAAGATAACACACGAAAAGTAGCACATGAGTTAGCTCTTAGTAATATCTCGAAAAATTATGTGTCGATACATTAGTGAAGAGAGGACAAAATGAGAAAACATGGCTAATACATATGTTGTTGACGAGTGTAAGGGAAATGTGCCTCGCGATTTAGCTCGAAAACCTCGAAATTTCATATTACCGAGTACCAAAAAACAACGAAAAGTAGTTATTTCAAGTTGTTTTATCATCTACACAGTAAAAGTTAATGAGTTAGTCTGATTTCTTTAATTTAAACACGAAAATTAACACAAAAAGGCACGCCGTACGCGTCACCATTCTGAGAGATAAAGAGAACAATACCAGATTTCTTTTTGTTTTTGCCGCGCCGTACGGTGAAGCGTTATATCAACTTAAAAACTGTTTGTAGATCCCTCAAAGCGTTTCAATTCCAGTTGTTTTGCGTCGGGATGATTATATTTGCACATTTCATTCATCTGAAGTTCCCAGAAACCTAACATCTCTCTTCGCGATTAAGTTATGGGCAGATTTTCTCGGGAACCACACTTCACCGGAAGTCAAATCAAACAGGTGACGTCATCACCGGAAGATGATCTCTTATTTGCACTGAAACTTCAGTTTTGTGCAGCTTTCACGATTTATATCCACACAACTCCTAACAAGGCTCATTTTGAAAAGCTTTGTTTCCTCACGAATTTAATATCATTTAATTTAGTTCAACTGACAGCTTCTTGGCGCAGCCCTTGTTCTCTGTCCAAAATGGCCCCCAATTTCCTTGAAAACCTTGTTGTCTGTATCAATGAATAAGAATGCAAATGGCTCCAAGTAGCTTCAACTTTCGAAATTAGGACACACAATTCGTCCTGTCTTTCAAATTTGTATGATTTTAGCCATACTAGCCCGTTTTAACTTCATTTCCGAAAAATTCGATTTTCAGACAATCACCGACAAAATTGTTGAGAATTTTATGTCTATAATCGTTACAGATCGCCATACTAAAAAGTGTTGTGTTTCCATAAAATAAACCGCTACCCTTCTGGTTAAAACCCCTCCCCCCAACTCAATGTTGTTTTGTCAAACGCGCTAGTGGTTGGGCTTCAACATTGAATAAGGGGGAGGGGAAATTAAAGCCAAGAAGACATCGCTTACGCAGTTGAAATGGAGAAAAGCATTTTCGAAAGAAAATTCTCAACCACTTTTGTCGCTGATTGTAGATCTACAAAACAGAAAATGTCGAGTAGACACACGTGTATTTTCAATACTTGGCAAAAATTGGTAAGCCATTGCATCGCAGATACGCCCCTGGAATATAGCTGTCAAGGAATAGGACAGGGAGATGTTTGTTAGGGCTGCTGTTAGGCCGAACACTCCTAACAGGCCAAACCGCAGTGAGAAGACATTTCCTTGTCTGACCTTTTGGAAGGTTGGAGTTGGACGTTCTTCTTGCTGCCGTTTGGGGCTGTTAGGGGTGTTAGGCCTAAAAGCAGCCCAAACAAGATTCTCTCTGCCCTATTCCTTAAAGTTATATTAGGAGATGACTGTCTCTTCTTCATGCAATCTTTCGCTCGTTCGATTATTTGCTCGTTCATTCATGTTTATTCCTGGTTTCCCAACTGAGTATTAAATTTCACCAACCTAAATGCTTTGCAACAGCATTCCAAGGTACAGAAAGGCACTTCGGCAAAGTCTGCATCATAGAAAAGAATATTTTTAGACACTAAACGTGCTGATTAGTCAAGCGCTCTGGTGTTTAGAATCCATCTATAAGTCACCATCAACTTTGCGCTTGTCAGGTCCTTCAGAAACCGGTCGCTGGCTTCATTCCGATATCATTTGAGCTATGGGTTCAACATTTTTAGCATCGCCAGTACTTTTTTCTTTAAAGCCAAAAAGTGATCTTTAAGTGAATGTCACTGTAAAATAGGCCATTCATTAAGCTTTACACGACATAAACGACCCTCGTAGCGTAAATTGTAACGCGACAAGATTTTTCTCCGCAGACACCTTATTTTCGTGAACCCATACATTAGTAACCTTATATGAAAACGTACCTTTGCTACCCCCTTTTCCCCTTCACACCACACATAGGAATGTGCGATCAGACTCAGGACCACGTCAGCCCGCATCCACTCGCGATGACAACCCAGTTTATCGCAGGACAGAAGGGGTATCTAAAGTAAAACATAGATTCAGTTACTGGGTAGAATGAGACGTTTTCTAAAACGTTTCCCTCTGCACAAAGAAACGCGTAAAGATCAAAGTTTAGACTTGAAGGTATGGCACTGTTGCGAATGATAAATGAGTAGATAAATCTACAATCCGAAAGAAGACTCACTAATCCTGTGATTCGGTGCTCTTGCACCTTTATAGTTGCTCTTGTCTATGCCTAAGGCATCTCTACATTACCTTCGCGCTAGAGCAGATTTCGTATGACTGTGAAAAGTACCGTGACACGGCGCGGTACTGTCGCGGTGGCGGTACGGAACCTGGCCTGCTGTAGATACCGAACGAAACCGCGTAGTCGCGGTACGGTCACGGTCGCGGCGCGGAACAACTCTTTCACGGTACTTTTCACAGTCATACGAAATCTGCTCTATCACAACTATCCGGATTCATTAAGGGTGGAGTATAATGTCTACTGACTCATTTAACCCTACAGATCTGACCTTTATAGGTGCTCTTGTCTATGCCTAAGGCATCTCTACATTACCTTCGCGCTATCACAACTATCCGGATTCATTAAGGGTGGAGTATAATGTCTACTGACTCATTTAACCCTACAGATCTGTTTCGTACAATTAAGTTGTTCTGCGACAGTTGCGACTTTTTGGAAACCTGTGGCGTTCGCGACTGCTGTAACACGCTGCGCCTCCCGAGACTGTTCCGGAAAACTTTCCATCGTTTTTCACCCGAGTTTTTCGGACGTCCGAAATTTGAGTTAAACTAACCAAATTCTATAAATACTATAGTATTATAAATATCACGCAAAGGGAGTTCTATGAAGACTATCGGGAGACTTATTTATTTATTTATTTATTTATATACTTATTTATTCAGCTTCGCCAAGAAGATATTTGACGTGGAGGATCCCCATACATGGGGTCACACGAAGATGGGCGGGGACACCACAACAGTTTAACACCAATTACTATAGGCCCTGGCAGCAGGCCCACAGTAGAAAAGAAAACAAGAAACTTGGGGACCAATCTATCAAAATTTCAAAACAAACTTTTCGGGTCTGAGAATTCTCAAGTTTTTCGAGGAAGGGGCGCCGTTACATTCCGTGCTCCCCATATAACGAACTGACCTTGTCTATAACAGATCGGGTCTTCCCCGACTTCAACAACTCCGGAAGCTCCTCACAGACATCTTCCCAAGGGCTAAAATAGCCAGGTAATTTGCACTGCAAAATGAAAGATTAGTCGACCTGAATGAATTCTCCCGCGTATCCCAGGAAAAATTCTACAGAAAGCCATTCATGGGAAAGTTGATTTTCCCATTGTTGAAGTATGGTAAGTGATTGGATTACCCAATGGATAATCATGGATAGCCATGCGAAATCCGAACACAATCCCTCCTAGACGAGATATCCCTTGTAGGAGCGTTTACATGGCTTATGCAAACAAACATTTCCCTTCCTTCGAGGAATACCTTGCCTTTCATGTAAACTCCAGCGGGGAAAAACAGTAGAGATGGGAATCCCTCCTAGGAGAAATGTCCCTCCCCATGTAAACAGCCCCTAAGATGTCCTATTACTTACAAGAGGTTCCTGTTCTGGTGCAAATCCTGTTTTTGGTGAAACACCAAAATCCTGTAGCGTAGCTATCGTATTGGCTGAATCGCTCATATCTCTTTTAATCTAGTTACCTGTGAAATTTTGAATATACAGGATATCAAACAATGAAGTCGTTTCAACTTGAACTTTATTTTATTAGTTTCAAACATGCAAGGTCAGCGCTGATGGTATGAGTAAGGCAGGCCTACGAGAAACGTCGTTCCAGAGTCGCGCCGTTCCATTCGAAAACAATAGAAAGTTTTCTATTATGAAGTCTAATGAAGCGGCATCCTTTGAAAAAGGAAAGGTTCGACAGAAGAAGTTCGAACTGAAGTTCGATGTTTGCCGTAGGCCTGAGTCATCTTAAGGGTGCAATGCATGTGCTTTTGTTGAATAGACCTCCGGGTTGGGCGTAATGTTTTGCCCATTTCAGATCACGTGACATTCCCATGAGTATTCTCTCTTTGTTTGGAATGCTTCCATATTCATATATCCTTCGGTGCGAAGCAGAAAAAGAAAGAGAATACTCATGGGAATACCACGTGATTTGAAATGGGAAAACATTACGCCCAATCCGAGGAGGTCTATTAGCTAGACGCTAATATATAGGTTATTCTGTATTCTTACTTGAGTCCGAGGCTCAGAGGAGCGCGAATAAGAATAACAGCTTTTACATATATGTCGAATGTGTGCGCTTCTGAAGGAAGATGGACGACCTTTGCGGTGTGAGCGACGTCATTATCCGGAGGACCATCAGCAAGGCGTCGTGTGTTGGCTAAAAGAGCCTATGTCAGCCGCCATTTTGACAGCATAGCAACATACCAAGTCGGAGAAAGCGTTCATTTCAATCGGCTGATTTATAGAATATAGAGCAATGTTCTCGATTGAATTTGGTAAATGAAATCTAAAAAAACTTTGTTTTTAGATGTTTATGAAGTGATTTCTAAGCGTAATACGTCGTAATATATCAAACGAAAGAGCTTCAACTTCTATCAGTAAAAACTGGCCGGCATTGCACGGCACCACTTTGAAATTTTTTGGTACTTTTGAATACATTATCACCAGGAGCTCATCAGATATGCGTCATTCACGCGACTGATATTTTTACTCAAGAGTATAATATTATTTCGTCAACATGAAATGAAATATAATTTGCTAGAAGAAGAGAATTTGTTATATATTTAATTGTTTTAATGAAGAATATAAAATAAAACGTCGAACGCTGTACAGTATGCTTTGATTTCCTTTTTTGCTGCACGGTAGAATGTGCTATATTCAGCTGTTTTTTCGTTATGCACAATGCCTTGTGCAGTCAAATAAAACTCAACAGAGGCAAACGACGCGTTTTTTTGCTCTTGATTTCTCAACACATATTTCAAAATTTCAAAATTTCGAAATCCCATTTCATGAACAATTAGTTGAATGGTAGAGGATTCCGAAACGACTTACGATCGCAATATTGTGAGCTTCTCGGACTACGTGTACACGAATTATTTTGTGTTTCCAACTTGAAGTTATTTCGAAAGATTATTGCTTAAATATTTGATAGAAAAATTTCCATTGAAATCAATATTGCGTGATAAAGGCCTTATATGGAAAATACACAGGATTCCCATTGATAGATAAAAGAACGGAAAATAAAAACATTAAAATAACACAATTACTTTTATTTTATCGGAAAGGTGAGCTCCCAAGCCACGAGAATTAATAATGTTAAATAATCGTGCAAAGTACGGCGATAGAGAGCCGACACAGCTAATAATCGCATTGTTTAGTGATTCATAATGTGTGTAATTTTAGCTATACTAACAACATCAATTTACATTATGAAGGTACTCCCAGATAGAGGTGTGGCGAATGGAGAGCTAGGCGAGGTTTTCCGAGAGAGTGATCGAGGGCTTCAAAATTGAAGATCGAGACGATCACAGATTGCTTCTCATATATTCTCTGTAATTTGTCAGAATACGAGATTGCGAGACAGCTCTCTAGAAATCCGAGATTTCAAGAATCCCTAAGAATTTCGCGAGATTCTGGATTTTCCGAACAATCATTCGCCATCCAGCTAGCTGAATAGGGAAACAAGCGTTAAAATGACGTCTACTAATAGGAGATATTGAATGTATTGTTATGAGTGATCTCAAAACTTTGCTTAAAAAATAGAAGCACAGCACGTTTGTGTTACTCCATCATCTAGTGATATTATCAATAGATTCCACAATCTATCGTTCAAAACTTCTTCAACAATCCTAAAAAGAACTCACCTGGCTACTCGAAAGTGATGTCTCGTCTGTAATGTTCAGGCCTGATGATTTTACTAATGTAGTACGTACGCATTGCGCCTTCATTCACCCAACCAAGACCACTCATTTGAACCATATACATCAATAAAATGTACGGGTAGGTAGATGAAACCACTATCCATTGTTCTGTTTGGTCAGTCAGTCAGTCAGTCAAACCAGGCTTGTTTTTTTAAAAATTCGAATAAAGTCCAAACCCTTTTACTGCAATTTCATAATTCTGCGGACTCTACGCAAACTAACAAACCGCGCAGGGAAAACAACTCTTGGTGATTTCACGCAGGTTTGAGAGGTTATCTTTAACTAATAAAGCCTAGTTTCCATATAGTCTTATCTGTCGTATCAGTCAACCGTGAAACAAAAGAATAATTCCAATTTCACCGTCGACAGATACGACTATTATGGAAACCAGCCTTAAGGCTAAGGCTTCAAAACCAAATTTTTCGCAATACAGGCGCCTGTCTTTTAAAAAAGGTTTTATTGGCGGAACCCAAAACGCAGGTGGCGTTCGGAAATGTAAAGCAGAGTCCGCAATAACTAATCCAAACATGAACAGCTTTAAGTCTTGATATCGACGCTTTGTAGAAATGGTTGTTCTGGAAATTCTGTAGCCAAGTATAATTACAGCTGTTTTGAGTATTCTGCGAACTCTCGCGTTCCACTTCCAATGGCGATCTAGCTTCCGTCAATCAAACTTTCGGGTCCAATTTGAGTCTTAGCCGACCGTAAGTTACGCCATTTGTTTAGAAAAATATAGTAAAAGATGCTGTGTGCTGGGACATTTCACTAGGATGGCGAATAACTGAATTCTATTTATTCCAAAGAGTTTCAAAGTTTGATTGACGGAAGCCAGAAAGCAGTTTGAGGGTTGGAAATCGATCACGAGAGTTCGCAGAATACTCAAAACAGCAGTAATGTAATTGCATTAGCGTCTCGTGCAATTTTGGTATTTTCTGAAAAACTCAACTCGAGCAATATATTCCAAATTGAAGTCGTATGTTTGTATGATTACTTATAAGGGAATAAGGGATTAAATAGAGACCCGAATAAAATGGCTGTCATTTCGTATTCTTTTAAGTCTTTTAAGCTATGCACATGGATTACGTATTATTTTGAAGAGTACAAAACAAATATATGGTTATTATCTATTAATAAATCATTACTAAAATCACTAACTATAAGTATCAAAAAAATGACCTTTTCAATCAAGTTTTTTATCTCCAAAATCTCCTTAACAAACAATTTACCGGAATAAATTTTACAATATTTTATTAAACAATTCTTATTTATTACTCTTTATAATATAGCTACGATATGACGCGCGCTCTGATTTGTCCAAATCTATGATTTATTGCATCGATAAAGTAATGGTTCTCCCCCGCTATATCATAAAAGCATTAGAGCACAATTTTCTATGATTTTATCGGCAAATAGAGTACTTGTGATGTTGGAAGAGACTCGAAACGTTTTAAAATCACTTGCCTGCGGTTCGTGATTTTACAACGTTCTCGTGTCTCTCCCAACATCACGCGTGCTCTATTGCGCCGATAAAGCCATAGAAAGTTATGCTCTAATGCTTAATTATTATGTCTAAAAATTAAAACTTATTTCGGGTAACGCTGAATGCTAATGCTAGGGCCAAACCGATCAAACATTTGTGAATTTTTATTCAACAATTTCTTCATGAACAAGCTTCCAGAACCAGACGATACTCGGTGAATACTTCTAAATGCATGTTCAGTGATGTTAAAACGTTGTTCAATGCATGTTCATCGTTTTCTGAATCACTGAAACGTAACTTCGAGAAAAGATGAATCGTGTCGAATCAAGTTGAACACCGTGTTGAACCGTTCGTGAAATATATCCGTCAAAATCAAGGTTCCAGTTTATCTTCAAGTGCTATCTTGTAGCCATCGCTTTCAACTGATTTGAAAATTGCTGAGTATCTACTGAGCATTGCTGAACATTTCGCGCTTAGAAGAACAATAGAGACGTTTATGGCCATGTTGAAGTGGTTTGACCCCAGTCCAAGGGCCTGTTCACATGAGGCGAGTTAACTTGGGGTGGGGGTGGGGGTGGGGGGGGGATATCTCGGTCGCCCGAGTTGTCTGGGGACGAGACAAGTTTCTATAGAATCTCTCTGTGTTGAAATCGAACCGTTCACATGCGACCGAGACAACTCGGGGTCGCGAGATATCTCGGTCCAGAAGTTAGGGATAGCCCTGGGATACAGTGCGGCGCATGTGTTCTAGCCAGAACACCGAGATATCTCAGTGCTGAATACTTTTCTCATGTGAAACAGAGCCAGTTTCGTCCCTACCCCCCGAGATATCCCTAACCCGCCGAGACATCTCGCCTCATGTGAACAGGCCCTAACGTGGGTCTATTTTTTTGTTTTGTTCTCTTGCTTTGCTTTTTATATTCTTTGGTTCGTTCTTTTTTGTTTACAAATGCTGGTCATACGACCCAGTTATATTTAATGAATCCGCCAATATTTAGACAACGTCTACGTCTACCAACGTCTTCCAAGAACACCCCCCCCCCCCCCCTATTTTCTTCCTAACAGCACAACAATACATTTCTAGAACATGTACATCAAAGTCATTTTAGACGCCCAAATGACGTCTAAATGCGTTCATTGTTTGGGTCTTGATGTGGAACCTTACCAGTAGGCTATATCGTGTCTGTTTCGAGGCTGTTGTCAAGCATCTATTGTCTAGCAAAAATGTTCGATAGACCAAATCGGCAAACGGTGTTTACATCTTGTAGATCATGTGATGATTCCTTTGGTTGATTAATTTTGTTACTACTGCACATACACTCGTGCACTCGGTCGAGTGAGAAAAAAATTGATAATTGTCACCACCTAAAGGAATCATCACATGATCTGAATTGGGTGGCAACAAGATGTAAACACTGTAGCCTATGTGGTCTATAACTGTAGTGGAAGCCGCATGTCTTGCGTCTCATTCCGTATACGCTGAAGAAATTTCATCAAATCTGGAAAATAAATGTTGTAAACCTTAGCTAGCCTTGAAAAGGAACGTCTGTATTCAAAAACGACACGAACAGCGTTTCAGCTAACATTTTCAAGTCATGGGAAAATAAATGCGTGCGAGGTAGATTGCAAAACTGAAGTAGTGATTTCAAAATCATTCAGTACCTAAAAACATTCATGGCCAAGCGAAAAGGGACCTCAAAGTGGCACTAGTACGAAATTTGAACGCTTCCTCTCTTTGAAAATACCATTCAGTATATGGTATTAGACACAGTAAAGTACATTTTGGTTGTCAGAAGTTCGAAAAAGGGAATTTTATTTAAGAATTTTCAGCTTTCAAACGCCGGCTTTTAAAATTGTGAAAATCGCAGTAAATACCTGAACCTCCTGTCCCTTGCTTAGCAAGCATTCGGCTTGGGTTGTCACGGTCTTTGCTCGCTTGTATGATGATGTACCTAAAAACGTACAACAAAAACAGTGAGATTCCCACTTAACAATGGCGGATGGCAATTATGGGATTAGGGATGATCTTAGTTGGCCCCAAGTCTGGAATAATGCACAAGGAAAACATCGTTTAAACGAGAATGGAATTTTGATCTTTGACGACTTTTGAGGTTAATCCTCGAAAACTGCTGAAAACCCTGAAGCTGACATTGTAAAGTGTTTGATTGCTTATGTGACTTTGCCAAATTAACTCACTTTGTTACAATTTGGAGATGTGTGTTCCTGTAGTCACGCAGCGCGTCGACGGATGCATTGTATGACATGACCAAGGAGTTGTCACGGCTACTACTAACTAGAGAGACAAAAGAGTAACATTTTTCAATCAACCAATCTACAATTCCACTATCCATCGATCACTCGATCGACCATCCAACAAACCAACCCACCCAAAGAGAGAAAACAGAACTTTATTACATGTGTAGTAAAACCCACTCGCATACTATCACGGGTCCTGCAATCTGATTTGCTCACCTACTTACATGACATATAGTGGGTAGTGAAAGTCCTTACCTAATACTAGCTAAAACCATTATAATAATACGTTTGAGCGATAAATGGAAGGTAACATGCAAGTGGGTTTCTACTAAAACAATTAACTGTTCAATCGTTTGACTCAGGAAACTATAACTCGTAATGTAATTTCTAAATAGAAAAACTCAAAACAAATAAAAGGTAGTATTTCGGCTCTAGGAATAACTGCTCAATATATAAGCTTAAAGTGCCACTATTATCAAAAATTAGAGTCTCCAATCTTTGCCAATTCTCCATGTGTTAGGAAGCTTTGCAAAACTAGAACAATGTCGTTTTCCGTTTTTTGATAGCTCTTTTCATTCAATAGTTATTAAGGTAAGAACGATATGCAAATTAGCATGGGTGATGACGTCACACTCTCAACTTGATCAATGCCTAAATACTAAAAAGAGGTATATCTCTATACCTCTTGAAGTTAGAGTGTTCAAACTTGGCAGAATGAATACTTGACTTGAACAGAGTGACGTGACTCATCAATCAGGGTTGCCATGACAAACCTCTGGTTCCCAGGCTCCCAAGACAAGTTTAGGATTTCCCGATTTTTCCCGCCCAGATTTCAGAATTAACCAATTTGCTTGTTATTAAAAGCGAGCTACTACTAAATAAGATAAGTGGGCATGGCAATGTAGGTTACAATTGATTTCTTCAAAAGATATAGCCTCATCTAGAATTTTGGATAGGGGTGGTCTGGAACAAAGGCTGTTGCCATGGCAATCAATTAAGGTAAACAAAATTATCAGGAAGAGTGAGTTCAATAACCGTGGCAAGTTTGATAGGATTTGATGCAAATCCAACAAAAATATAGACCATCAAATAATTCACCACTTTGTTTGTTGAGAGTGTGACGTCATCAAGTCACACTTTGGAGCAATGGCGGCCAAATTTCAAACTCTAATATCTTCGAAACCAAAAAAGATTTTTGAAAACAGAAAGAAGCATATTTCTTCTGAGCCTCAGCTCTTTCAAATAAGGCATAAAGTAAATAATTTTCAAACTTGATAATAGTGGCACTTTAAATACCATGGTTTACATTGGGAGGATAGACAATATGATCAGGAGATCTTACCAAATTCCCGAACACGTGGCCCTTCTTCCACTGCTACGATGAACTGACGGTGTTTTGGTGGCATGTGATGGCGCATCTTCTGTAAGAATGACATCTTCGCTGCGAAATAAAAAATAAAAACTGCAAACTAGCGACATAATGACATTCTGTCACAACGGCAATGTTCAGCATTTTTAATGCAGCACGTTAACATTACTTTATTTCTACAGTATTGTGCATTTATTTCGCTTTGGAGTGGGAGAATTTAGTGCACGTGATTCCGTGATGTTGTGTCGTTAGTGTGCACCAGGCATACCACAACGCAGGCTCGCACGATTGACGTCGACATACAAACTACTGGCCATGGTTTGTGAATCCAGTTCAGGAATCCAAGTGCAAGTGCACGCATTTTCGTATCGTAATTAGAACAATTTGTATCTTTGACTTTGACCGTTGCCCCGCGTGTCATTTGGCAAGGTACTAGTAGAGAATGACGAATCGAAAGAATAGCGAGTTAAGCAAATTTATGCTTCACATAAATTAAAGTTAATGTGACAACCGTGACACATAACAGAGTCAATTAAGGCGATATGCGATCAAAGATAAGCTCTGTTCTCAGCTGACCCCCACGTGTCATCACACTGGGTATCGTTTGCCCCAGCCAATCAGATCTCAGGTCTCACGTGCACTGCCTTTGGGTGCTGACAAACATGTTTACCTTCGGTCAAGTCTGCCCTCGACCTTTCAGTTCATTTCACTTGCTCTGGTAGCCATTATATTTCCTGCTCAAGTAAATTCCCTCCCTCCCTCCCTTGCACATGTCTTCTTATGTTTTTGATCACATTTTGCCTGTACATGTAGCTTACAAAGAAGGCAGAGTTTGTACATAACCGTTAGCATTGCACATGCCCAGTCTTAAGTTATATGTATGTAGTAGACATTGTTTCTGTTCGGTTATCAATTGATTGAAAGGACTTATGTAACCTGCACATTACAATTTGTGAATTTCTCAGAAACGGAAATAAGGACACATTAACAATATACTATGTACATTCTAATGCTGAAACAAAATGTATGAGACCAATAATGATAGTAGCTACACAGAGCGTCAATAAAAGGATGGGTAGGGAAAAAGTGCTCCCATATTGGTCACCCTTTGCCCCATAGACGCACTAAACTAGGGCCAACCCTCCAGCATATAGCTTCGTTACCATGGTTACATGGAGGGGGACCCTAGATAGGCTAAGACCTCTCAAATGGGGGATTGTAACCCCCGGTAGAGGATCGAGCTCGAGGGGATTGTAACCCCTTGCCTCTAGCTCCCACAAATCACATAAGACCTCACAGGGGATTGTAACCCCTCCAGAGGATGTTGCCATGGGGATTGTAACCCCTTGGATAGTAGTTGTTTTGACATTTTTGTGACCAATTTGGGGGTACTCCATCCCCTACCCCATTATCCCACACAAAGGTGTCGTGTTGTGTCATGGGTTAGGAGCATTAATCGTTATCATCGTCATCATCAGATAGATATCAGTCTCCATTCTATCTTCAAAAGAATTCGTTTTTGTCTCTTTTCTGTGATAATAATCTAATTCGAGTTTAGTGAAGATTTCCTATTAGTAGGCAAATTTATTCGTCTGAAACTTTGTTGGAACGACCAGGTTGGATATGGCAACAAACACACGTAAGGTAAATATCGTATTTATCGTTCGTAAACCAATATTTCTGCATTTTCAAACGAAGAAATTTGCCTACTGATAGGAAATCGTTACTAAATAGGAAATAGATTACTTACATGGCGTAGAAAAGTGTTGTATCCCAAGAAATGCATCCAGTACTTGGAACACTGTAGACTCGGCTGCACTGCCTCCTGGATACTAAAACGTGAAGTTTGTTCAGCACATTGTCTTTTTGGGTACAGGATCCGCTGCACGAGGACCAACTGCCATAGGGGGTGTGGAAGAGGAGCTTTTTTTATTTTAGTTCTGTTTTCTAATACCGTCCAAATATCAGCACTTATTTTAAAAAAAACTCAATCTATTGTTTAAGACCACATAATTACATTCTGTTAGAAGCTTGAGAAGGAGAGCAATAGTAGTACAGCATGGGCCAAACAAGCCGGGGATTTCGTGGAGACAAGTGAGTCTCTTTTGGAAACCTATTGCTCCTGGACTGTAAATGCGGAGTCGTTTTGGGTAGAGTCTCTTCCCCCTCATCTAGCCAGCAAGGAATTTGTACTGGATGGATCACGAAATCGATCTACCTTTTTGCCAAGCTCAGGATGTTGCAGTTTTACTCAATCGTAGCTACTGTCAATATTGTGAGATCGATAAGGACCCGACATATATAGCCACATCAGGAGACAGTCTAAAAATGTTTAGTAAAACTTGAAAAGAAAGCTGAGCTTGGAAAAAAAGTGGTTTACGCTTACTGATACTCCCGAGAGCAGAACTAAAAAGAGACCTCTAAGGGTTTTCAAGAAGGGATTATCTGGGAAAGGCATAAGCTGGGATAAGCCGATCGAAGAGCTTCAATACAGTGAAACGGGCACGGTGTACATCGCCATTGCTTGAGACGGTTTTGAAAAATTATAGTCGAACCCGATCTTGCTCGAGTAAGAGCAAGGCAAACAAAGTCCTGGTTCCCAAGAATACACACTCCTTTCTCCTCCTCACGGAAACTCCCTCCACTCTCCCACAATAGCAGCGTTTGACGTTCCCCATAGGTTTACCCATAGGTTTCCACGTATTATCGTGTCTACTTTTTTCGATTAACTGCCGTGCAATCTTAGTTTTATCAGGTCAGACTTAAGATTTCCTTGATGAAAGTTAAATACATGATCTTACGATCTGTACAGTCTTCCTGTTGAAAATGTCGTACCTGCTTCGGATCTTGACCGACACCTTCGTATACAAGTCCATCAGGTAAAGCCGAGCCCTTCTGCCACCTAAAGAAAGAGCAAAATCAATCAAAGAATTAATAAACCAAAAGCCAAATTATGGCATTAAATTAATCATGTTTATTAAAAATGCTTCCTTCCTACCCACTCAAGAAGGTTCTGATGGAGAAATAGAAATCCTGTGGATCACAGACATCTGTGGGAGAAAAACAAAGATATGCACAATGCAAACATTGTATGCAGATTTATCTTCCTCTTTAAGTATGCAATGCAGTAGAGGGTGATGCCGTATGCTCAAGAACAACACGGACATTTGTAAATCAACAGCAAACATTTAAATGCCCGAGTGAGGGGTTCTTCAGAGTAAAAATGTTGGATCTTCAAAGATCCTTTAAAAGAACCTTATACTTAACAATCCATAATACGTCAGGATGTCCGTCCTAAAATGTACTTATTGGTTCTAAGTTTTTCCCGAACCCCTTCAACATTTTTCTATAGTTAGCAAAATAGCACTCGATCTAAATCAAGTGACAAGAATACTATGAGTTTTGTTATATAACCAGTTTGGATATATTTAAAAAAATACCGGATGCCTCATTTCAACCGCTAAAAATACGACTGCAAAAGCAAAGGAAATCAATAAGGTGACAAACAAGTCCGCCATTCAGCAACGACATGAGTTTAGTTCGTCAGAGGCATTTCGACTGACGCCCTCTTCAGTGATCCCTGTGTGATGGCAAAGAGGAACAGCCTATTCAAACAATACGGCTAACCTGAGCGCATTCGGTAAATCCATCTCGATTCAGGGTCTACCGGATTCAATTCAAGGTGGATTCAAGGTGGTCTCACAGATCATGAAAAAAAAGGCGTGAAAACACCTTGATTGAACTAAAAATAACAACAGCTAACCTGAGCGCATTCGGTAAATCCATCTCGATTCAGGGTCTACCAGATTCAATTCAAGGTGGATTCAAGGTGGTCTCACAGATCATGCAAAAAAAAGGCGTGAAAACACCTTGATTGAACTAAAAATAATAACATTTCTTACCATGCATTTTGAGTAGCGCCGTTCGAAGTCTTGATATCATATTTCTCACGTCCAATAGGGCTTGTTTTAGTTTGTTGACATCTCCATCTTCAACTGCCTAAACAAGAAAACAATACGTGGCTATGAATAGACCTATTTGGCTTTAACCATTTCATCACGTGCCATTCATTTGAATAATCTGTCTTTAGTTGGAACGCTTCTATATTCATATATCGTTAGGTGCGTAGCAGATGAAGAAAGAGAGAATGCTCATGGGAATGCCACGTGATCTGATATGGGAAAACATAACGCCCCAGCCGAATAGTGAATCCCTAAATAGGCCGATACTTGACCAATGGAGACGTACCATGCAAAGGAGTGTCCTAAGAGATGATTACGGTGATAACTAATTCAGGAAGGGTTGAATTTCGCGGCAAATTCCCGAATGAAAATAACTGGCTTATATTTAGTACTACTTTCATTCATACCACCTACAATCTTTGCCAAAAAGGTTTGGACCGTTTTTAAGAACTCCGTATTTTCTCCTCGGTTTAGGGATTGTTCTCAATTCTTGTTACCCCCTCCCCTCCCCCACTCAATGTTGGTGCGAGGCTCACCAGTTGATTCGGAGCGTCAAATAACAATAACGTAAGTTAGACTAACTGATAAATCGGTAAATTTGTAAAACAAAAAGTGGAAGACAATCGATAAGATTACATTCGACGCGGCAAAAGATGGACGTTTGAAACAGACCAAGTCAAGGCAGCATTTCAGGTCTACAGATATTTAATTATTGATGGTTTGTGTTTCACAGTCTAAGTTGTCCATGTATCCTTGTTTTGATACAAGAATATTTTAAGCTCATGGTGCTGCTGTCGGGCGGTTGTGGGGCGAACCAGGACTCAGTGGGTTAAGAGCTCTGCTCTAGTTTGACTTGTTTGTTTGATTTTTTATCTCGGAAATGGAACTATCTGGACTTAAGTCACAAAATCCCTTGAGCAACTTCGTTGGAAAGGCAGCTTTAAATCAAATAAACCTTCATTCCACGAGCTTACCCTCTGTCCTTCAATGATACTCTGTGGTGAAAGAAAGAACGTTTGTTATCATTTTGTTACACAGTAAGTAGCACGTGGTTGTCGCAAGGTCAAACCTTTCCAATCAATATGACACTGCATAGTATTTTCTTTAAGTAGTCACAAAAATAAAGCACTTGGAAGGATTTATTCTCAAAGTCAAGTACATTCAAGACCTTGAATTTTTATTTTTCAAATTCAAGCATTTAAAAGCACTTTCAAGGCTTGTACAGACCCTGCCTGCTGAAATTTAGAGAGCCTTTAGAAAGTGTAACGGCACCCATACCACCTCTTGTGGAATAGGGTTGGTGGTAGTTATTTCTATTATATTAGCGGAGTGAGTCCGCATCTGGCGACATCTTCCTTTTGGTCGCACTGGTGACTTAACTGACAAAAAATAAGATACCCACCTTGACACTTTTTCCAAATTCTAATTCAATCTGTACAGTAGCGGTAATAAAACCTTCTTCAGATTTGGAACCGGTGAATGTGTTAATGGGCGTCATATTGCTGAAGAAGGAATCTGACCATTAGTCTTTAGGTTAATGAAACGGTAACTTTGCCCAAATTAACATTCACATTTTGCCAAGGTGTCAAAGTTGTGGTACACTGCCATGCACTACTGGAAAACTGTTCACACAGCCTTTGTTGTTCCGTGGTATAGTTGGCGTTGAGTTTGCAGAATAACTAAAATTGCAGTAAATGGAAATAGAAATCCTCACAATACGTTTCTTATATTTTGGTCCACGGGCGGGAATATCCTGCCTTAGATTGACAATGATAAGAGATTCGACTCACACCATTTATACTTACTCCATATGTAAAGGTCTTCAGATCCAAGTGGTAGATAACACACAGAGAAAAAGAACAAAAAATTAAATTAGTTTGGGTTTAGAGTACAAAAATGACACAGTGTTCTTACAAGAACACGGCATTGTAGCATTGTCACACAATTTCAGAAAAAAATACTGCATTTGGATTAGCTCCATGGGTCTTGAGGTCGCAAATACTTTTGTGTACACAAATTATTTCTGATGAACATTATTTTGCTTCCTTTTCATTAGCTCATTCCTCAAAGCCCGGCAACAGGGTGGTGAAGGGGTTCTCCGTGATTCATCCCAAATTTGCTCAGTGATTCGTGAAAACAGGAAAATTATTACCGTGTTCCGTGAAATCTCATGCCCTCGTGACCCGTGATTTTACGAATTTCTCTTACGTACGTGACTCGTGATTACAGGCCTAGAGATTCGTTAAACGTGAAAGTTGGTCATTAGGGACGGACCATTTGATATTTGATACTTGAAAAATAACACGCACGCCTCTGACCAAGAAAAAAATATCGCTCAAGCAAAGCTGGTGATGAAACAAAATCGAGCAAGCTCATTCCTCAAAGCCCGGCAACAGGGTGGTGAAGGGGTTCTCCGTGATTCATCCCAAATTTGCTCAGTGATTCGTGAAAACAGGAAAATTATTACCGTGTTCCGTGAAATCTCATGCCCTCGTGACCCGTGATTTTACGAATTTCTCTTACGTACGTGACTCGTGATTACAGGCCTAGAGATTCGTTAAACGTGAAAGTTGGTCATTAGGGACGGACCATTTGATATTTGATACTTGAAAAATAACACGCACGCCTCTAACCAAGAAAAAAATATCGCTCAAGCAAAGCTGGTGATGAAACAAAATCGAGCAAGCTCATTCTCTCCTGGCTGCTTTTTAGAGAACCTGACGTCCTTATAAATAATTTGTTTTTTGGTCTTTTTAAAATTGAGTAAATTTACTATCAGCAAACAGTAAAAAGAGGTTAGCAAATGTCAGGAAGCGCAATATTGTTAAACACCAAGTTCTTATTTACTCCTGGACTTTTCCCATTCTTTCAACTTATACGTCCAACATTTGCAGCGCGCGAAGAGGATACTCTGATGTACCATTTACAAACTAAAACATCGTACTGGGCTATGTTTAATTTTGGAAAATTTATATTATTTTTCTTCCGTGACTCCATTTCTTCAGCGTGATTCTTGTGTCCCAGAAATAAGAATTTCGTTAACCGCGTAGTTTGATTTTCAAAATTGCAGCGCGCTTCGCGCGCATCCAGAGACACAGAAACAAGGCTTGATGGTACTGATCTGAAGATCTTCATAGTAGCGAAAATCCTACATCCCATGACCAAAAACCCGAACTGATCTGGATGCTATGAGCAAACCAATTTTGCGAAACGATAAAATAACAGGAGAGGTTGAAATCATATTGAATATTGTGATTAATTGTCGTTTTGATGATGATTTTCAGGAAGAATTAACATATCAGCTAAGGCCAATGTTTGTTTGCATTCCACATGCCAAAGGTCTCCATGATGTGTTGTTGAAAGATAACTATATCTGTTCTTGTCAATCAGTAGAGCCTGGAAACATGTGTACATTTTTCGTGAACGGTTCGCAAGCAGTACATGATACATTTCGTTAGCAAAATATTTGCACTTTAGAGAAATATGTGGTTTGTGTTTGACCGGGACTAGCCCGGTCAAACCCCGTATGTAGTTGTTTTGTAGCCGTTCATCATAGATAAGAGTTCATCCATTTCCTTGTTAAACGGTGATTTATTTGAGCATAACAAACGGAATGATGAACGGCTACAAAACAACTACAAACGGGATTTGACCGGACTAGTCCCAGTCTCTACACAGGTAGACCACATATTTCTCTACACTTTGCTCATAAAATGTTGTTGTTGACCACATCCTGTGGTCATTTTATTATTATTTTTGTCGTTACTGTTATTGTTATTATTCTAATTAAAAATAGCAATACATACCCATGAGGGTCTATAATTTTCCAGTTACAAACTGCATAAAAATAATGAACAAGAACTGGTGGTAGACCTGTGAGAAAACAGGGGAATAGAGAAAGTGTTAGGATCACAGGGATAGTTATTGTGAAATTGAAAGTGAGAAAAGCAAATTATATATATAAGTTTACTCTATATGAGTATAAATGTGCTTGATGTTCGATAACATGCCTGCTGGTTTCAAGATGCATTTAGGAAGATTTGGAAGGATTATGGCACTTTTTTTTTGCTTATGACTCAGGGCATCTGGGGAAGTGCGGTAAAAAACGGCAAAAAAGTGCGGAAAAGTGCGGGATTTTTTAGAAAAATGTGCGGAAAAAAGTGCGGTAAAACGGTAAAAGTGCGGTAAAACGGTAAAAAGTGCGGTAAATTATTTTCTTTAATTTGAAGGTTTGCGCTTTTGGGGGATCATAACAAGTCGTTTCTGTTGATTTTCTATTTGTTTTGTCATTTTAAAACGTAATTTCATTGAAACTGATGTAACAGCTAAATTATTAAACTTCGCATGATCAATATTTAGGTCAAGAACAATTGAAAAATGCAAAAAAAGAAGGGCTCACCTATGCTTGCTTGCGCGGCATCAGTCATTTAAAACTCGAACCCCTAAAATCACTAAGAGCGCCTATTTCTCCATACAATCAACTCCCGCATGTGTTGTTCATAACAATAGAGCAGATTTCGTATGACTGTGAAAAGTACCGCCACAAAGCTGTTCCGCGCCGCGACCGTGACCGTACCGCGACTACGCGATTTCATTCCATACGAAATCTGCTCTATCTTGCAATAAAGTTCTCCAAAATGTAAACTTCGTGCTTTGTCATCACCATCTTAATCAAGGGTAAATGGCTCCGGTACAGGCAGGATATTTACGGCGTTTAACATTTTTCGTTCTCCTACTATTTTGTTTCGCCTAAATACTTGACCTATTTAGCAAATAAAAATCGGGGTCACCGAAAAACGTGCGCCATTTGTATTTTACCCATTTCTTACAAGATCAGCTATTGGCTTATTTCCATCTAAACTTCCATCCAATTACAGATCTCCTAATTGATGGTTTCTCGTACTTATTCTCAAACGGTCTGCAGTGGAACGCCTGGTATTTTTTTGCATTCGGTGGCGATCGTATCGGAAGAAAATGGTGGAGTTTTCAAGGTTTTTGCCCTTAATACTTCAGCATCAACATAATAAACTAGGTATTGACCTGCAAATCTTTGAAATTACCGTGTTTAGAAGGATTTTTCCACACAATTTTTAGTAATTTTCTTAAAAAGTGCGGAAAAGTGCGAAGAAAGTGTGAAAGTGCGGAAAAGTGCGATTTTTGGGCAAAAGTGCGGAATCGCACTGCCGCACTTCCCCAGATGCCCTGTATGTTGACAACTTAAAATAAGGGTCTAGTTTTTAATTCAACATACTTCTCTCAAATAGGAAATACTAGTAACAGTTTTATGTTTTTAATGATGCATGGTTTTATGGTTTTGAGGTAACTGAGGTATGGAATGAGTACCAACCTAAATAATTTGAAACAGTAGTCCATGGTAACGAAAGGCATTTAGGCAAGACCTAAAAATATTGAAGAGAAAGACCATTCTTACTATCACAACTCTCTCATGTTCATTAGCTGTTTTTAGACCGATAGCAGTATTAAGTCATGTACCGTACTACTATGACACCACATGGGAGGTGGGGCATCTAGAGAATTCACAGCAGACACCACTTTTAAGAAATTCAAAAGGGGAGTGAGAACTGTTTGCGTGCCTTAATTCAAGCTGGTAAAGATCACATCTCCAATGCAGATAACTACTGTAAGTCATAGTCATTTTTCATTTGGAAAATTCTGGGTAGAAAACATGTAAACATAACAAATTACTTTGAAAGCAGTCAGACTTCAGCCCACACAGGAGCTCCACTACAAAACTAATGATTATAAATGGGGGTCTGTGGTCTGTGTTTCCACCTGGGTATGAGAAATGCAGTTTGCAAACCATCTAGATATTTTTTCCGGTCTGGAATTTCCAATCCCTTAGTGGGGAGGGGGATGGATATTTTCTGGAACCACACATTTGTGCCAACAAAGTACAGTAGCTGTAAACACTGCTTACCTTTGCTACTCCCTTTTCTCCTTCACACCACACATATGAATGCGAGAGGAAACTCAGAACCACACCTGCCCGCACCCACTCTCTGTGGCTAACAAGATTGTCACATGTCAACAAAGGAATCTGTAAAAAAGGCAAATGGGTATCAAAATTAAATACATGATCCCTGTAACACCTGACCCTGACCACATAAATGTACCATTTTACTATCTGAAAATCTGAAAAGACAAAAATAAAATGTTTCCCTTTTTTTGGCCTACTACCGTACATAAAAAATCCTAGATACATGTAGTGGTAAAAAAATTTAGGCGCTGCATAAATGAATTTCCAAATTCCTTCCAGGGGGAGGTATGGATTTTTCTGGCAACCAACAATAAATAAAAATAATTAGAAATAAATTATTTTAAATATTCAAATTTATTTAATTAAAAGTCTTTCAAACTTTGAATTTTAGCGATACTCCATGGTCCCTTATTGTGGTCACATGGCAGTACCAGCACTATACTATCACCTTTTGAGGCCATTCAGGTAACCAAGATACATTTTCCTTTTAATACTGCTAATCAACTGTTTACCCTTTCAACTTCACCTTGTCAACAGTGGATCGTGTTTTCCCTGACCTCCACAAATCAGGAAGCTGTGCGCAAACATCTTCCCATTGGTTAAAAAAGCCAGGCAATTGGCACTGTGGAATTAATTAGTTTGGAACTATGTATGTAGGTCGAGTAATGTTAAATTAATGACATTAGCAAAACTGCCAAATAATTTAGAAGTAGTGTAGAAATTGATCAGTCAAAATATTATTAGTTGAGACCAAAATACATATACTGGGTGCATGTAGCAGGTGGTAAAAAACTTACAAGAGGTTCTTGCTCTGGCACAAATCCTGTGTTAGGGGAAACATCAAAATCCTGAAGTGTGGCTACCTTCCTGCTAAACTCAGAAGTCATAATAACAGGACATTGGCATCTGGTGGTATTATCAACATCCCTCAGTAGATTGCATCTAAAAATACATTGTTATAAATTAAGTTTTAATTATTATTCTTTAAAAATATTATTGGTTTACTTGCCACCAGCAAATTCTCAATGTTTTTAAAATCGAGCAGCAACTAATGCCATTGATCTCAATGATTGAATAGATATTGACAAATTATTGCGAGTGTGATATTATTGTCACATGCTTGTAGCTAGGCAAGCAGCCGGGGGGGACTCCAATATTTTTGGGGAGGGGGGTGCTTGTTGTACCTTTTAGGGTTTAAAATCAGGCTTCTGGTAACTTTTAGGGGTAAAATTCGAAAACTTGTAATTTTTTCCAGAAAGGTACCTTTTAGATATCAAGCAAATCGCACTTGTTGGTAGCCTGATTTTCCAATGCATTTTCACTTGTAAAAAATACGAGAGAAAATTACGAGGGAAAATATGTCTTGTTGGTACCTTTTAGGGGTAAAAATCAACTTGTGGGTGGGGTGGAGACGTTGTGGGTGGAGACCATTCTAATGTTGCATGTGTACAGTCAGGTGTTCCTCAAGGCTCAGTCTTAGCACCTTGTCTATTCCTACTCTTCATCAATGACTTGCCCAATCAGTTAGACTCAACCGTCAGATTATTTGCTGACGACACTCTCCTCTATCTGGCCGTGCAATCACAAGAAGACACAAGAACTCTTCAAACAGACCTGCAAAAGCTTGAAGCATGGGAGAAAGCATGGCAGATGGAGTTTAATCCCAGCAAATGTCACGTCCTGCGAGTTACACGAAAACGTGACCCTATCGTCCATAACTATGTCTTGCATGATAAGGTTTTGAAAAGCGTTGATGCTGCAAAGTACCTCGGCATCACATTCACATCAGATCTAAGATGGAACCTCCATGTCTCCAAAGTTACAAACAAGGGAAACCAAACCCTTAGTTTCTTAAGGCGAAACCTAAAGATCAACTCGCCTCCCATCAAGGCACTGGCATACAAAAGTCTGGTTCGACCTGCACTGGAATATGCTGCTGAGGCATGGGATCCGTATACGAAAGGGGACATATACAATCTAGAGATGGTCCAAAGAAGAGCAGCACGCTTTGTGTTAAATCGCCACCATAACACATCAAGCGTTACGGATATGTTAGCGGAACTTAACTGGGAAACGCTAGAACAAAGAAGAAAAAAACAAAGACTGTCTATGCTCTTTAAACTACACACTAACGAACTCCTGATTGATACATCTAACTATCTTATCCCACGTATACACAAAAGTCGCCATACACATGAACACTCCTATGAAGTCCCTTTTGCACATACTGATTCATATAAGTACTCTTTTTCCCGAGAACAATAAGAGACTGGAACACTCTACCAACAAATGTCGTAAACGCCACTTCACAAAAGGCCTTCCTGGCCTCCGTTTAGACCACCATCCATCTATTTATTTTATTATTTATGTAACCCCTTAGTTTTCTTCTTTTTTTTTTCGATCTTATTTAATGTTTATTTTTGTAACTTAAAACCCACAAGAATCATCATAATTGATGGAGGTGGAGTTAATGGAAGAAGAAGAAGAACTAAGCGACACTATGTTTGGTACCTTTTAGGGGTAAAATGGAAAGTTTCTGACAAGCATCCCTGCCCCAAAATTGGGGGAGTCCCCCTCCCGGGGCAAGCAGGCCAACAGGTAGTTACGTAGTTCTAAGGTGTGATCAGCAAAATATTGCTCTAAAATGGAAACACATGCACAATATATAATGAGCCTTATGTAGAATATGTAGAGCTCATATTCAGTCCATGTTTTTGGACTAGCTGCAGAATACCCCACTCATTAATTTTGCATCTCTCTCAAGTTCTTATAGTAGAACGAGGCAGCATAAAACAAAAGGATCTATTCATATTGAAATAAGTGAAGGGGGTATTCTGCAGTCAATCCAATAACACCTAAAGCATGAAGGAGGTTCGTTTTATCTCCGTTTTATTTCCATTTGTAATGTCAAATTCTTCGAATTTTAACCATGAAAGACTTGTAGAATACTTACTTGGTAGGCTAAAGCATGTACTTTTTTATGGTCGACATTTTAAAGTTGCTTGTTCTGTAGTTGAAAGTGGAAAAGCTGACAAAACGTGACAGATTGTGACAGATTGGCGATTTTGGCAAGGCGTTCTTTGACGAGCGCGAGGGCTTGAGCACTAGTTATTATTCCAGAGTCTTGGGTTTCCTTTGGTGTATGGTCGTGGCTAGATGTCATCCTTCAGAAGGAGGTGATCTTCGGGACTACTTCGGGAGGTAACTTCGGAAAGGTTCGGAAATCGTCGGAAAACAACATGGCGGCCTACGGTCCTCTCGGTCATTGCTAAATAGAGGAATGCTCACGACAAAACTCACACTAAAACCTAACCATTCTAGTCACCACCTCGCTCTACTTTCATTTGGGCTCATCTGCATTCATCTGGGTTCATCCGTCTTCATCTGCCTTCCTCTGCGTTCATTTGCCTTCATCTGGGTTCATCTGCCTTCATCTGGGTTCATCTGAGTTCATCTGAGTTCATCTGCCTTCATCTAGGTTCATCTGCCTTCATCTGTGTTCATCTGTCTTCATCTCGGTTCATCTGCCTTCATCTGGGTTCATCTGCCCTCATCTGGGTTCATCTGCATTCATTTGCTTTCATCTAGGTTCATCTGCCTTCATCTGGGTTCATCTGCCTTCATCTGCCTTCATCTGCATTCATTTGCCTTCATCTGGGTTCATCTGCCTTCCTCTTCGTTCATTTGCCTTCATCTGGGTTCATCTGCCTTCATCTGGGTTCATCTGGGTTCATCTGCCTTCATCTGGGTTCATCTGCCTTCATCTGCATTCATTTGCCTTCATCTGGGTTCATCTGCCTTCATCTGCCTTCATCTGGGTTCATCTGCCTTCATTTGCCTTCATCTGGGTTCATCTGCCTTCGTCTGGGTTCATCTGCCTTCGTCTGTGTTCATCTGCTTTCATCTAGGTTCATCTGCCTTCATCAGCCTTCATCTGCCTTCATCTGGGTTCATCTGCCTTGATCTGGGTTCATCAGCCTTCATCTGGGCTCATCTGCCTTCATCTGGGTTCATCAGCCTTCATCTGCGTTCATCTGCCTTCATCTGGGTTCATCAGCCTTCATCTGCTTTCACCTGGGTTCATCTGCCTTCATCTGGGTTCATCTGCCTTCATCTGGGTTCATCTGCCTTCATCTGGGTTCATCTGCCTTCATCTGTCTTCATCTGCGTTCCTTTGCCTTCATCTTGGTTCATTTGCCTTCATCTTGGTTCATCCGTCTTCATCTGCCTTCATCTACATTCATTTGCCTTCATCTGGGGTCATCCGCCTTCATCTGGGTTCATCTGAGTTCATCTGGGTTCATCTGGGTTCATCTGGGTTCATCTGGGTTCATATCGGTTCATCTGGGTTCATCTGGGTTCATCTGGGTTCATCTGCCTTCATCTGGGTTCATCTGAGTTCTGAATTCATCTGCCTTCATCTGTGTTCATCTGTATTCATCTGCCTTCATCTGGGTTCATCTGCCTTCGTCTGGGTTCATCTGCCTTCATCTGTGTTCATCTGTATTCATCTGGGTTCATCTGCCTTCATCAGCCTTCATCTGGGTTCATCTGCCCTCATCTGGGTTCATCTGCCTTCATCTGGGTTCATCTGGGTTCATCTGGGTTCATCTGGGTTCATCTGGGTTCATCTGGGTTCATCTGGGTTCATCTGCCTTCATCTGGGTTCATCTGAGTTCTGAATTCATCTGCCTTCATCTGTGTTCATCTGTATTCATCTGCCTTCATCTGGGTTCATCTGCCTTCGTCTGGGTTCATCTGCCTTCATCTGTGTTCATCTGTATTCATCTGGGTTCATCTGCCTTCATCAGCCTTCATCTGGGTTCATCTGCCTTCATCTGGGTTCATCTGCCTTCATCTGGGTTAATCTGCGTTCATTTGCCTTCATCTTGGTTCATCCGTCTTCATCTACGTTCATTTGCCTTCATCTGGGTTCATCCGCCTTCATCTGCCTTCATCTGGGTTCATCTTCGTTCATCTGCCTTCATCTGGGTTCATCTGGGTTCATCTGAGTTCATCTGCCTTCATCTGGGTTTATCTGGGTTCATCTGCCTTCATCTGTGTTCATCTGCCTTCATCTGAGTTCATCTGCCTTCATCTGGGTTCATCTTCCTTCATCTGGGTTCATCTGCCTTCATCTGGGTTCATCTGCCTTCATCTGGGTTCATCTGCTTTCATTATAGGTTCATCTGCCTTCATCAGACTTCATCTGCCTTCATCTGCCTTAATCTGGGTTCATCTGCCTTCATCTGGGTTCATCTGCCTTCATCTGCATTCATTTGCCTTCATCTGGGTTCATCTGCCTTCATCTGCCTTCATCTGGGTTCATCTGCCTTCATTTGCCTTCATCTGGGTTCATCTGCCTTCGTCTGGGTTCATCTGCCTTCGTCTGTGTTCATCTGCTTTCATCTAGGTTCATCTGCCTTCATCAGCCTTCATCTGCCTTCATCTGGGTTCATCTGCCTTGATCTGGGTTCATCAGCCTTCATCTGGGCTCATCTGCCTTCATCTGGGTTCATCAGCCTTCATCTGCGTTCATCTGCCTTCATCTGGGTTCATCAGCCTTCATCTGCTTTCACCTGGGTTCATCTGCCTTCATCTGGGTTCATCTGCCTTCATCTGGGTTCATGTGCCTTCATCTGTCTTCATCTGCGTTCCTTTGCCTTCATCTTGGTTCATTTGCCTTCATCTTGGTTCATCCGTCTTCATCTGCCTTCATCTACATTCATTTGCCTTCATCTGGGGTCATCCGCCTTCATCTGGGTTCATCTGAGTTCATCTGGGTTCATCTGGGTTCATATCGGTTCATCTGGGTTCATCTGGGTTCATCTGGGTTCATCTGCCTTCATCTGGGTTCATCTGAGTTCTGAATTCATCTGCCTTCATCTGTGTTCATCTGTATTCATCTGCCTTCATCTGGGTTCATCTGCCTTCGTCTGGGTTCATCTGCCTTCATCTGTGTTCATCTGTATTCATCTGGGTTCATCTGCCTTCATCAGCCTTCATCTGGGTTCATCTGCCCTCATCTGGGTTCATCTGCCTTCATCTGGGTTCATCTGGGTTCATCTGGGTTCATCTGGGTTCATCTGGGTTCATCTGGGTTCATCTGCCTTCATCTGGGTTCATCTGAGTTCTGAATTCATCTGCCTTCATCTGTGTTCATCTGTATTCATCTGCCTTCATCTGGGTTCATCTGCCTTCGTCTGGGTTCATCTGCCTTCATCTGTGTTCATCTGTATTCATCTGGGTTCATCTGCCTTCATCAGCCTTCATCTGGGTTCATCTGCCTTCATCTGGGTTCATCTGCGTTCATTTGCCTTCATCTTGGTTCATCCGTCTTCATCTACGTTCATTGCCTTCATCTGGGTTCATCCGCCTTCATCTGCCTTCATCTGGGTTCATCTTGGTTCATCTGCCTTCATCTGGGTTCATCTGGGTTCATCTGAGTTCATCTGCCTTCATCTGGGTTTATCTGGGTTCATCTGCCTTCATCTGTGTTCATCTGCCTTCATCTGAGTTCATCTGCCTTCATCTGGGTTCATCTTCCTTCATCTGGGTTCATCTGCCTTCATCTGGGTTCATCTGCCTTCATCTGGGTTCATCTGCTTTCATTATAGGTTCATCTGCCTTCATCAGACTTCATCTGCCTTCATCTGCCTTAATCTGGGTTCATCTGCCTTTATCTGGGTTCATCTGCCTTCATCTGGGTTCATCTGCCTTCATCTGGGTTCATCAGTCTTCATCTGGGTTCATCAACCTTCATCTGGGTTCATCAACCTTCATCTGGGTTCATCTGCCTTCATTTGGGTTCATCTGCCTTCATCTGGGTTCATCTGCCTTCATCTGGGTTTATCTGCCTTCATCTGTCTTCATCTGCGTTCATTTGCCTTCATCTTGGTTCATCCGCCTTCATCTGCCTTCATCTGCGTTCATTTGCCTTCATCTGGGTTCATCCGCCTTTATCTGCCTTCATCTGGGTTCATCTGCCTTCATCTGGGTTCATCTACCTTTATCTGGGTTCATCTGCCTTCATCTGGGTTCATCTGCCTTCATCTGGGTTCATCTGCCTTCATCTGGGTTCATCTGCCTTCATTTGGGTTCATCTGCCTTCATCTGAGTTCATCTGCCTTCATCTGGGTTCATCTGCCTTCATCTGGGTTCATCTGCCTTCATCTGGGCTCATCTGCCTTCATCTGGGTTCATCTGCCTTCATCTGGGTTCATCTGCCTTCATCTAGAGTTCATCTGGGTTCATCTGCCTTCATCTGTGTTCATCTGCCTTCATCTGTGTTCATCTGCCTTCATCTAGGTTCATCTGCCTTCATCTGGGTTTATCTGCCTTCATCTGGGTTCATTTGTCTTCATCTGCCTTCATATGTCTTCATCTGCCTTCATCTGTCTTCATTTGCGTTCATCTACCTTCATCTGTGTTCATCTGCCTTCATCTTTGTTCATCATCCTTCATCTGTGTTCATCTGCCTTCATCTGAGTTATCTGCCTTCATCTGAGTTCATCTGTGTTCGTCTGTGTTCATCTGCCTTCATCGGGGTTCATTTGCCTTCATCTAAGTTCATTTGTGTTCGTCTGTGTTCGTATTTATACTAATAAAAGTCCTATGAAGGTCCCCAAAAATCGTGCTTCCAATAATGGGCCATAAATCAGCCAGATTTTATCGAAATTCCATAAAATTTGGTAAAAATTTGACTTGCCAATGTGAAGAATTAAAAGCACCCATATATCATCCCTCCAAGAATGGCTGTAAATCAGTCAGATTACACAGAAATGCCATCAACTTTGGTGTACGTACAGACTGATACCTGCCAATGATCACTAAGTAAAATACATGCTCATATGTATGCCAGTATGTCCGAAAATTAGTCCAAAACACGGCTAATTTTGCGAAAATTTGGAAATAAAAAGAGCATGTTTCCTCGACTTTGAGTCTCTGTCTGTTGCCATAGATACAGCGCATAGCAACAGGTGATACAAATTGATCAATGACTATTATTCGTTGATCATTACACTTAGTTTAAGCCACGTTGAGTGAAAACTCGCTGCCTTACAGCATTTCTTGAAGACACCGTATTTGGGTGAAAATTTGACTTTTCAATGTGAAGTGCTAAAAAGACCCATATGTCATGCTTTCAAGAATGGCTGTAAAACAATCAGATTACACTCAAATGACATCAAACTTAATGTACGTAAAGACCGATATATGCTAATGATCCCTACGTAAAATGTATGCTCATATTATGCCAGTTTGTCCGAATTAGTCCCAAACACGGCCAATTTTGCGAATATTTCAAAATAAAAACAGCGTGTTTCCTCGAGTTTGAGTCTCTGCCTGTTGCCATAGATACAGCGTCTAGCAACCGGTGATACAAATTGATCAATGACTATCATTCGTTGATCACTACACTAAGTTTAAGCTACGTTGAGTGAAAATTCCCTGCCTTACAGCAGTTCTTGAAGACACGGTATTTGGGTGAACATTTGACTTGTCAATGTGAAGTGCTAAAAAGACCCATATATCATGCGTTCAAGAATGGCTGTAAATCAGCCACATTACACTCAAATGACTTCAAATTTAATGTACGTAAAGACGGATACCTGTCAATGATCCCTAAGTAAAACGCGTGGTAATATGTATGCTGGTTTGTCCGATAATAAGTCCCAAACACGGCCAATTTTGCGAAAATTTCGACATAAAAATACCATTTTTTCTCAACTTTGAGCCGTCTGTTGCCATAGATACAGCGCCTGGCAACGGGTGATACAAATGGATCAATGAATATCATTTATTATCCACTACACTTAGTTTGAGCTACGTTGAGTGAAAACTCGCTGCCTTACAGGATTTCTTGAAGACACGGTATTTTGGTGAAAATTTGACTTTTCAATGTAAAGTGCTAAAAAGACCCATATATCATGCGTTCAAGAATGGCTGTATATCAGCCAGGTTACACTCAAATGACTTCAAATTTTGTGTACGTAACGACGGATACATGTCAATGATCCCTCAGTAAAATGCATGCTAATATGTATGCCAGTTTGTCCGATAATAAGTCCCAAACACGGCCAATTTTGCGAAAATTTTGACATAAAAATACCATTTTTTCTCAACTTTGAGCCTTTGTCTGTTGCCATAGATACAGCGCCTGGCAACGGGTGATACAAATGGATCAATGAATATCATTTATTATCCACTACACTTAGTTTGAGCTACGTTGAGTGAAAACTCGCTGCCTTACAGCATTTCTTGAAGACACGGTATTTGGGTGAAAATTTGACTTTTCAATGTGAAGTGCTAAAAAGACCCATATGTCATGCTTTCAAGAATGGCTGTAAATCAATCAGATTACACTCAAATGACATCAAACTTAATGTACGTAAAGACCGATATATGCTTATGATCCCAACATAAAATGTATGCTCATATTTATGCCAGTTTGTCCGAGAATTAGTCCCAAACACGGTCAATTTTGCGAATATTTCAAAATAAAAAGAGCGTGTTTCCTCGAGTTTGAGTCTCTGCCTGTTGCCATAGATACAGCGCATAGCAACGGTGATACAAATTGATCAATGACTATCATTCGTTGATCACTACACTAAGTTTAAGCTACGTTGAGTGAAAACTCGCTGTTTTACAGCATTTCTTGAAGACACGGTATTTGGGTGAACATTTGACTTGTCAATGTGAAGTGCTAAAAAGACCCATATATCATGCGTTCAAGAATGGCTGTAAATCAGCCAGATTACACTCAAATGACTTCAAATTTAGTGTACGTAAAGACGGATACCTCTCAATGATCCCTAAGTAAAACGCGTGGTAATATGTATGCTGGTTTGTCCGATAATAAGTCCCAAACACGGCCAATTTTGCGAAAATTTCGACATAAAAATACCATTTTTTCAAAACTTTGAGCCGTTGTCTGTTGCCATAGATACAGCGCCTGGCAACGGGTGATACAAATGGATCAATGAATATCATTTATTATCCACTACACTTAGTTTGAGCTACGTTGAGTGAAAACTCGCTGCCTTACAGGATTTCTTGAAGACACGGTATTTTGGTGAAAATTTGACTTTTCAATGTGAAGTGCTAAAAAGACCCATATATCATGCGTTCAAGAATGGCTGTATATCAGCCAGGTTACACTCAAATGACTTCAAATTTTGTGTACGTAACGACGGATACCTGTCAATGATCCCTAAGTAAAACGCGTGGTAATATGTATGCTGGTTTGTCCGATAATAAGTCCCAAACACGGCAAAATTTGCGAAAATTTCGACATAAAAATACCATTTTTTCTCAACTTTGAGCCGTTGTCTGTTGCCATAGATACAGCGCCTGGCAACGGATGATACAAATGGATCAATGAATATCATTTATTATCCACTACACTTAGTTTGAGCTACGTTGAGTGAAAACTCGCTGCCTTACAGGATTTCTTGAAGACACGGTATTTGGGTGAAAATTTGACTTTTCAATGTGAAGTGCTAAAAAGACCCATATATCATGCGTTCAAGAATGGCTGTATATCAGCTAGGTTACACTCAAATGACTTCAAATTTTGTGTACGTAACGACGGATACATGTCAATGATCCCTCAGTAAAATGCATGCTAATATGTATGCCAGTTTGTCCGATAATAAGTCCCAAACACGGCCAATTTTGCGAAAATTTTGACATAAAAATACCATTTTTTCTCAACTTTGAGCCTTTGTCTGTTGCCATAGATACAGCGCCTGGCAACGGGTGATACAAATGGATCAATGAATATCATTTATTATCCACTACACTTAGTTTGAGCTACGTTGAGTGAGAACTCGCTGCCTTACAGCATTTCTTGAAGACACGGTATTTGGGTGAAAATTTGACTTTTCAATGTGAAGTGCTAAAAAGACCCATATGTCATGCTTTCAAGAATGGCTGTAAATCAATCAGATTACACTCAAATGACATCAAACTTAATGTACGTAAAGACCGATATATGCTAATGATCCCTACGTAAAATGTATGCTCATATTTATGCCAGTTTGTCCGAATTAGTCCCAAACACGGCCAATTTTGCAAATATTTCAAAATAAAAGCAGCGTGTTCCCTCGAGTTTGAGTCTCTGCCTGTTGCCATAGATACAGCGTCTAGCAACGGGTGATACAAATTGATCAATGACTATCATTCGTTGATCACTACACTAAGTTTAAGCCACGTTGAGTGAAAATTACCTGCCTTACAGCAGTTCTTGAAGACACGGTATTTGGGTGAACATTTGACTTGTCAATGTGAAGTGCTAAAAAGACTCATATATCATGCGTTCAAGAATGGCTGTAAATCAGCCAGATTACACTCAAATGACTTCAAATTTAGTGTACGTAAAGACGGATACCTGTCAATGATCCCTAAGTAAAACGCGTGGTAATATGTATGCTGGTTTGTCCGATAATAAGTCCCAAACACGGCCAATTTTGCGAAAATTTCGACATAAAAATACCATTTTTTCTCAACTTTGAGCCGTTGTCTGTTGCCATAGATACAGCGCCTGGCAACGGGTGATACAAATGGATCAATGAATATCATTTATTATCCACTACACTTAGTTTGAGCTACGTTGAGTGAAAACTCGCTGCCTTACAGGATTTCTTGAAGACACGGTATTTGGTGAAAATTTAACTTTTCAATGTGAAGTGCTAAAAAGACCCATATATCATGCGTTCAAGAATGGCTGTATATCAGCCAGGTTACACTCAAATGACTTCAAATTTTGTGTACGTAACGACGGATACATGTCAATGATCCCTCAGTAAAATGCATGCTAATATGTATGCCAGTTTGTCCGATAATAAGTCCCAAACACGGCCAATTTTGCGAAAATTTTGACATAAAAATACCATTTTTTCTCAACTTTGAGCCTTTGTCTGTTGCCATAGATACAGCTCCTGGCAACGGGTGATACAAATGGATCAATGAATATCATTTATTATCCACTACACTTAGTTTGAGCTAAGTTGAGTGAGAACTCGCTGCCTTACAGCATTTCTTGAAGACACGGTATTTGGGTGAAAATTTGACTTTTCAATGTGAAGTGCTAAAAAGACCCATATGTCATGCTTTCAAGAATGGCTGTAAATCAATCAGATTACACTCAAATGACATCAAACTTAATGTACGTAAAGACCGATATATGCTAATGATCCCTACGTAAAATGTATGCTCATATTTATGCCAGTTTGTCCGAATTAGTCCCAAACACGGCCAATTTTGCGAATATTTCAAAATAAAAGCAGCGTGTTTCCTCGAGTTTGAGTCTCTGCCTGTTGCCATAGATACAGCGTCTTGCAACGGGTGATACAAATTGATCAATGACTATCATTCGTTGATCACTACACTAAGTTTAAGCTACGTTGAGTGAAAACTCCCTGCCTTACAGCAGTTCTTGAAGACACGGTATTTGGGTGAACATTTGACTTGTCAATGTGAAGTGCTAAAAAGACTCATATATCATGCGTTCAAGAATGGCTGTAAATCAGCCAGATTACACTCAAATGACTTCAAATTTAGTGTACGTAAAGACGGATACCTGTCAATGATCCCTAAGTAAAACGCGTGGTAATATGTATGCTGGTTTGTCCGATAATAAGTCCCAAACACGGCCAATTTTGCGAAAATTTCGACATAAAAATACCATTTTTTCTCAACTTTGAGCCGTTGTCTGCTGCCATAGATACAGCGCCTGGCAACGGGTGATACAAATGGATCAATGAATATCATTTATTATCCACTACACTTAGTTTGAGCTACGTTGAGTGAAAACTCGCTGCCTTACAGGATTTCTTGAAGACACGGTATTTGGGTGAAAATTTGACTTTTCAATGTGAAGTGCTAAAAAGACCCATATGTCATGCTTTCAAGAATGGCTGTAAATCAATCAGATTACACTCAAATGACATCACACTTAATGTACGTAAAGACCGATATATGCTAATGATCCCTACGTAAAATGTATGCTCATATTTATGGCAGTTTGTCCGAGAATTAGTCCCAAACACGGCCAATTTTGCGAATATTTCAAAATAAAAAGAGCGTGTTTCCTCGAGTTTGAGTCTCTGCCTGTTGCCATAGATACAGCGCCTAGCAACGGTGATACAAATTGATCAATGACTATCATTCGTTGATCACTACACTAAGTTTAAGCTACGTTGAGTGAAAACTCGCTGTTTTACAGCATTTCTTGAAGACACGGTATTTGGGTGAACTTTTGACTTGTCAATGTGAAGTGCTAAAAAGACCCATATATCATGCGTTCAAGAATGGCTGTAAATCAGCCAGATTACACTCAAATGACTTCAAGTTTAGTGTACGTAAAGACGGATACATGTCAATGATCCCTAAGTAAAATGCATGCTAATATGTTTGCCAGTTTGTCCGATAATAAGTCCCAAACACGGCCAATTTTGAGAAAATTTCGACATAAAAATACCATTTTTTCTCAACTTTGAGCCTTTGTCTGTTGCCATAGTTACAGCGCCTGGCAACGGGTGATACAAATGGATCAATGAATATCATTTATTATCCACTACACTTAGTTTGAGCTACGTTGAGTGAAAACTCGCTGCCTTACAGGATTTCTTGAAGACACGGTATTTGGGTGAAAATTTGACTTTTCAATGTGAAGTGCTAAAAAGACCCATATATCGTGCGTTCAAGAATGGCTGTATATCAGCCAGATTACACTCAAATGACTTCAACTTAAGTGTACGTAAAGACGGATACATGTCAATGATCCCTAAGTAAAACGCGTGTTAATATGTATGCCAGCTTGTCCGATAATAAGTCCCAAACACGGCCAATTTTGCGAACATTTCGACATAAAAATACCATTTTTTCTCAACTTTGAGTCTTTGTCTGTTGCCATAGATACAGCGCCTGGCAACGGGTGATACAAATGGATCAATGAATATCATTTATTATTCACTACACTTAGTTTGAGCTACGTTGAGTGAAAACTCGCTGCCTTACAGCATTTCTTGAAGACACGGTATTTGGGTGAAAATTTGACTTTTCAATGTGAAGTGCTAAAAAGATCCATATGTCACGCTTTCAAGAATGGCTGTATATCAGCCAGTATACACTCAAATGACTTCAACTTTAGTGTACGTAAAGACAGATACATGTCAATGATCCCTAAGTAAAACGCGTGCTAATATGTATGCCAGTTTGTCTGATAAGTCCCAAACACGGCCAATTTTGCGAAAATTTCGATTTTCGATTGTGGCAGTACTATTACTATTGCCCGCGCGAGTCAATCGGCGTTATGATGGTGACATTAATTCCCGCTTTTTCTACTTTTTTAGACTCTTTTATGCTCTCCAAAATTATAATAATAGTAATGTAGTTGATGTTCTTGGGGGTGAATATGTTTTGGTCCTTTCTCAGTGCTCGTTTTAACCCTCGCTGCGCTCGAGCTAAAATGAGCCAGGCCAAAAACATATTTACGCCCGCTAGCATAAACTGTATCGTTATAATAGACCGCAGTCGAGATCCAGGCTAGAGAATTACTAAAGGAAGATGACTTCATACTTAAAAAAAAAGATTGAGGGGAGGGTCACATTTTTTTCAGGACTACATAGGGGACGGACACATTTTTAAAGGTACTTTAAAGGGGAGGGTCAAATTTTTTTTGGAGCTCTTTTTGACAAAAAACGGCCCTCCCCCCGTAAATAATGACAGTTCCCTTATGGACATGTTATTCTCTTGATATGTGCATGTTCAAACAGAGTTGACCACCCCTCTAAGTCTTAGGGCAAAACTAAGCATTGACCCATGCCTTAAACTAGCTGAGCAGGTTCTATATTCAATCTAAAATCGTAAATTTTTTATTTCTAAGATATATATATATATTATTTTGAGTCCGCATTTTCGCAGTCCGCGTTTTGTGAGTCCCATTTTCTCAGTCCGCCTCCTCATTTTGTGAGTCCTCATTTTCTCGTCCGGATCCTCGTTCTACCGATAACCCTAGCTTGATTGCAGTCTGAGCAGACTAGTGGAGGGCAGATGAAGGCAGAAGTAGTATACAAAGTAAGGGTTTTAGCGCGGGCGGAGCAGGGCGGATCTGCCCTAAGTACACATGATCATATCATGCATATCATGTCAGAGGCATATCTAGGCCGGAAGTGACGTCATTAGTGAAAACAATAGGTTGCCCAGACTTGTCCGCTCTTGAGATAGACTTACCCAGACATGGTCAAACCGGAAGTAAAGGATGATTATACGTTGCAGAATGTAATTAGTAGTTAGAAATTATAGTACTAATAGCTAGATAAGAAAGATAGTAGTTTCAAAAGAAGGAAAAAATGGGGTTTGACGAGTACGAAATCGTACTGATTTTGGGATCAAAACATGAAAACGAGGCTAAAGCGCAGCGAAGCGTGGACACGCTTTGGCTACCTTTTGGTTTCCCTTTGGTTACCCCGCGGTCACCCTTTGGTTTCCCTTTGGTTACCCCGTGGTTACCTCGTGGTTACCCCTTGGTTACTCCGTGTTTATCGTTTAGTTACCTCGTAGTTATAAATGTCCCTCCGTAAATGTCCCTCTTGCGGGCGCTGTAGCGGGCGTGACGGGCGTTGACGCCCGCTACAACGCCCGTCACGCCCGCTATAGCGCCCGTCGACGCCCGCTACAGCGCCCGCTATAGCGTCCGTCAACGCCCGCTACAGCGCCCGTCACGCCCGCTATAGCGTCCGTCAACGCCCGTCACGCCCGCAAGACGCCCACAGCAGTGTAGAATATTAAGAAGCATTAATGTCCTTTTGTTTGCCCCTCCTCCTCCTCACTGAATAGCACCCCTCCTCTCCCTCCTCCTCCTCCTCGTCTTCACAGGACCGTTTTAGAACCCTTTACGGAGGGACATTTACTAGTCTATGTTCTACTATGTAGCTAGTTTTTGTTAGCCTATGGAGCTAGTCTATGTAGCTAGTCTATGTTAGTCTATGTTAGTCTATGTAGCTAGACTATGTTATACTATGTTAGTCTATGTTAGACTGTTTATTTTGGGCGTAGGTTGAATCCTTTTAGAACCCTTTACGGAGAGACATTTATAACCACGGGGTAACTAACGGATAAACACGGGTAACCAAGGGGTAACCACGGGGTAACCAAAGGGAAACCAAAGGGTGACCGCAGGGTAACCAATGGGAAACCAAAGCGTGTCCACGCTTCGCTGCGCTTTAGCCTCGTTTTCATGTTTTGACCCCAAAATCAGTACGATTTCGTACTCGTCAAACCCCATTTTTCCTTTTTTTGAAACTACTATTTTTCTTATCTAGCTATTAGTACTAAAAAGCATACTATAATTTCTAACTACGTATTATATTCTGCAACATATAATCATCCTTTACTTCCGGTTTGAGCATGTCTGGGCAAGTCCATCTCAAGAGCGGACAAGTTTGTTCAACCTATTGTTTTCACTAATGACGTCACTTCCGGCCTGGATATGCCTCTGACATGATATGTATGACATAAACACGTGTGCCTAGGGCAGATCCGCCCTATCCGCCCGCGCTAAAACCCTTACTTTGTATACTACTGGCAGATGGACTCAGATGAAGGCAGATGAACCCACATAAAGGCAGATGCATCCAGATGAAGGCAGATGAACTCAGATGAAGGCAGATGAACCCAGATGAAGGCAGATGAACCCAGATGATGGCAGATGAACCCAGATGAACTCAGATGAACCCAGATGAAATCAGATGAAGGCAGATGAACCCAGATAAAGGCAGATGAACCCGGATGAAGGCAGATGAAGGCAGATGAACCCAGATGAAGGCAGATGAACTTTGATGAAGGCAGATGAACCTAAATGAAGGCAGATGAGCCCAGATGAAGGCAGATGAAGGCAGATAAACTCAGATGAACTCAGATGAACCCAGATGAGGGCAGATAAACTCAGATGAACTCAGATGAGGGCAGATGAAGGCAGATGAACTCAGATGAAGGCAGATGAACCCAGATGAAGGCAGATGAACTCCGATGAAGGCAGATGAACCCAGATGAACTCAGATGAAGGCAGATGAACTCAGATGCAGGCAGATGAACCCAGATGAAGGCAGATGAACTCAGATGAACTCAGATGGACCCAGATGAATCGAGATGAACTCAGATGAAGGCAGATGATCTCAGATGAAGGCAGATGAACTCAGATGAAGGCAGATGTACCCAGATGAAGGCAGATGAACTCAGATGAAGGCAGATGAACTCAGATGAAGGCAGATGAGCTCAGATGAAGGCAGATGAACCCAGATGAAGGCAGATGAACCCAGATTAATCGAGACGAAGGCAGATGAAGGAAGATGAACCCAGATGAAGGCAGATGAACCCAGATGAAGGCAGAGGAACTCTGATGAAGGCAGATGAACTCAGATGAAGGCAGATGAACTCAGATGAGGGCAGATGAACCCAGATGAAGGCAGATGAACCCGGATGAAGGCAGATGAACCCAGATGAAGGCAGATGAACTCAGATGAAGGCGGATGAACTCAGATGAAGGCAGTTGAACTCAGATGAAGGCAGATGAACTCAAATGAAGGCAGATGAAGGCCGATGAACTCAAATGAAGGCAGATGAAGGTAGTTGAACCCAGATGAAGGCAGATGAAGGCAGGTGAATCCAGATGAAGGCACATGAACCCAGATGAAGGCAAATGAACCCTGATGAAGGTAGATGATCCCAGATGAAGGCACATGAACTCAGATGAACCCAGATGAAGGCAGATGAAGGAAGATGAAGGCAGATGAACAGATGAAGGCAGACGAACCTAGATGAAGGCTAATGAACCTAGATAAAGGCAGATGAATCCAGATGAAGGCAGGTGAACCCAGATGAAGGCAGATGAACTCAGATGAAGGCAGATGAACTCAGATAAAGGCAGATGAATCCAGATGAAGGCAGGTGAACCCAGATGAAGGCAGATGAACTCAGATGAAGGCAGATGAACTCAGATGAAGGCAGATGAACACAGATGAATGCAGATGAACCCAGATGAAGGCAGATGAACCCAGATGAAGGCAGATGAAGACAGATGAAGACAGATGAACCAAGATGAAGGTAGATGAACTCAGATGAAGGCAGATGAACCCAGATGAAGGCAAATGCAGGCAAATGAACCCAGATGAAGGCAGATGAACCTAGATGAAGGCAGATGAAGGCAGATGAACTCAGATGAACCCAGATGAAGGCAGATGAACTCAGATGAACCCAGATGAAGGCAGATGAACACAGATGAAGGCAGATGAACCCAGATGAAGGCAGATGAACCCAGATGAAGGCAGGTGAACCTAGATGAAGGCAGATTAACTCAGATGAACCCAGATGAAAGCAGATGAACACAGATGAAGGCAGATGAGCCCAGATGAAGGCAAATGAACCCAGATGAAGGCAGATGAACCCAGATGAACTCAGATGAAGGCAGATGAACACAGATGAAGGCAGATGAACCCTGATGAAGGCAGATGAACTCAGATGAAGGCAAATGAACCCAGATGATGGCAGATGAACCCAGATGAAGGCAGATGAAGGCAGATGAACCCAGATGATGGCAGGTGATCCCAGATGAAGGCAGATGAACTCAGATGAAGGCAGATGAACTCAGATGAACCCAGATGAAGGCAGATGAACACAGATGAAGGCAGATGAACTCAGATGAAGGCAGATGAACTCAGATGAAGGCAGATGAACTCAGATGAAGGCGGATGAACTCAGATGAAGGCAGTTGAACTCAGATGAAGGCAGATGAACTCAAATGAAGGCAGATGAACCCAGACGAAGGCAGTTGAACCCAGATGAAGGCAGATGAACTCAAATGAAGGCAGATGAAGGTAGTTGAACCCAGATGAGGGCAGATGAAGGCAGGTGAATCCAGATGAAGGCACATGAACCCAGATGAAGGCAAATGAACCCTGATGAAGGTAGATGATCCCAGATGAAGGCACATGAACTCAGATGAACCCAGATTAAGGCAGATGAAGGAAGATGAAGGCAGATGAACACAGATGAAGGCAGACGAACCTAGATGAAGGCTGATGAACCTAGATAAAAGCAGATGAACCCAGATGAAGGCAGGTGAACCCAGATGAAGGCAGATGAACTCAGATGAAGGCAGATGAACTCAGATGAATCCAGATGAAGGCAGATGAACACAGATGAATGCAGATGAACCCAGATGAAACAGATGAACCCAGATGAAGGCAGATGAACCCAGATGAACCAAGATGAAGGTAGATGAACTCAGATGAAGGCAGATAGATGAACCCAGATGAAGGCAAATGAACCCAGATGAAGGCAGATGAACAAAGATGAACTCAGATGAACCCAGATGAAGGCAGATGAACTCAGATGAACCCAGATGAAGGCAGATGAACACAGATGAAGGTAGATGACGGCAGATGAACCCAGATTAAGGCAGACGAACCCAGATGAAGGCAGCTGAACCCAGATGACGGCAGATGAACCCAGATGAAGGCAGGTGAACCTAGATGAAGGCAGATGAACTCAGATGAACCCAGATGAAAGCAGATGAAGGCAGATGAAGGCAGATGAGCCCAGATGATGGCAGATGAAGGCAAATGAACCCCGATGAAGGCAGATGAACCCAGATGAACTCAGATGAAGGCAGATGAACACAGATGAAGGCAGATGAACCCAGATGAAGGCAGATGAACTCAGATGAAGGCAAATGAACCCAGATGATGGCAGATGAACCCAGATGAAGGCAGATGAACCCAGATGATGGCAGATGAACCCAGATGAAGGCAGATGAACTCAGATGAAGGCAGATGAACTCAGATGAACCCAGATGAAGGCAGATGAACACAGATGAAGGCAGATGAACACAGATGAAGGCAGATGAACTCAGATGATAGCAGATGAACCCAGATGAAGGCAAATGAAGGCAAATGAACCCAGATGAAGGCAGATGAACCTAGATGAAGGCAGATGAACACAGATGAACACAGATGAACTCAGATGAAGACAGATGAACTTAGATGAAGGCAGATGAACCCAGATGAAGGCAGATGAACCCAGATGAAGGCAGATCAAGGCAAATGAAGCCAGATGAAGGCAGATGAACCCAGATGAACTTAGACGAAAGCAGATAACCACACCAGATAGGAATTACTCTATAACTGTTTACAGTGTAGTTTACAGGAAATAAGTCGTGAGCATTCCTCTAAATTACTAGACATCAAGTAGCCTTGTGTTTGGGCAAATTGGCAGTTTATTACAATCATCAATAATATTATACAATATTTATCACTAATTACATTTCCATTTAAACTGACAACTGAACCCCCGGAGGAGTTCTATAATCACAACTGCCATACGCGATATAACATGGGTGGGCGTGGCGGGCAGAAAATACCCAAGCAAATACGAAGGCGAGCACCTTGCTAACGCGATGACGGGAAGATTGCACTAGTTACTATTGAACACGTGGCCGATATTGTATATTTAGACAAATATTAATCATTAACCTAATTTAATATTACACCTAAATTACTAGACATCAAGTAGCCTTGTGTTTGGCAAATTGGCAGTTTATTACAATCATCAATAATATTATACAATATTTATCACTAATTACATTTCCATTTAAACTGACAACTGAACCCCAAATAGCCCAAACACAAGGGAAAGGTGAAAAAAAAAAATAAATAATAATAATTAGATAATAATTGAAACTAAACCCAAGGAACAAAGAAAAAGATAAATTAGAATGGTGGATGTGCAATGGGGCACTACATAGCACTAGGAAGAGAGATGAGCTTGCGCGACACTAGAATGGTGGCCTGTAGGCGCGAGCGTAGTGGTACTGTGAGGTATTGACGGTAGGAGTCAGACGACCAGTCTCCCATAAGGCGGATGAGATCCACTGAAACACCGGAGAGAAAGGCAAACGATGCCCCACCTCGGCGAAGGGAATGCCCCGCATAGCACCCGGGTGGAATGCCGCAGGCTGTGAGCGAAGTCCTCAGTTTGCGCAAGAACATAGAATATGTGATAGGTATGGTGCCACCTGAGGGGGAGGCAAAGACAAAGGCAGGGCCATCAGGTGGGGCAGCGGGGACAAGGGCAAGGGCGTGTACAAGCGCCGCTACAGGGCAAAGTGGGGAATTAGCAATGCGCGGTAAGGGAAACGAGAGGGTGCGTTCGCGAAACTGGATGGTCTTAGTGTGACGGATAGACACGATTACCCCCCACGAGAGGAAGGAGAGATCGTTGCGGCGGAGAGCTGAGGAACGACGACGATTCGTGGAGTCGACAAAGAGGTTCGATTTGCGGAGGAAACAAAAGAAGCCAACCAGGCAAGCCGCCCAGAAGGAAGCGTCAAATGATTTAGAGAGATCAAGATGTGCTCGAATACGCAGCAGAATGGCGGGAGTAAGCGGGAGTTTTTGACGAACCGAATCGCCTTTGAGTCGCCGAATACCGCGCAGCACAGAGGAAACCATCCAGTTGTCCACCAGAGGACTCCGTAGACCATTTTCTTTATGCAGTAAGGAAATAATGTTAAGGTATTGCCGAATAGAGTTAAACTTTAAGGAGCGCGAAAGAAAGGCGGCGTAACGACAAATGACAATCGACGAGGCTGGTACTGGCATATATCCGAAGGATGAACAAAACGCGAGGTATACCCGACGGTGCGTTTTATAAGTGGCTTTAGTGGACTCCGCCAATGAGAGAGCTCTAAACTTCGCAACCATGGTGTCGAGATTCCTCTCCCTCTGCGCGATAGCATCTGGGGAACAAAGAAAGGAGGGCGGCGTCAGACAGGTGTCCGGAAACCATGGGACTCCCTGTGGAGTACAGGGAACGACATCGGCGAAAAAGCGGCCATGATACGAGGGGTCATGAAGGCGCGAGATGCAGTCTGCTAAAACATTGTCGCGACCCGGTACAAACGAGGCTGTAAGTCGAAAATTGTACGTCGCCGAGAGCCAAAAAGCACGACGAAGGGCGGCCTGTATGAAGGGATCCCGGCTAGACCCCTTGTTAATGATAGCGCGCGCCGTCTGATTATCGAGATAGAGAATAACATGCTTATCCTTCCAGATTGGGGCCCAACGCTCTACCGCGAGAAGGGCGGCCAACACCTCCTTGTAGTTAATATGTAGGCGGGTTGCAATAGGGAGGTCGAGCTGCCAGTGCGTATAAAAACCAGTCGCCCTGAAAAAACGCGCCAGCCCCTGACGAACTCGCATCAGTATACAAGTCAGTGACCGGGAGATCATCAAGAAAGAAACGAACACCGTTGAACGTCGACAGGAAATGATGCCACCAAAATATATCGTCGCGAAAGGTTTGAGGAAGGCGACGCATTCCGCGACGAGACCCGAACGAGTTCATAAAGTCTAAAATCCGACGCAAGAAGACGCGACCCCCGTACACAACGCGACAAGCCCAATTAGCTTGCCCGCCAGCGACTGAATTTGCTTAAGCGAGGCACGGCGACGAGAGAGGAAAGACGAGATGAGTGCCGAAAATTCCGCGAGTTTGTCCGAGGGAAGCGACAGTTGCCTAGCGACGCTGTCTAGCTGCACGCCTAGAAAGGTGAGTTGCTGGGTGGGATAGACCACCTTCGACCAGTTAATACGAAAACCAAGCTCGGATAGAAGGCGAATTAACGAATCAAAAGCGTCACGGCAAGACGTTTCCGACTCGCCAATGACCAAAAAATCATCGAGATAAACTATAATGCCAGGAAAGCCGCGCCGCAACATCATGCGCTTAACGGATTGCGTAAGACGATGGAAAATCGAGGGCGATAATTTTGCTCCAAACGGGAGGCGCGTGTCACGAAGATAAGTGGGGTTGACGTCCCCACTAAAGAGCCATTTACAACCTAAAATAGTCGTGTCTTCCGGGTGGACATTTACCGAACGATAGGCTTGTTTAAGTCCACCTTTGCCATAAAATAGCCCGGACCGATTAACCGTAATGCCTGGTCAACGGTGTCATATTGAATAGAAACGTCAAGCTCGGCGAAATCGTTAATGGCGTTGCCCGCCGGCTGCGAGCAATCGTGAATTATGCGAAACTCGGACGAATTTTGTTTGGGCACGGCCCCGAGAGCGCTAATAACGCGAGGACGAGTAGAGGAAATGACGTAATGCCCGGCGGCAATAGCGTCACGCAATTGCTTTTCGACTTGCGGTTTTGTCGAAGGGTGAGTAGCCGATTTGTAGTTGTGCATTTCCGCTGGAGGGATGCTGGATGGGCTGCACGAAACTATGCGAAAACCGTCACGAACGCCAGTTAAAAGAAAATCCGAATCGGGATGCGCGTCTTGAGACAATTCGCGCTGCCATGTAGAGAAAATGAGAGAGTCGTTTGAGGTGACAGAATGTAGTCATTGTGTGGAAGAGGTGCTAGGATGATTGACAGCGGAATGGAGCGCCCCGCAGCCAGGCTTAGAGCAAACATGAGCGTATTTACACGAAGGAAATTTGCATGTAGCGTTAGAGTTAAATTTGCGACAGATTTCCTTGCCATCCGATGAAAACTGCGGGCTAGGGCTGGGACCAGGGTTAGAGAAGCGACGAGGGCTTAGGGGAAATAAGGTAACAGAGTGGAGGTGTTGCGAGTCACTCCCCAGCGAAACTGATACGCAGACTGAAGATAACGATATTCATCGTCATAGCGCAAAACCGAACGCCATTCAAAGCTCTGCGCAAGCTCCATAACCTTCACGTTATAAGCGAGGTAGTCAGACACGGCGCTATTCGAGAGTTTTCCCGTTGTAACTAATTTAAACAAGATGCGATTACTAGCGATTACCCACTGGGGCATGGTAACACTATCTAGTCTAACCTTCCTATTTGTTGTCGTTAACACGAGTCGTGTGTCCCCATATGAATTAACTAGTTGCTCCTCTTGACGGGGTACGGTATTGAAATAAAGTCAACAACTTTGAAATAAGTCTCACCAGATTGTTGAGGCTGCCGAAGGAAAACAACGGGATCACTGTCGAGCCGTTGGAGTGGGGCGCACGAGGCGGCTTGCGTGGGCGGCGTGTCCTCAACACTGCATTGCCTTAGGATGTTATCCAGGTCTACCATATCCGTATTGATAGCCGGATCCTGTGAAAGGGAGGCGAAACGATTGCCAGGGACTGTGGGGGCCAAAGTAGGGATCTGTACAGGGGCAGCAGGCTGGGAGGGTTCAACACAATGTCTGTCCGCGCGGAGACGCTCCACGTTCCGGCGTTTCTCGGCGATCTTCGACCGCAAATTGTCTCGCCGGCGCTGTCGCTGTAGTTCCTCTTCCTCTTCTTGTAATCTCCCCAGCTCCTCTTCTAGGGAGAGCAGATCCTGATCAGCAGGAGTTGTAGCCACAACAGGAGAGGCCACAACAGGCGAGTCCACAACAGGCGCAGGCATAGGTAGGGTTTGCGGTGCAGCTAGTACAGGGTCTGAAGTTGAATCGCTGTCTCCCGGGCCCGTACATGACTTTGAAGCGGAACCAAATAAATGTCTATCCCCTCCTGTGGGTTCCCCACAACCAGGGCACTTCTTGTTACGTTTTGATGAACGAACCATGTTGTAAAATGACAGAAAATACCCAAGCAAATACGAAGGCGAGCACCTTGCTAACGCGATGACGGGAAGATTGCACTAGTTACTATTGAACACGTGGCCGATATTGTATATTTAGACAAATATTAATCATTAATTAACCTAATTTAATATTACACCTATTTATCTATGTGTGGTCCTCTCGCTACTTACCACTATTTGCTGATTTATATGGAGTGTGTTGGCTAAGAATCAAGAAAAACCAACTAAGATATTGCATTTATGTCCAATCGTTTATGTGTACAATTAAGATGTGCCAATTTGAGCCAGATTCATCAGCAGAAGGATTTACATGTATAAAATAAAGCGACATCCGTCAAAAGGAGGTTTGGTAGAAAATGGCATCTTCCACAAGGAGGTTCTCACATTATCCAAAAAACAAGTAAAATAAGTTACTGGAGCTTGCACTAGAGTAGGACGGCTTGCAAGCGATACCAAGAACCATATTTTTTATAATTACTAATACTTTGCGCAAAATATGGGAAGAAGGGAGAAATAATTGTTAAACTTAAGCTTTAAAATAGTGTTCACAAAATGTTTTTCCTAAAAAAAATGGTAAGCTTATAAGTTACTCTGATAGAATGAAAGAAATCTATTTTACCCTACTGTAAAATACATTTTGAGCCAATTCTGTTGAAAGTTAATAAATTTGATAGTTGATAGTTCCTCCCACTTCTGCACTTGAATTTGCAATCATAATCAAAACACTCTAGACAAAAAATGGCAAACAATATGTCAATAAATGTTCAGTCTCCTGCAAAAATACTTATCTCAGAGGCGTGCCTGTCAGGAAAATATTATTTTAATTGCACAGATAAAAAAGGTGTGTGTGGAGAACTGGCAAATAAGTAGGTAATTTGCTCATGACTTTGGTCCTTAATAATCATGATGTCAAATTTCTAACTCATCTGCATAAGTTGTTCTAGTCTCCTCGCAGCCGCCCAGACCAGTGTCACGCTAAGTTCTCCTGATGGGGGAGAGCATAGTGTGACACCGGTCTGGGTGGCTGTAAACATGCTCTTATTTTAGAATGTAAACAGCTTGGTATAAAATCCTATGCAATGCAATCAATAGAAATGTTTTAGGTGGAAAAAGCCAGAAACTATGAATACTAAATTTAATATGCAAATTGAATATAAAATTTTGAATTTAACAGTAAGACCAATGTTCCGACATGTTGACAGCTGATTGATAGACAATTGTTCTTGTCCCTGGGACAAGAAATATGGATGTTTTTTTTGGAACCACACATTCCAGACCCCCCCCCCCCCCCCCCCAAAAAAAAGGCAAAATAAATACAGGTAAATTGACCACCCCCACCCCTAAAATACAATACACTGTATGGAAATAAGGTCTTAACCCTCTGGAAAGTCAGCATTGCAAAATGAGAAAGTTAGTCGCATTCCTTAAAAAATTGCAGCCATGGCGCACATTCATGTGAGATGGCCAATGTCCATAATACATGTGCCGGAGAGTGATTTGCAGCGGAATGTCATAAGATATGTGCCTACAGCCTCCTAGTCACTGAACCAGCTATTAACTTTTTTTCGATATCAATAAAAGTAAGGCATTTCAGAGCAGCCCTTCTCCACTCTTGAATCACATCTGATCACTAGCAATTTTGCGACTAACATGTATTTTTAGTTGCAAAACAGAAAAATCTAGTCAATTTTGTAACCGTAGCAGTTGCAGTCTCGAGCCTTGATCAGGTAAATTGACCCCCTCCCCTGTAAGACAGACAGACAGATATTGTATGCATAAGTGTACATTGGTGAAACAGGTCCAATTATAACTTATTTAAAAAAGGAGAAGCATAATTATACAGATATAATTATGTACCAGTAAAATGTCTTTTCTAATTTCCAATCCCTTCAGTGTGTGTGTGTGGGGGGGGGGGATGACTGATTGCTAACACAAATTGAAATGGCAAATGATACTAAAAGGTTGAGTGCTTCTAAATATGTATAATATGTAATAGTGTGTGTTTTATCGAATTATTTGGACCAACAGTTAATATGTACTGTTCTTGTATAAGGTGCCAATAAATCTGTCTGTCTGTCTGTCTGAAATGGCAAATGTCAAAATGCATTCCATTCATTTTCTTTTAAAGTAAGGCTAAACTTCTAGGAATGAGAACAATGGGCAGTCACAAAAAAAATTTGCACCCCCCTGTTGAGGACCTCTGGAATTCCAGGGTGGGTGGTCAAAATGGAGCTTCGAATTCCAGGGTGGGTGGTCAATGTAGAGCCTGGAATTCCAGGTAGACACCCTTAAAATAAGAAATTCCAGGGTGGGTAAGTGCAATTTCCAGGGTGGTCATGAGAAATCACTGAATTCCAGGGTGGGTGGTTCAATTTAAAAAGTCCAGGGTGGGTAGCTGTGACTGGGGTCCTCAACAGGGGGTGCGGATTTTTTTTGCGACTGCCCAATGCATGAAAGGTGATTTGTTTTCTGGGAGTGACCTCCCAGGGGTGGATCCAGGATAGTGAAAACATAAGACGACATAAGACGAAATGCGCAAATTTTCTCCAGCAAATACAGTAAATGTATGGGAAAATTTCCGAGAAAGGGGGGGGGGGGGGGGGGGGGGGGGGGGGAGGAGGGCGGGCCCCCCAGACCAGTTTTAGGGGGGGGGGGGGGAGGAGGCTTGCAGTGAGGACAGAATACATTCTTACAAAAATGCCCTGAAAACTAAACTGTTTGCTGTATCCTGCCCCTTAAACTATCTAAACTATTAGATTCTAATGGTCTGTGCCCAGAATTATTCGATATAAAGGAGGGAACCACCATTACATACAGCATGTATATGAAGAGTGTTTTTTTAAAGCTTGACTTTCATAATAAATGGATTTTCACTGAATTATTCTATGCTGTCATTTCTTGTTCTGATTTTTGTATTTATAATGTGTGGTTCCAAAAAAATTTCCATACCCCCTCCACGGAAGGGTGTTGAAAAGTGACCCCTCCACCTCTCTGGAATTCCCCCCCCCCCCCCCCCCCCAAAAAAAGTATTTGTATGGAAATAATCAGGTAAATTGACCCCTCCCCCCACCCCTCTGGAATTTCCAATCCCTCCCATAGGGGGGGTATGGATAATTTCTGGAACCAAACAATGTGCATTCTAGGAACAGTAGGTTGCTTCCCTCTCAGGTCCATCACAAAGGAAGGAATACCCTCGCCATGAAAAAAAAAATACATCCCTATAGATCCCCGTCAATAACAGATACAGATACAAAATATAGTCTTTATTTCTCACAAAACACACCAATGGGGGTGTGTATGTACAATAGTAGGTAGTATTAATGCAAAGTAAGTATGGATATTTTTGGAAACACACATTTGTTATTTAAGGCGTTTCTACACATATTCTGAAGGCTTTTGCGCTTTTAATGTTTTTCATGTTGATTTTGAGTGGCTGATAACATAGCACATGAGCATACCAAGGAGTCAAAGACAAGCAAACTTTGTGTTCAATAATAAAAATAATACCCTTTTATCATGTCATCCTTCAGAAGGAGGCTGCGACTTTAAAACTTTTTATCAGGTCATCCTTCAGAAGGAGGCTGTGGTTTTATAATTTTTTATCATGTCATCCTTCAGAAGGAGGCTATGATTTTAAAAACATTTATTGTGTCATCCTTCAGAAGGAGGCTGTGATTTATATTAAAACATTTTAGTGTCATCCTTCAGAAGGAGGCTGTGATTTATAATAAAACATTTTAGTGTCATCCTTCAGAAGGAGGCTGTGATTTTAAAACATTTGTTTTGTCATCCTTCAGAAGGAGGCTTTGATTTATAATAAAACATTTAAGTGTCATCCTTCAGAAGGAGGCTGTGATTTATAATAAAACATTTTAGTGTCATCCTTCAGAAGGAGGCTGTGATTTATATTAAAACATTTTAGTGTCATCCTTCAGAAGAGGCTGTGATTTTAAAACTTTTTACCATGTCATCCTTCAGAAGGAGGCTGTGATTTTAAAACATTTTAGTGTCATCCTTCAGAAGGAGGCTGTGATTTTAAAACATTTTAGTGTCATCCTTCAGAAGGAGGCTGTGATTTTAAAACATTTATTGTGTCATCCTTCAGAAGGAGGCTATGATTTTAAAACATTTTAGTGTCATCCTTCAGAAGGAGGCTGTGATTTTAAAACATTTTAGTGTCATCCTTCAGAAGGAGGCTGTGATTTTAAAACATTTTAGTGTCATCCTTCAGAAGGAGGCTGTGATTTTAAAACATTTATTGTGTCATCCTTCAGAAGGAGGCTATGATTTTAAAACATTTTAGTGTCATCCTTCAGAAGGAGGCTGTGATTTTAAAACATTTAGTGTCATCCTTCAGAAGGAGGCTGTGATTTTAAAACATTTTAGTGTCATCCTTCAGAAGGAGGCTATGATTTTAAAACATTTATTGTGTCATCCTTCAGAAGGAGGCTGTGATTTTAAACATTTTAGTGTCATCCTTCAGAAGGAGGCTGTGATTTTAAAACATTTAGTGTCATCCTTCAGAAGAGGCTGTGATTTTAAAACATTTTAGTGTCATCCTTCAGAAGGAGGCTGTGATTTTAAAACATTTTAGTGTCATCCTTCAGAAGGAGGCTGTGATTTTAAAACATTTAGTGTCATCCTTCAGAAGGAGGCTGTGATTTTTAAAACATTTAGTGTCATCCTTCAGAAGGAGGCTATGATTTTAAACATTTATTGTGTCATCCTTCAGAAGGAGGCTATGATTTTAAAACATTTATTGTGTCATCCTTCAGGAGGCTGTGATTTTAAAACTTTTTATCATGTCCCTTCAGAAGGAGGTTATGATTTTAAAACATTTATTGTGGCACCCTTCAGAAGGAGGCTATGATTTTAAAACGTTGATTGTGTCATAAGGGGCTATGATTTTAAAACATTTATTGTGTCATCCTTCAGAAGGCTATAGTTTTAAAATATTTATTGTGTCATCCTCAGAAGGAAGCTGTGATTTTAAAACTTTTTATCATGTCATCTTTCAGAAGGAGTCTGTGATTTTAAAACTTTTATTGTGTCATCCTCCACAAGGAGGCTGTGAATTTAAAACTTTTTATTGTGTCATCCTTCAGAAGGGGGCTGTGCTTTTATACTTTATCATGTCATCCTTCAGAAGGAAGCTGTTGTTTTGTACAGTTTTTATCATGTCATCCTAAAAAAGGAGATTAACAAACATTTTTCTTCAATGGAAATTCTCACCAATTGCCGAACGATAACAATGTTTCATCTTTTCGGAGGCTAGGCTAAAAATCACCTAACTTGGTATCCATAGACAACATGTTGAGGCTGACTGAATCTATTGAGTGGCTATAACATGGAAGCAACATGATTTTATGCACCATGGGATACAATGTGTGGTTCAGAAATGTCCATCCCCCCCCCCCCCCCCCCACACACACACACAGTAAAAAGTAAGTTTATTTTGACCAATTCAATGCAACCTGCTACACAACTTGAACTAGTTATTTTACCTTGTCCTAAAACAATCGCCAATAATTTTGTTAAGCGGCTGAATGGCATCTATGTATGAAAGAAAGATCATTAAATTTTTTTTTTTTTAGTCATGTGAATGTGTGATTTTGAGAAAAGTTGTCGATGGGACTCCCCAATTTTTGGGGCAGGGGTGCTCGTCAGGAACTTTCAATTCTACCCCTGAAAGGTACCTAAAATGGCATCGCTTAGTTGATTTTGACCTAAAAGGTACCAAGAAGACATATTATTTTCCCTCATAATTTTCTCTCGTATTTTTTTACGAGGGAAAATGCGTCTGAAATTCAGGCTACCAACAAGTGTGATTTGCTATAGAACGGACCTCTAACAGGTAACTATTGCAAGTTTTTGAATTTTACCCCAAAAAAGGTACCAGAGGCCTGATTTTAAACCCTAAAAGGTTTGACGAGCACCCCCGCCACAAAATATGGGAGTCCCCCCTGGCGATTTTCACATTATAAGGCACTTTAACCCTGAATTGTTGCCTCGAGAATATGAAGTATGATGTCATATGAGTTGTCAGCTCATGAAAACACGAAGCAAAGTCTTGTGCACAAAAAGTTTTCCTCAAAATTATGGGTAGAAATAATCATTTCAAAGGTTTTAAAGCGGTAATAAGAGTTGCTCTCTCTCCTTTATCAGGCAAAGCGTGGTTTTCAAGTTGGATCTTTACCTTGAAAGGTGATATTTAAAAAGTGAGAACCTCCTGTGGAAGATGCCATTTTCTAACAAACCTCCTTTTGACGGATGTCGCTTTATCTTTATACATGTAAAATCCTTCTGCTGATGAATCTGGCTCAAATTGGCAAATCTTAATTATACACATAAACGATTGGGCATAAATGCAATATCTCAGTTGGTTCTCCTTGATTCTTAGCCAACACACTCCATATAAATCAGCAAATAGTGGTAAAGTAGCGAGAGGACCGTAGGCCGCCATCTTGTTTTCCGACGATTTCCGAAGTTATCTTCGGAACTAGTCCCTCTCGATCCCTCCTTCTGAAGGATGACATCTAGCCACGACCTTGGTGGTGTATGCCCCAAAAGAAAAAAGATGGCGGCCCCCGATGAAACAGTTCTCTCCGATGTGCACGTTTATATGCCTTTTGAGAAGATAGAGAAAAGCGATATGGGTAAGTCTTGAGACTTAGTTTACTGAATTTACAAATCTCGGCAAATTGGCATCCATATTGTTCAACTAAAGAGCTGCTGGCCATGCTGTTAGCGCTATTCACTGTTTATCGACATTGCCATTGTAATGGTACATACCCTGGGTACCAGAGGCTCGAGTGAAGCTCGAGCCTCTGGTACCCACCCATGTAAAAACATAGACGGGATCCCGCCTGGATTGGGCGGGATCCCGCCTTTTCACCAGTCGGGATCCCATCTGGGAAAGACGGGATCCCACCCGGGATCCCGCCTGGGATTAGTGGACATCCCGCCTTAGCGGGATCCCGCCATCCCACCCGGGATCCCGCCATCCCACCCGGGATCCCGCCATCCCACCCGGGATCCCGCCATCCCACCCGGGATCCCGCCATCCCACCCGGATCCCGCCATCCCACCCGGGATCCCGCCATCCCGCCCGGGATTAGTGGACATCCCGCCTTAGCGGGATCCCACCTGGGATCCCACCCGGGATCCCGCTATCCCACCCGGGATCCCGCCATCCCACCCGGGATCCCACAATTCTACCTGGGATCCCACCCGGGATCTTGCCATCCACATGGGATGCTGTCACCTCACTTGGATCCCATCATCCCACCTTGGATCCTGCCATCCACCCATCCCGCCATCCTCCTGGTATCCCACCATCCCACCCAGGATCCCGCAATAACACCTGGGATCCTGCCATCCCACATCTTGCCATCCCACCTGTGATCGTGTCACCCCACCTGGGATTCCAACTGGGATCCTGCCATCCCTCCCGGGATCTTGCATTATTCTGCCACCTTACCCGGGATCTTGCTATCCCACCCGGGATCTTCTCATCCCACTAAGGATCCCGCCATCTCACCCAGAATCCCAATCGAGATCCTGCCTACAGGAAAGGCCATCACAGCAGATGAATTCTGTCTTTTATATGGACTTTGAAAAAGAAAACTTGTCTCATAACACAGTTATTATTATCAGCAGGTTTAACCAGGGACGTGTCCCTGGTTAAACCTATGTGTCCCCTGATGTCATCACAAGAAAATGCATTTACAATTAATGAGACATCGATATATGTTTCAAGATTCCTAATAATGTGTGACATGACTAATGCTTACAGAGGAACTTATATAACTTGTCTATATTGCATAGACACTTGCCGAGACCCCCGTCTATGCAAAGCATGTGGAAAGCAGTTTTATTGCTTAATGGCTGATTGCATTTTTAATCCGCATCGGGGGGGTTGAGGACCTATGGAAAATTTTCCAGGGGGGTTGTTTTGGACTCTGGAAATTCCACGGGAGGGGTGTGTCAGGAGACTGGAAATTCCAGGGGGGAGGGTAAAAAAGGTGACTTTCCAGGGACATTTTATCCAAAATAAATTTTCCAGGGGTATTTTGCCAGAAAAAATGGAAATTCCAGGGGAGGGGGTACTTTATGAGGTTGGAAATTCCAGGGGAGGTGGTCTGTTTCACAAGTGGAAATTCCAGGGGAGGGGGACTATTTAAGGGAGGTCCTCAACCCCCCCGGTCGAGATCCTGCCTACAGGAAAGGCCATCACAGCAGATGAATTCTGTCTTTTATATGGACTTTGAAAAAGAAAACTTGTCTCATAACACAGTTATTATTATCAGCAGGTTTAACCAGGGACGTGTCCCTGGTTATAACCTATGTGTCCCCTGATGTCATCACAAGAAAATGCATTTACAATTAATGAGACATCGATATATGTTTCAAGATTTCCTAATAATGTGTGACATGACTAATGCTTACAGAGGAACTTATATAACTTGTCTATATTGCATAGACACTTGCCGAGACCCCCGTCTATGCAAAGCATGTGGAAAGCAGTTTTATTGCTTAATGGCTGATTGCATTTTTAATCCGCATCGGGGGGGTTGAGGACCTATGGAAAATTTTCCAGGGGGGTTGTTTTGGACTCTGGAAATTCCACGGGAGGGGGTGTGTCAGGAGACTGGAAATTCCAGGGGGGAGGGGTAAAAAAGGTGACTTTCCAGGGACATTTTATCCAAAAATAAATTTCCCAGGGGTATTTTGCCAGAAAAAATGGAAATTCCAGGGGAGGGGGTATTTTATGAGGTTGGAAATTCCAGGGAGGTGGTCTGTTTCACAAGTGGAAATTCCAGGGGAGGGGGACTATTTAAGGGAGGTCCTCAACCCCCCCGTGCGTTTTAAAAATGCAATCAGCCAATGAAAATCTTGTGAAAAAGACCTGTGAAAAAACTTGTGAAGCACCTGTGAAAAATGTTCATAAAAGAACCCCAAAATTTGGCCAACAAACCGGTGAAAAATTGTTTAAGAACTTCAAGCAATTTTTACAAGAAGAGGTCAAAATTTTGTTACTCTGAGAATATAAAATTCACAATCACAAAATGTTGCATTAGCAGGAAAAAACTAATAATTCTAACACTCTAGCTGATGCAAAATACTATACTTTTTCAAGGATTGAAAGTTACGCCCCCACCTTCCCCATGCCAACCCCCAGAGACAGCTCACCTCATGCGAACAGAATCCTACCACAGTGACTATGCTGTTCTTTAAAAGAGCAGATTTCAGATGATACCAGAGCATGAAGAACAAACAAACATGCAGTCTCTTGTTTTCTGCAATTACTTTCCGGTTGTCTCCTTTTGCAGCTTGTGTTTTTACTCTCCCAACATCACAACATGCTCTATTGCGCTCAATTTGTACTTCTCTTTTGTACTTATGCATTTAGATTTCAACACTCAATATCAAATCCACTCTAAGAACATAATGTGACACCAAAACTCTGTGCAGGTGATGAGTCTGTTTTATTCATTTTTAAGCAATGTATATTGAAAATGGTGAATAAAACCCCATGGTAAAACTATGAATAATTTTTTACTTGAATTCATGTGCTTGCTTCTTAGCTCCTTCATTTGTTGCTGGCTAGATTATTTGATTGTTTCAGACTGAAGGCAGCGTGAAGTTCTGTTGATGGCAGTATGCATATGCATCTGGTTTTACCTGAAAAACGTGACAAGCAGGATACATTAGAACTTGCTTAAGCTTAAATGACTCATTAAACATAGTTTTACAGGTGTACAGGTCATTTACTTACTTACTTACTGCGGCGGCCTCAGCCAAACCTCGCATCTCGAGCTCCAGTCGCTGGTTGGCCGGGGCGGCCGTTGCCGTGCGTTGGCTCCCACAAGACGAGATGATTTGCTGTGAGCTCTTCGTGGCGGTAACAATGACCGGCGAGGCCAAGTCTGCGGCAGGTCACCCTGTCAGATATATAGGCAGATCACCGTAGAGGACGTGGTTCGGGATGTGGTCACTCCAACAGGTCAAGCCTTGTCTAATTACCTGTATGTCATTACAACAGAATCAAATGCTCCATGATCTGGTGCCTGTCAACCTGCGAGTGAATAATTAAGACAGGTTGTTTTATAAGCGAGCAAGTTGAAGACTAGTTGTCAAGATTATTGTTACGAAAATGTAACAAATATTTTAACTTTGGTATTGGTGTTTTTTGAAAGGTATGAATATAAGTGATAAGCTGTTGTCCCTGCCAAAGTTCACAGAAATGTTGCTCATTACAGCCATTCTCAGTTACATGCTCTGTTACATGCAACATGAGGTTGCTGGGAAAAAAGCTTGCAAGCGAAAACTTGTTTTTTTTTTGTCAAAGTTTCCATGGCAATGCATGTGCTTCGCCGGCTTGTCGCGCTCAGACAAGACAGCAAAATGAGTTTTCGCTTGCAAGCTTTTTTCCAGGCGACCGCGTGTAACTGAGAATGGCTGTAAGCATGAAAAATATTTGCCGAGGCTATCCAAATTATACATTCCTGTATTATTTGTTAAACTTTAAAATTCAGTTTCTCTGATCTCCATGAGAGTTTTCATACATGTAATCATGTGAACTCTGAAGCAATTTCTAGTCAAACCATGGTTTAGCAGCTTATTCCTCTGTCTCAGACTATTTTGCAAATACTCCTAAAGCTACTATGTTTGATTACAGGATTATGAAACTATGAAAAACCACAGTAATTAATAAATGGCAACTTCATATAAGAGATTAGAGTGGATTTCAGATAAAGTGTTGTAAGTAGATCATACTTGTGTTTTCTTTTCGATTGCCAATTGAGGTCTTGAAATTTGTTTAGTCAAGCAAATAACGAGTGGTAAAAATGATCACTTTGGGACTTGTTTTCTTGGATTAGGCGGATTTCAGATGATTATAACTTAATTAAGTTAACTTAAATTAGAAGCTGCGTGACAGTAGGAGTCCCTTCAGAGACTACTACTTTCAACGTTATTAATCGCTGAACATGCATTGAACAATATTAACTGAGTTTCGTCAGGTTCCGAAAGCTTGTTAATCATGAAGAAATTGTTAAACAAACATTGACAAATTAATGTTGAATCAAATGTTGAACTGTGGCCAAGTCTCTTGCTTGTCTTGTCACCTCTACGGTTTTCCCTATGGCATTTTTTTTCTAAGCTTTTTTGAACAGTAAAGAACGTTAGCGGCCAAATTATACAAGGAAAAGAAACATCATATAAGTATACATAATAACAAATACTTGCCTATGTTTGTAGCTTAGTTTCTTTCAAATGTCGATACGATAGTAGAGGCGAAGACTGAAGACATGTTTTCTCGTTTTCGGTGGTGAAAAAGACGACGCGTGTGCGTCGCGTTTCCCGCCTTTTTGGTGTCACGTGACCTTGCGCTAACGTATGTGTGGGCTGCCTGTGGTGTGGTTAATCAAACATGGCGCCTTCCTTCCTTTGCTTCTTGTTTCGCGGTCGTTCCTTGCCATGAAATGTGGAAAGATGGGTGCAAAAACAGCTTATCCGAAAAGTGGTTGAATTGCTAAACGATTTAATTATTGAAGATTTTTCTAAATGCATTCGGACTGTCTTTTTCTGTAAGTTATGCCTTTTTCTTTGATGACAACTGAATTCTAAGAGAACATCAGAATGGGCGAGTTCAAGCACAAGACAAATGTTACATTTTTTCGCAATAACTAAATTGTAAATTACCTAGAAATAGTACAGAATAGTACATAATTCTTCAAATTTATTATCATGGATACACATGAAATTTGGCAGAATGATATAAAGTTATGTTGACAAATCTTATCTACATGAGTGAACTTCCAGTAGTTATAGCTGTGGAATAGGTAAAATCTCATTGTGGCTCAGGCCTAGTTTATATGTCACTTAATTTCGATAATTAAATTTGTCTCAATTAAATTTGTCCGAAATACGATGTATAAACTAGGCCTCAGTGCACTTTAGTCTATAAACATAGATGTACTATGTAGATTGTTGGGGCTTTCTCACATTATATTACTGAGGTAGGGGTGTACAATATGATGGGTAAGAAATCACAGTTTGTGGTATCTTTTAGGAGTTTTCCCCTTGAATTTTGCAGTAAATTAGAGTAAGTATTATTTGGGAAATATCAGGTTTAATGCTGTTGGCCACTGTCAATATTATTGGGGGCCTCCCCCTCTCCCCAATCATAATTACAGGGGGGACAAGAGTGCCCTCATCCAACTGCTTCCATCACCCTAGATACTGAAAGATGTGCCTGAGAAAATAACAAGTTATAATAATAATGAAAATCAAAGCTAGAGTTGGGAAATCATGGCTACGATCAAAATCAAATTTAATTAAACATCGAATCACAACAAAGGTTGTTATTTTGATTTCAAAAGAAAACCAAAATTAACAGTTTCTTCACATCATATTTTCTCATACCATTTTGTTGATACTTAAGATATAGAATTCACAGCTTTTTTTCACGTTTTTCCTGATTCAAAATGTCACATTTTTCTCATGATTTTCACAGGGTTTTTTCACAGGTCAAAATAGTTCACAGGTTCATTCACAACATTTTCACAGGAAATTCACATGTTGCTCTCCAGTCTCACTCTCATCCCACTATGGAGGTGTCCCATCATTGCAGGATCCCGGATCCCAGCGCCTCCCACAAAAAATCCTGATAATTCCCAACACAGCTAGATAAATTTCCCTGCACTCTTCTCTTCCCACCCAGGTTCTCCCCTTATATCCCACTGTGGTGTCCCATCATTGCAGGATCCTGGCTTCCCACCTCAAAAAAAAACTCCCTCTGGGATTCTGCCATCCCATACGGGATCCCACCCATTAGGTACTTGCAAGATCTCACTGGGAATCCCACCTGACCCTGAGAAATTTCATCCCAAGAAGGATCCTGCTATCCCATCCATTTGGGATCCGCCCAGGAAGGCTGGATCTTGGGATCCCTGGGAAATGTTATCCCACCTGGGATAGGCGGCATCCCACCATCCCATCTTGGATCCTGCCCGGGATGGCCATTATCTCACCTGGGATAGGCAGGATCCCACCATCCCACCTTAGATCCCGCCTGGGATGGCAGGGATCTCCCCAGGAAATGATATCCCACCTGGGATAGGCGGGATCCCGCCATCCCACCTTTGATCCCGCCCAGGATGGCAGGATCCCAGGCGGGATCCCACCTACCTGGGAAATGTTATCCCACCTGGGATAGGCGGGATCCCCCCTATCCCAACAAGGATCCTGCTATCCCATCCATTTGGGATCCTGCCCAGGAAGGCTGGATCCTGGGATACCTGGGAAATGCTATCCCACCATAATAATAAGTGGGATCCCACCATCTCACCCCACCTTGGATCCTGCCCGCGATGGCCATTATCTCACCTGGGATAGGCGGGATCTCACCATCCCGCCTTGGATCCCGCCCGAGATGGCAGGATCCCAGGCGGGATCCCACCTCCCGGGAAATGTTATCCCACCTGGGATAGGCGGGATCCCGCCATCCCACCTTTGATCCCGCCCGGGATGGCAGGATCCCAGGGATCCCAGGCGGGATCCCACCTACCCGGGAAAACGTTATCCCACCTGGGATAGGCGGGATCCCGCCATCCCACCTGGGATCCCGCCTATCCCGGCCGGGATCCCGCCTGTCCCGGCCGGGATCCCGCCTCTCATTTTTACATGGGCAGGGTATCCTTTATACTTACACTGTTTATCAACATTGCCATTGTAATGGTACATGTATACTTACAGTACCAACCGTAATTTTAATTTTATACCAACCGTAATTTTAGTAGCGCCATTTTTTTCCGTGAACCAATCTATCTCTGGTTGACACATCAATAACAATGGATGACATCAGCGTGAACAGTGCTATTGTATTGTTTGCCAGTGTAAACGGTATATCCCAGATAGTGACTGGTGTAAATTCCCCAGGTGACTGTCAGCAGCAGTTAAGGAGGCTACTGTTGTGCGTAATGATTGGAATCACTGCTACAGGTTTTAGGCCTAGGGCATACGTCGGATTAAGGTCGAACAGATTACATTTTTTTCAAAAGATACCAAGTCATTATACGTTCAAATAACAAAATTATCTATTGTTTTAAATGTATTCGACACAACTCTAATTCGACGTATGCCCTAGGCCTTAGAGTGGATTTCATGACTGTAGTGAAACCAATTGCAAAGTAATTACACCAATTCTGAACAAAACATAGGAGTGATTACAAAGTAATTGCAATTACTAACAACAGTCATCTGAAATCCGCTCTATTCAGAATTGATGTTATCAATTGTGATTGGTTTCAATTGGTTTCTGTTCTAGGCTAATAAGTAATATACTCATTTTCAGTCAGTGCTAGTGTAGACTGTAGGGACAGATTGAAACTTGAACTTCCACGCTTTTTATAAATGTGACCCTCCACGGGAAAACGTAACTTATCAATTTTTACTTGTAGCCAGAAACCGTTATCAGACCGTTATAACGGTCTACCAAACCGTTATCTGACCTCAAGAGAGCGTTAACTTTTTAGAACAGCCCGTTATAACGGCCTAGGCAAAGCATTAACTTTCCGAATGAGGCTGTTATAACGGCCTAGGCAAAGCGTTATTTTTCTAGGTTGAGACCGTTAAAAATTTTGGTAGAGCGTTATGTCTTTGAGAGAGTGTTACTTTTTCAAATCAACCCATTATAACGGTCAGGGAAAGCGTTATTTTATTTTATCAGCCCGTTATAATGGCCCGCGGCAAAGCGTTATTTCTTCGAAGACCGTCGCAGTTTTTTTTTTTCTGCTGTCATGAGCAGGTACTTTTGGTACTCAAGCAGCCGTTCATCTTCGACTCCTGGGAGAAGTACCGGAGAAGCATCACAGGCTGTTATCAGACCGTTAAAAAAGAGCAAAAAAACGGAAAATCGTTAAGTAACCTTTTCCCATGGAGGGCCACAAACATAGTTGCTATTATTTCAACATAGCCCCTTACAGCCACTTGCATGGACTGCTTCTTTCACTTTCTCCCCACAGGCTACATATGGAGCTAATTTCAACATGGTCTTAAGCCTGCTCACATGAGAGATACCTCGGGGGGGGGGGGGGGGGGGGGGGGGGGGGCAAACTGGCTCTGTTTCACACAAGAAAAATACATAGAGATATCTCAGGCAATGGTGGTTGGTAACCGTGCATGAATGCAACACGCGCACACACAAACAAGGAAGTAGTCCCTACCCCCTGAGATATCTCAAGACCACTTGGGGAATCGAGATATCCCTAATCCCTGAGATATTATCTTGCCTCATGTTTCATGTTATTGTGTGGTTCCAGAAAATATCCCCCCCCCCCTCCTCCTGACCGCTCTGGAATTTCCTATCCCAATCTGTGGGGTGTGGGGGGGATGGATATTTTCTGGAACCACATAATATTGCAATCTCCCCATTCATTGCTATACTCTTCTCCAGCTTGTACACGATTCTTCATCTGTAATCCTCCAAGTACAAGACATAGCAAACATTCTCTTTCTGTGGAAAACAACCAAGGGTCATTGAGGGATATCGGACAAGACTCTGACAGTGACTTACAAATTATGGATGAGGATGGTGATCTTGTCATTCCAAGAAAATCTTCACATAGAAACTATACAGATGTTATAACCATAGGTAATGATTATTACTTTTTTTTTCACTCTTGCAGCTTGCAGTACAGCTTAAACATTGGGGTTTGTCAACACATACAATAATACAAAAAATACAATGAATAATTTTATGCTACTGTAGAGCAGATTTCAGATGACTGTCAAAAATAAATCGAACATGGTTAGACCATGGCCAGGCTACAGGATATTTTGATGTTCCCCTCAATTACTGTTCCCTCCAGCTGCTACTGGATCACTTTTCCCGGTATTTGGACCAGTGCATTTTTCTTCTGGAATTTGTGATAGTTTGCCTCCCACTTACTCCTGACTTGCGGTATTGAAAGTAGAAAATAGTCCATCTCCTCTGCTCACTTTATTCCACTTCATTATTTTTGTCTCACCTCACTGCTTCCTTCTATGTATATTCCACTGCAAAGTCAAACAATTGACTGTTTCTATTGATTTCATTCTGGAATCCAGATTATTTTTGTCTCACCTGTCTCAGCTTCCTTCTATTCCACTGTAAAGTCAAACAATTGACTATTTCTATTGACTTCATTCTTGGAACCCAGAGCTCCCAAGCTCATCACAATCTGATACCCAGAGCCTGTCATGTTTTGGCCAGTGGCAAGATACAGGGCTGTGGGAAAATCAATATTTTGTTTTAACCCAGATTCTGGTTTTCCAGTTTGAAGGTTGTATGAAAGTTCATTACGTTTTTGACCTACCACGCATGCTTACAAATCCGATTCCCCCAGAGCCCTGAATCTTGCCGCTGGCCAAAGATGAGGTACGAGATTGAGCTCGTCACAGAGCTGTTGAGAGAAACAACATTCTGTGCACACCCCAATGTTCAAAGCCAGCCAATCAGCGAAGGCCCTCAAATAGATATCCCCAGAGCCCCCCCTGCAAGCAGACGGGTATTAGAATGGATTGACTTCGATTAATTATGTCTTTGCAGTACTGTATGTTTCATTTACAATCTTTTTATTTTAAGATCACCAGCTTTCTACTTTCATCAAAGATGTTGGACTCCAGGTAAATTGCGCAGTACATTATGTGTAAACAATACACAATGCAGTTTGGATCTGGAGGAATTGTGGTCCTGTACATTGTATATTAGCTTATATGTATTTTTTGGGGATACACAACGCCAGTGTAGAAGCGATCCACAATACAACAAGCGAAATAACCGTAACTTTAATTAAAGTGCAGAGGAAAAGCACTGTCAACAAGTTGACAAGATGGCGGATGCCGAGAGGGCGAGCCGGCGCTAGGCCAGCGGTAAAACATGTAGGCGCGTGGGCCAATCACGTGCCGGTAAACAACAACTACTGGCGCGACCTCTTCTTCCTATTCAAGGAAATGTCCGTCTTCCTAACTAACTAACTAACTGGGCGTCCTTCATGGTCGGCTAGCGGGAGTGCTGACCCGAGCTCAAACTAACAACTCCAACTTTAACTGTAGGCGAAGGGTATCAAGCGGGACAAAATGTCAATCAATGCTGAACAGACTAGTATGACAACCTATACAAAAAATAGTCATTAGGTAACATAGTCCTGTAAATACAAGGGAGATCTTCTCTGTCGCTGGGGCCTGGAGATAGTAGGTAATGAAGGTAGCGACTCCTCGGTGTCAGCATCGGGGGTAGATTCATCCTCGTGGAAATCTGGACCAGCTGAAGATAGCTGGGGGATGGCGGACACGGGCGCACTAGCGGTGGGTTCTGTATGGTCGGGGGGCGTAGTTATTTCAGGAGGAGCGGCGGCGACGGGCGTGTCCAGAGGTAACGAGGTATAACCCAGCCTCGCTGGGGGAGGATCCTCTTCTTCCTCTGGGATGGGGTCGTTGACCGGCAACTCGGAGGAGACCACGGATGCGGGGACGGTGTAGCATTCATTGAGTTTCACCTTGTATGACGTAGCACGAAGTTGAGCTCCAACAAACTTCTTGACAAAGCACCAAGGAGAATCAATGTTCACTACGAGGTAGCGATTGCGAGCCTTGGTCTTGTCTTTGTCGCACGAAAGGTACACAATACTTCCTATGTGGACTGTAGGTTCAAAAGGAAGGCGACCGGACGGGTTCTTAGCCTTCTCGCTGTAAGGATGGTTGACTGCGCGCTGTCTGTGTTTTTCTAAGATTACTTGACGATCTTGGATCGGAAGCTGTTCGTTGGTATATTGACTGCGTTGAGTCCACAGTTCGCGAGCGGAAAGGCCCAAATGGCGAATACGCGAATTAAGACGTGCTGTGGCTAAAGCGAGAGTTACATCACTGACGGGACCGCCGCCGGGCTGTTGACGGAGTAGCTCTTCCGTCAATTCGAGAACGGCTTTTTCAGCCACTGGATTCTTGTTCTTGTTTTTCTCTCGTCCAAGGTCGACAAAGGCGCTAATGTGCCTGAGGGAATCGTTGATACTTAGGGATCTGAAACCGGAGGCGGGATCGACACGAATTACCGATCGTGGGCCGTCCAGGGGATGAAGCTCAACAACAAGAAGAGTGAGAGCGTCGCGTAAGGTATCGTGTTTTTCATCAGTGATCAGTGAAGACGCAGTGAATGAGGTGCTGCATTCGCGCAGCACTAATACCAATTGTTTGTTCCGTTTGATCACATCTGCAGCGAAGGAGACGCCCACGACTTCTGGGGATCTTCGGACGACTGTGTCGCTAGGGTTTCGGGTACCTTTTTGAGGGAAGCACAGACGTGACAAGAGGAAGTGACCCGGTTAATGGCGCCTTGCAAATCCAAAGCGTAGAACTGTCGTTGGATGGCGACGTGAAATTGGTGACGGGTAGGATGATTCAACTTAATGTGGAGGGCAGTCAGTAAACCTTCGAGGACCGTACGGGGGACGATAATAGCCTCGCAGGGCGCTGTGAAGGGTTGGCTGCGTTTGACAACCAAAACACCGTCTCTCGCTATGGACGCTGTGTTTAAGTAGCGTTTGACATCCTTGAGATCTGTGGTCTTTCGCGAGGGCCTGGTGCCCCGACTGAGGTAAGCGTGGACTCTTCTAAGGTCGGGGCAGTCGTTCTGAATTTGTCGCCACGCGTTGCGGGAGGCGAATGGAAGCCGGGCGTTATTGGCTAAAATATCTTGTACAGAAAGGTTACGAACTACCAAGTCCTCGTTCAACTGAATGAAGGTGCATATCTGGCACCTGGGCTCACTGCATTCGGGTGCATTCCGGCTGGCGAAGTCGGATGGGAGATTTGCCTTCCCTGCGAGGTGTTGCAGAGAAACTTGATAGCGGCTGACAGTGGTTAAGAAGGACGTCACACGAGGACTCGCAGAGAACTCTCCACGACGTAACTTATCAATGGCTTGAACGCATGGCTTACTGTCGGTTAGAACGTGCGATTGGGTGATGGACTGGATTATAAATGGGCTGAAGTGTTTGACAGCCGCGGAAATGCACAGTGCCTCTATTTCGCACGGGAGCCATGTAACCTGGTGTTTCCTTGGTTTTGCACTGAAGAAGCCAGCTAAGCGGAGTCGGTTATCGCGCATTACGTACAAAGTTGCGCCAAGGCCTCTCTTTACTACAGATCCATCGGTGACTATCCAAAGGGTGTCAGATGGGCGAGGGAGAACAATGGACTTGTGGCTTGTGAGCGCTTGCTGTGCAGCTTTGAACTTGGTGGTGAGATCGTCATCCCACTTTAGTGATTCTTGAGACAGCATTCCGGCGATTGCGCATTCCAGAGGATCTATAACATCAGAGCAGTTAGGTAGTACGCGACTGAGAACCTTGTAAGCACCGATGAAGGATCGGAGTCCCTTCACGGTATCTGGGGGAGGGCACGTAGACAACACTGAAATGCGGTGTGGACTAGCGGACAGCTTGCCCTCGGACCAAATCCAGCCCAAGATAGATGTTGAACGTGGGCACACGACGGTCTTTCTGGCGGAAAGCTTGAGGTTACAGTGATCAAGTGCTTCGAGTGCGCGACGCCAGATAGAAAGAAGGGCATCGGGTGTTTCCGCACCGCAGTAAAGATCGTCGGCGAGCTTCGCTACGCAACCTTCTTGGATAAAATCACCCAGTACTCGGCACATCAGCTCTTCCAGTGCAGTCTCTGACCCAGGCATTCCCATGGCTGAACGCGTATAAACACGGATGCCGCGAAAAGGGGTGGCTACACCGCAGTACTTCAGGGATGACGACGATAGGGGGATTTGATAAAACGCCTGAGTGAGGTTGGTCTTGATTATGTATTTCCAGGGGGCGATTGTGCGAAGGGTCGAATCTACGTCAGGCATTAATGACGGCTGTGGCTTGGCGTAGCGAGCAACGTCTGCGAAAGCGGTTACCAGGCGGAAGCCACCCGAGGGCTTTTTGACGAGAAACGACGGGTTAAGGTACTCTACTGTGACGCCAATATCTTCTGGGCGGCGGAAAACATGGTCACGCTCGAGCTCATCACATTTTGCCTGCAACTCTTCAAGCTGGTTACGAGAGTACTGCGGCACACGTCCCTTGCGCTGTGGGGGTTGTACAGGCCCGATATTTACTGTAGATTCAAGAGGGCCAACGGCGCCGTTGTAGCCGGTGATAGAGGGATTGAACACGTTATCGAACTCAAGCATGACGTCACGAAAGGCGTGTCGGGTGGTGTCACCTAGAATCTTGTCGGGGTCTAGGCAAGTGGTTGCCGAAAATGGTGACTTAGCCCTGGGGGGAGTGGCGTGGCGATGGTCTGGGTGGCCGGTGGAGGTCTGTGTAGGGTTGTCGCCGGTGGCGAAGGCTAAGCAGAAGTGTTCGTGGCGACGAACGGCCTTCGGCTCGCTGGAAGTGTTGAGGATTCGTACTTTATGTCCAACGGTTTCCAGGATCTGAGGTTCAGGCCAAAGGTCACGTGGCCTGTCTTGAAGGGATGATGGGTTGTCGTTTCTGGGCGTGACGGCGATAAAGCTGTCTTGATCAAGCTCGTGAGGGACGTCAAGTTCGATGTAGTCGCCTGGCCATACAACGGTGGAGGGCGTGGACGAGCGAAGAACAAAACTCTGTGCGCGACGGACAGCGTGCGGCGTACCATCGAAATTACCCCCTGGTGTGTGATAAATAGTTTCAGAGTCTTGTATGCGCACCTGATTAAGTGCGGGGCGGACTGTGACATCATTGGAAATCAAAAAGGGCGTGCCTGCGAGGACGTCTACATCCAAGTCGTCGACGACTAACGCTTCAAGAACCAAAGTTTTATTTGCGCGCGTTAGGGCTAGCCTGGTCTCGCCAATGACGTTAAGGGGGGTCACGCCATCAGCTTGGAATGCTTGTTGTGATGATTTAACCACGTGTGCGCCGACAGAGCGAGCAACGGACGATCTAATCATACTCGTTTCCGCGCCGGTATCGAGTGTGAGTTTAAGCGGCTGTTGCTTGTAAAACGCCTTGAAATAGGGGGATTGTTTAGTGCAAACCCGTCGCGATATGCAGCGTGCAGTTGAAGGTGTGTCATCCTCGTTGGCCTCCTGCAACAGCAGATCCGAGAGTTCGGGAGGCTCGACATCGTCGCAAGCGGAACTAAAACGGGCTTTGCTGAGGTACGTACGATCGTCGGCCGGCAAGAAGGGGCATTTACTAAGGAAATGGCCATCGCTACGGCCAGCTTGTTTACAAAGGGGGCATGACTTGTTTGCCCTGCTCTGATGTGAAAACGGCGCGCTCGATCTCTGGGGAGTACGGTGAGGGGTTTGTCTGAAACGCGAAGCAGTCGCCCGCAATACTTTGGAGTCAGCGGTTGTGCGAAGCTCCTCAAGCAGAGAATCTAAGGCCTGTGAAATCTCAGGTTTGAGCGAGGCCAAAGTTCTAGACCTACGTTCAGTACCATAGCGCTGTTTTACGAGTCGTGGGAGGTCTTAGTGGATTAGTCTTAGCCAGGTCAAAACAATCATGTTTTCAAGGGTGGGGCTTAACTCCTCGTCAATTGTTATTGTCTCACCGTGGTGGGTAATCCCCCCGTTACCAACAAGTAAATTGTCTTCGATGAAAGACATTAAACGCTGGAACAAATCTTCCGGTCGTTCTCCTACTTCTAGCTTTATACAAGAGAGGTCTAGGAAATGGGCGCCGGTGGACTGGAACCCATAATGTGCGCGGATAGCCTGCCAAATGGAATTGATTGATGTGGAATTTTTGACGATTGTGTTGCGTGAAATTATGGGACAAAAGTTCGCTATTTGCCCAAGCATTAACTCTAGGTGCATGTTCTTTTGCAGGCCGGTGCGGCGACTGGCCTCTGCGACTGAGGTTGGATCATCGGTCAGACCCCTTTGGGGCTGATTAGGTGTCTTTTTTTTCCAAGTGAAACCGTCGGCAAGGAATGGGACAAAATTAGAATCAAGCGAAAGAGTGTACTGCAAATTTTGTCTCCACGCTTCAAATGATGTGATTGTCTCATTTTTGGTCAAGGACCACTGTTTCGGGGCTCTCGAAGTGCTTGACATACCTTCGGAGAGCGGCTATTCGCCAACCAACAGAGTAGAGTTGGGGGTTGCTGCCAATCTAGGCGATGTGACGATCGTCTTCAGTGTTCTGGGGCGTCTGGGTGTCGTTGCGCTGCCACCACGCCAATGTAGAAGCGATCCACAATACAACAAGCGAAATAACCGTAACTTTAATGCAGAGGAAAAGCACTGTCAACAAGTTGACAAGATGGCGGATGCCGAGAGGGCGAGCCGGCGCTAGGCCAGCGGTAAAACATGTAGGCGCGTGGGCCAATCACGTGCCGTAAACAACAACTACTGGCGCAATTTCTTTTGTTAAATTTGAACCCATTCCTGATTTCATTTTTCAGGTGTGGAGAGGTGCACTTCTGTTATGTGACTATATCATTCACAATAAACAGAAGTAAGTTCTTATAACAATTAGAACACAAATTGTCAACTAGATGGATGGAAATAATATTATAATTATAGCTTTTATTATTTTCATCCATCCAGTTGATATTGTGTACTTATTATTGGTACTATTGTTTTGAACACAGACCTTGAGACCACTTCACAGGTTCTCATTAGGCAACTGAGGATCTGTCATGTGGGATTTGGCTCTTTTTGGTGTAAGAAGACATCTGTCGTGTGACACAGACTTGTCATGTGTCAGACCCTCATTTGCCTTATAAAGTCAGATCTGAAGTGGTCTCAACGTCACTGTTGCAAAACAACACCACATATTTTTTTTCAAAATGAGGTTTAATTTTTTATTGTAACAAATTGTTATGGCTGAACATTTTGTTGCCTGAATTTTTTCCATTTACTCTCTCCCTTATTAAGTATAGCAAGAAATCAGTGCGGCGGGTGCTGGTGAGCACCTTCACATTATTGCCATGGAAACTATAATGTTTATATATTTGGGAGAGAATTAATCGACCGCATGGTGAACATCGCCATATGTTGGATTTATTACTGCTCTTAGTACCCAGACAGGGGTTCATTAAATTCTGAAGTAGCAGGCTAAGTTTTTGAAGTAGGCAGCTGGGTTTTGCGGTCCCATTTGAAGGCCGTAATGTTATGTGGATCAGTTATACAGCCCAGGACAGTTGCTGGCGGTCAGCAGAGAAGTAGACGGCAGTTCGACGCTGGTAGCCGCCTTCTGTTGAAACCCCTGCCCAGATGTTAGCAATGTGACATTACGTGACATATCATTACAAACCTCCTATATATAGTCTAGGAGCAGCTAATGGAAAAAAAATCGTGTCGTAGCACCCAAGCACCGGCAGGTACAAAACACAGTTCACATCACTCCCGCCCACGCCCGTTGAGGATCTCATTCAACCTTTTTGTCTCAATGGACACATGTGGGATGTGGATATGCATGAACCTCTGACTTGACGATTTTCTATTCTTTCAAATGCCATTGTTCTTCCTTGAGTGGTCTGCATATGCTGGTGCGACTCTCCGTTGGTTACCGTTCGGAACAAATCTGCCCAATAGGCGCACCAATTTTTCCAACTAATAATGGTGTTTCTTTAGAAGGGAAAATCTGACCGCGCGATCGGGGAAGATAAAACTGTTCTCATGATTTTTTTGCTATCAGTTATCGCACAGATTGGCTTGTGGGACAACACCCAGATATTTGGCATTTTGTTCCCCTGCTGCTCACATTTTGTCCTTTGCAAAACATTGTGAACTTATACGTCTCTAAACCCCTCATTCAAGGATCAAATGTATCCAAAACTTTGTATCATTCTAAGAAATCACACACTTACCTACAGTAGCTGTAAATCTGCCCCTAACCCCCACTGTAACGTCAGAAATAGAATAAGAAGTAGAAATAGAAATAAGAAGTTGGCAGTCATAATAGTTCTTTGTTATTCAAATGAGTTGTGCCTCCTCTCCTGAAGACATAGATATAGGCTGTAGCGCTACAAGTACAGTGTGCCTAAATGTGTGCGTTGGAAAAAAATATCCCTCCAATGCATTGAACACTTATGTGGACATTTTACTGCTGTCGTATGTTTTCTGTGATCTCTGCTGACATAAACAAAAATTATAGGTTTATTAGAAAAACTAAAAACATTTTTCTTTATTCAAAGTTACCTAGTTAAATGATTCAAACAAAGTCGGTGAAGAGATACCAGACCATTAAAACTATATACATAGTCCGCGAATGCTGTACAGTCTATGTCATTCTTGACTTTCCAGAATTCAGGAACTCATGAATAACAAAGGAAATTTATGAATAACAAAAGGTTGAAAATGTCCACCATCAGAGACTTCCCTTTAACCTTCATTTTTACAGTATGTACAGAAATTACGGCATAAGTTTGCATCTAACCATTTGAAACGCATTTATTTCTACACGTATGCATGCAGAGTTTGATGTGTTTCTTGATAAAATTTTTAATTTTACAGGCTCTAAATTAGTTTAGAATTTTACAAAGAACATGTGTGAGCATCTTCTAACAAAAGTGTCGGAAATCGGAATGTTGTCCCATGGGCTCATGGGAATTATGGTAATAACGTATTTCGTTATTACTTGCATATACATATGCAATTTTAAAATCGTCATAAATTGGATCAGTATATTAAAAATTTTGACATATACTTCTTATCTTGAATTCGGCCGTTAACTAATGACGGGATTCGTGATCACAATAATATATTATGAGTTCTGAATTCGGCCGTTAACTAACGACGAGATTCGCTATCAGAATATATAAGTATTAGTTCTGAATTCGGCCATTAACTACGAGATTCGCGATCAGAATATATATGTATGAGTTCCCAATTCGGCCGTTAACTAATGACGAGATTCGCGATCAGAATAATATGTTTCCGCTTTCGGAAAACGAAAACCCTGAATTTTTTCAATAATTCTCAGTGTATTTAAGTAGCAGCGTGACAACTGGGAGTTTAGGTGTTAGTGAGATAGCTTAGCAGTGGTTTTGAGGAAGGTTGAAGGAAAATACGCTATTTTTATCGGGGTCTTCGTTTTCCGCTTTCGGAAAACGAAGACCCTTAATTTGTTCAATAGTTTTCATGTATTTGCTCGAGCGAGCGCAGCGAGCGAGAGCAACTCTAATTTTGTACCACAGTTTGCAAATGTACCATACTCACGAGCTCAATGTACCATACTCACGAGCTCACCAGTATCACTCTTTGATTCTCGCGCATGCGCAGTACGATTATAGAACGTGAGGGGAAAGATTTTTTCGGCGGGCTGACTGGCGGCAACATGCCACAGGGTACCCGATTTGATTACTTCCACTGTCGGCTACGCAGTTTGGTAAAGAACCATCCATGTTCGTTTCTCGTCGAATTCGACGAATCGTGCTCTTTCAGAGAATTTTATCGGTAAGTATAACGTTGTGAATCACTTAAGTTCTATTCTTGAAAGCTATCACAGCTTTGAACGCATGATATTCATTGGTATGAGATCATTTTCACAGCGACTAATACGACGATTGAGTTACCATCGAACACAACACGTTTCGGTTGGTTTTGTCCACATCTATTGTGACAGGGTAGCCTAACTTCGCACAATGATAATCCCGACATGGGGGCATACCAGTCATAATATACTGAAGTACAAATTGAGCTTTACACAGCATTGCTGGCTGACACTACCAGTGAAACCACGGTAGTTTTGTGACTGTTTATCATACAAAACAAAAGGGCTATCTAGATTTCAAGAGAAAAAATAATGCAACCAAAACCGTCTTTCTTCAGTTATAAGCTTGTTTTTGTGTAAAAGAAATTTCGCAAAGAAGTATTGCTGTCCTAACAGCGGTGTATTGATTAAGACCCCAGACTGTGGTTTAGTATGGCATGTACTGTAATAGTCTAGTAATTAAAGTAGGTCCTCATTATTAAATGTTTTTATTTCCTTTTTGTAGATCCAGCCTTGCTAGTGACATAATGAATAACCTCTCTAAGCAAACAGCTCAACATTCTCTTCAGTGGTCAGCCAGTGGTCACAAGTTGCCATCCTCTGATTTCGTAATGGTATAATAAAGATTGAACATGTATCTACATAGGAGCCTTGCCTTCTTTTAAGGGAGTGACAAGTCTGTTTATTATCATGTCAGAAAAAAACAGTCACAGGAACCAAAAAATAGATATCACCAATTGCTATCCAATCGTTCAAAAAATGGATATGTACAAGGAGTTGTGAAATTATTGAGCAAGGGACCAAGTTATTAATTTTTTTGAACAATGATGACAAAATTATTTGAATCAAGACAATGATCAACAGATGATATGGAAGCTTTTACAGAGTGTCAAAGATACAAGCATAGACATCAAGTGCCTGTTATTATGGGAATAATTACGTATCTCAAGAACAAGAATGATTGAAAATGTATGGAAATGCTTTTATTAATATTTTAACTGGATTCCAAACTGAATCAAGAAAATGGCTGCACAGCTAGAATATTGAACCAAAACATTGAACCAAGCTACTGCAATGGAAAATTCCATGATAATGAGTACTTTGTTTAACAGAGCAACCAAATGTTTAGTTGTAACAAGAGGACTAATTTCTGAACTGTTTGTGGGAACTCCACCGAGAAACATACCTGTTATCGCTACCTTCAGATAAGACTATATCATAACACTGATCAATAATATTAAAAATAAATATATTTATACATTTATTTCCAAGTTAAAGATTCACTGGTGAATCCAATAAAAAAGTGTTCTATAGTGTTGGAGCAGGATAATCCAAACTTGTTTCGTGTGTTACCACCCACTCCTTACATGTAAATTTCTTGCAATGTTTACAATATATTCAGATGCACTGTTTTTATACACAAGGTTAAAAAAAAACTTTCTACAGAAAGTAGCTCTGCCTTCGCTCGAGCACTCCACTATCTAAATAGATACTACTAGTTTACGTAGCAGCGGGACTACTGCGACTCTGTGTTAATCAGATAGCTAAGCAGTGGTTTTGAGAACGATTGATGAAAAGTACGCTATTTTTATGGGGGTCTTCGCTTTCCGCTTTCGGAAAACGAAGACCCTTAATATTTTAAATAACTCTCATGTCTATTTATTAGACTCTCCGTGTTGGATAATCATTTCTGTGAAGCAATCGTAGAGGTCTTCGTTTTTAGGTCTTCGTTTTCCGTAGGGTCTGCGGTCTTCGATCTTCGTTTTTCGGGTCTTTGTTTTCCGAACACCCATTAGTTAACGGCCGAATTCAGAACTCATACATATATATTCTGATCGCGAATCTCGTCGTTAGTTAACGGCCGAATTCAGAACTCATACATATATATCCTTATCGCGAATCTCGTAATTAGTTAACGGCCGAATTCAGAACTCATACATAAATATCCTTATCGCGAATATCGTCATTAGTTGTTAATGGCCGCCAATTCAGACCCAAACATATATATTCTGATCGTGAATCTCGTCATTAGTTAATGGCCGAATTCAGACTCAAACATATATATTCTGATCGCGAATCTCGTCATTAGTTAACGGCCGAATTCAGAACTCATACATATATATCCTTATCGCGAATCTCGTAATTAGTTAACGGCCGAATTCAGAACTCATACATAAATATCCTTATCGCGAATATCGTCATTAGTTAACGGCCGAATTCAGACCCAAACATATATATTCTGATCGCGAATCTCGTCGTCAGTTAATGGCCGCCAATTCAGACCCAAACATATATATTCTGATCGTGAATCTCGTCATTAGTTAA